>VDFB02373365.1:338492507-338911057 GCA_007258455.2 Sequoia sempervirens
CTCATCTCTTCTGACAACAAAGAACCAACAACATCTTGCATCTTGAAACTAGATGTTGTACTCCTAGTTGCCATCACCAGATGATCCCATGAGTCTAGAAAAGAACACAATAGAAGCATACAATGATCCTTTTCTTTAGTCTTCACACCAATAGATGCTAATTGAGCAAGCAACATATTAAATGCATTCAAATGATCAGCCACAGACCCTCCTTCCTGAATTCTCAAAGAATATAGTTTCTTCCTCAAGAACAGTTTATTCACCAAAGATTTCCCCTGATAAATAGATGCTAGTCTCTTCCACAAAGAAGAGGCAGTCTTCTCCTCATGCATATTTAGAAGGACTGAATCTACCAAACAGAGCCTTCTCAACCCTTTAGACTTCCTATCTGTAAGGTCCCAATCCTCTTGCTTCACGCCTATAGGTTTCGCTCTAGACACAACAATCCAAAGATCATGATCCATCAAGAGATCCTCCATCTTGAGTTTCCATAACTCAAAGTTACTGCCATTGAATTTCTCTATTTCAATCTTCCCAGACGTACTAGCCATCTCAACCTGTAATCAAAAATAAAAAACTCTACAAGACTCCCACTAAACATAATTGACACAAGAAACCCAATGTACCCACAAGGATAACACAACTGGCTAGGCTCTGATACCACTTGTAAGGAAAATTAGATGCGGAAACAATTCTCCTAATACTAATTTAAGCTTTTGGATTCGACTGTGTCAATTTTTTTGTTGACGTTTCGGATCACACTCAGTGATCCATCATCAGGAAGAGGAAAAATCATACCAACCAATTCTCCTAATGTCAATACCTCAGGAAATAATGCAGATACGCTTTAAAATTTTACACTTACAATCCAATTAAGATGCACTATGAAGCAGATAACATAAATAGAGTATTTGACAATCACACATGAACACCAGATATACGTGGGAAAACCCTTACGAGAGAAAAACCCACCACACCAAGAGAAATCACTTTGTATTATAGTAATGAAGATTACATACAAATGACATACTTATCTTTCTGGTGTCTATTTACAACAGTATTCACCATTAACAAACTTGCACAAGAACCTTCAAGTTACAGTCTACACATTATAGAATTCATTTACTGTTCATACAATAATCTGTCGAATCAACCAACTCTCAAACTATCAAACCCATGAGCATCTACAACTATAGAATATATCCATGGTGTTCCCTGACTGTCGAGCTTCCTCACAAAACCATCACAATGAACTAACTTCCAATTGTTCAAATTCGACTTCTCTTATTCGTCGATGAGACTCCACATGGGACGGTTAATCGGTCAACAAAATTTGCACTATGTTGGCATCTCAGTGAGACACAAATAGTGTCTTGTTGATGCCACATAATCTTCATACCGATGTCGCCAAGAGTTACCATAGTCACCAAGATGTTCTATCGAGCTTTTAGTGTTATGCCTTGAAACACCAAGCAATTGCCCAGACCTATCGCTTTCGCTAGGTGATCATAGCGAGTCACCAAAGGTTATATAGAAGTCACATATTATACCATGCTCCAAAGAATAGTTGGCAAGACTTAACCTCTTTTCTGAGACTTCTTATCGAACACATATTTGTTACACCAATGACCACCATTTTCCAAGACCTATACCGAAGACTTTACTCTGAGGTCTTTAAGTTCATTAACATCGAGAAAACTTTAACATCAGTGAGACATTAACACTTCACCCAGACTTCATAATGAAACGCTTGTGTTACTTTGATGTCTCCTAAGTGTGTCCCAGTCGGCATGACTTTCATCTATCACTAAGACCTCACACTAGGATCTTTATGTTATCGCAAAGACATCATATGTATTCCTATCAGTGAGACATTCACAATTTGTTGAGACTTCTCCTTGAAGCCCTTTGAGTTACCCCAATGACTTTAAACCAAACGTTGTTGGCGAGACTTTAACACATCACCCAAACTTCTTCCTGAACAAGCCTTTCGGCCAAGGGTCTCAACAATATACGATTGAATGGCCTATCGGCCAAAGAACTCCACACGATAAGAGGTCATAGTGAATACACTATGTCACAGGGAAGGCTCCAAAGAATAAGTGTTCGAAAAGACTTCTGCAAGGTCACAACAACCTGTTCAAAGTAGAATGTATCAAAGCTTCTAGTTGGCCAGACATGATAGATGTCATACCGACTTTGCTTCAATGGAGGTTTCAGCCTATATTGATTGAGGCATATTTCAAACAATAGCATGCACACATTATATCTTGCTTTGGGAATCCCAAAGCCTTAGGATTGGAATTTGCCTTTGAATACTAACCCAAAGGCTTGGAGGGCATTCCCAATGACTAGAGACATGTTTTTGCAAATTATACAATATTTCACATAATTGGGTTCATGCTCACTGTCAGGATTACATGTGGTTCAATATCAAACAAATTGAACATCTAGGTAATGTTAGGTTCTCTCTTAGCTATCCAATGATGCAATTTTTTTCACTTTTTGACAATGTTAAGCCTTTCATCCATAATTTATTTTGTTTGTATGTCTCTTTTTTGGAAAAAAGCACGGTTTGGTGTTTTTTTGTTATAAATTAACCGTTCATCAAATTTTCAAATAAATTACATTTTTAGAAACTAGACTCCATAAAAAATCATAAAAAAATGATCGTAAAAAATCATGCATCAACTACATACAGTTAGCTAAATTTTGACCGTAGTGATTTTAAAAATACTAAAAAAAATTTCACTATACTAGGGTCGTACAAGAGTTGCTATGTTATATTTTTCTGAAAAAAACAACACCAATTTGTGTACATCCCTCAATTGAACCCCTTAATCTAAACCATTTTAAAAATAAGTTAGTAGTTTAGAAAGTAGACTTGGAGCAATTCAATCCTTCTTTTTGTTCCATCTCAAAATTGTGAGTGTAACTATCCTCAATTTCACATCCAAGGTCAATATTTCCTGATTTAAAAAAAAAGTGGCCACTTAAGCCCCCTTTTTGGGAACCATCTTGGTGCACTTACCCAGCCTTGTGTTGATATATTAAGGAAGATAGAGATTTACATCAAGGATAAACACCTTCAACACCAAGGGTCTATCCTCAACAAAATGCATGCATTCCAAGCTAGGAAGAAAGATCCTTGTAAAAGATTCATTTCTTTAAGCAAGTAAGAGATTGTATTAAAAAGATACCTTGCAACAAGTGTAAAGGGATCCTTTTGAGAGATGCATAATGAAAGGAGGAAGAGATATTTTCTCAAAGACATCTACCCCCAAGAGCATACTTTTTTACAAAGATAACATAATTGACCAAAGAAAGAGGGAGAAGAACAAGAATAGACACCTTCCCAATTCCTAGGAAAGGGGTGAAGGATTACACACTTCTAATCACCAAGGAGAGAGATCACTTATAATAGACATACACTTTCAAGAAAGGAAGAGATTATAATAAAGGATGTAAACCTCCTAACAAAGAGAAAATCCTCATGGAAAAAAAAATATTCTATACAAGATAGGATATCATGTTATAAAAGATACAACTCAATAAAGGGAAAGTGGATCGTTAGGGTGAGTTATTGAGAACTATTGTTTCCCCCCAACATTGAGACAAAAATAAATAATCTATTATGTTTCTAACCTAGTATGATTGCACATGAAATTGTATCACCATGAATGACAATGAGCCTCCATTAGATAAGATACCAGTGTCACATTGTGAGGAGTGCCAGAGACTTTTGCTTGGAATGATAGATAGGGGATGAAAAGTACTTCCTCATTGGTAGCGAGAAACTAAATGTTATTTAAAAGAATCATAACAGAGTTGCCACTCACTGTTACTTGTCATTATAATGATACCAAAATCGATGGATTGGTGAATTTTAAACTTCAAATCATGATATTCTAGCTGGATGTCCACAAATTTGATGATACACACAAATAGAAGGATTGCCTTGATTTTGTTTACAAATGTTTCTTCTATTTTTCAAAGGAAGAGTAATTAGGCTAGATTTTAGTTCTAGCTCAAATGAAATATTCTCTTGTTGTGATGAGAATTTAGGAGAAGTTTGTAGCATCATAAATTGCAACCCTATACAATTTACACCACTTTTTGTGCCCTTGCATTAGTGTGTCTTCTCCTAGCTCTTATCCAAACATATTTTTGATTGTTATACTGTGAATCTGATGGCATATGTTTGCATGGTGATTTGAAACTCTATCTTGAATTGAGTGCACCTAATTCTTGCTTTGTTTTCCCTATTTTGGGAGGAAAATGGCACCTTTGGATTCCCTTGTCTAGATAATTTGGGCCCAATTTTGAATATGTAAGTGTCGTGTTTCTGCCAATTGTTTCTAGATCTTGTTTTCTTAAAATTACCGTTAAAGGTCAACTTAATTTATGAAATAACTTGAGAACCATATATAAGAGTATTCTTTCAATTCATTTTCACATCATCATCCATCCATCACAAATCAATCACAACACATCAAGCATCAAGGAAACATTTCATCCCATCACACATTTTTCAAATCTAAGCATTTTGGAGTAGCAAGTTACAACAATCTTCATGCAAACATGTTTTCATGATCGATACCCTTTATAATTGTTATTTCATTTTATTGTATCAAACTTGTGATCACATTCAAAGATCATTGCACCGTCAAGCTCGAGGCATAACAATCAATTTTTTACTTCAAAGCTTCCTTTTCAATTTATCAATTTCAATTCAAGTTTAATTCCAAACTAGGGTTTGACTTAGGAAAAACCCTCTCAAACTGACAAAATTTTCTCTCTTTTGCATGTGCATGTGACAAAATATGAAGACACAAATATGGATTTGGTAAGAGCAAACATAGACCTACAAAACTAGCTTTTGCAAAGGTGAAAAAATTGGGTCAATGTCGATTTGAACTTACATCGTCTAACACTTTTTTAATGAAAATTTTAGGGAAGATTTTGAATAGTATCCTAATCTAGGAGATTCAATTTATGTATGCATCTAAAACTCCTAGGACAAGGTATCCCAAAACTAACATTGACCGTCACTTTTAGGCTCAGATTTCAGATACAACTTACTCTATTTATTCTCTTTCTAGATCTATACTCCATGTACACATATATGATTTAATACTTTTATTGCATGCTACTTACTATTGATTTCACACTTTTGGCCCTAGATCTTGCATTCAATTCACATCTTTCAATAGCTCATTTTTAACTCAATCAAGGAGCAATTAGATTCACCTTGTGCTCAATCCTTTTCAATCAGATTTGAGGTTGAGCCAAGTGGATCCACTCTCCTTAATGTAACCATTGTGAAATAGGTTTAGTTCCTAGTTTTCATGCATAAACTAGTGGACACCCATTTCCATGCATTACATTTTGGCGAACCCAACGCCACTTGCATTTTGCAAAATTTTGATTTTTAGATATGATATTTTAAGATAGAACTTACAAATTTTGATTGGTTTGCTATCTCACATGTGATTACATTTCTTCTTAGCTATATTGACCAAAATCATGTGTTAGATAATTCAACTTCTTTCATTTCATGTTTCTTGCATTCATTCATAGCACTCTCACATACTACATAATAAGGGTTTCAAAGATATTTCCTTCTTACAAATCAATTTTCAAAGCTTTTATCCATGCTTCATGTTTCTATATGATGATATATTTAAGGAAATTAATGGAATAGGTAGATTTCAAAAAATATTTGGTAGATAATACCCATAACAATCCTAGAGATGATATTGAAATGAATCATACTTGTACCTCTCCTAGGGTATCTTTTGTTCATGAGGAAAAAATCAATACTCTATCAATGATCTCTCCAATGGATATGCAACATTGAAGAGTAATAATGAATCCTCTTCTCACAAAGGTACTTTGGTGCAAGAGGGACAAGGTAAGCATGTGAATCTTAGTACATCTATCACTCTAGATTCACCTTATTCTCCAAGAAATTATCTTATCCATCAACATATTTTAAGAGAAGATAATGTTATGCATTTTATTGATGAGATATCTCCTAGCATAACATAGAGTAAAGATGAAGCTTTAGATGAGAGAACTTATTCCCAATGTAACAAAGTGGATAGGAATAATGATGATAAGATTAAGAATCTCCCTACAAAAATCAGTCCTTCTCCATCCATTCACCCATTTACTTCACAATGCACTAGGGAAGTTATTGGATTTCATCCCCCCTGCTTACAAATTCTTTTACCATAAGAAATAAAACCTACATCTCCTCAGGATCATTTGAATATAGAAAAAAAATCTTTTGAAAACTTAAATATGATAGAAACATTAAATTCCCTTTTTGATGTTTCCCAAAGAATCCTAAACCAAATAATAATGGTACACATTTTGTTTTTCATTGTATTTATTCTCATTTCTTTTTTATTGAATTGAATTTGAACAATTTATTCAAGATTTACATGATACAGATCTTATTCAAATTATACTTGATCTCATACGTTTTCTCAATCCAAAGTAGTGCCTTAGCACTCTCTTTGCCTATTATGTTGCTCTGCACTATGTGACATTGGTATCTTACCTTGTCAAGGGATCTTTGTCATGCATGTTGGTACAATTTCATGTGCAACCATACTTGGGTAGAAACCTTCTATCCTTCCAAGGATCCACTTTCTGTTTGTTGAGTTGTATCATTTATAACATGATATCCTTTCTTGCATAGAATTGTTTTTCTTTATGAGGGTTTTCTCTTTATCAGGAGGTTTCAATCCTCAATTACAACCTCTTCCTTGCTTAAATGCATATGCTTATTATAAATGATCTCTCACTTGGTATGGAAAGTTTGTTGTCCTTCACTAATAATCCCCTTACCTATCAATAGAAAGGTGTGTATTTTTGGTATCCTTCCCCTCTCTTACTAAAAAAATGTTATATTTGTTAAAGATCTCCTCTTGGGAGTATATGAATTTACGCAAAGATATATCTCCCCCCTTTCATTTTGCATCCCTCAAAAGGATCCCTTTATACTTGTTTCAAGATATCTTCTTACAAGTATCTCTTCCTTGCCTCAAAAGAGCTATGTCCTCTTTAGCTTGGATTGCATGTAGATTGTTGCTTAAAGGGTATCTCCTTGGTGATGAACGTGTTTATCCTTGTTATTTTTCCTTAATGCGTCACCATAGTCCTGTGTTGTCATCTTAAAGGGGGGAAAATATGTGGCCTCTGTTAGCAATATGATCTTGTGTTGTCGTTGATGTCAACTTGATGTGGATGGAAGTCTAGAAATAAGTGTTCATATTTTCATATGATCTTTGTGTTGCTCTTGAGTAATTATGTGTTATTTCCAGAAGGTTACATTATTGGAAGTTGGAATATGCAAGAAAGAGTATTTGAAGTCTGTATGGGAGAATGCTCTGCATTTGGTGATGATGGATATAATTTTTATGTTCTATGGATGTTGCACTCTTATATTTTTAGGTCCTCATCATTGCAATTAATGTGGTTGTTTAGTTGTAGTTTTCTGACAATCTAGTTGTCTATCAAGATTGGTTTGAAGAATTCTCTACATTGCTCTGCAATGTTTTTTATATTATTGCAGCTTGGAGAACATGTTCAAAACATTTGTTAGTGTCACAATTCAGATTTTAAGTGTTGGTTTTCCTCGCAAGAGTTCAGTTGTGATGTTTTGTTTCTTAGGGATTTTTTGTGATGATCATGAGGATGTAATCATGAGATTGTTTGTGCAATCTTTGAAGGATGAGGCTAGAGATTGGTTTTCAAATTTGTTCCCAGATTCAATCAACTCTTGGAGAGAGTTTCAGTCAACATTCAATGAGCAATTTGGTGAAAATATTTGTGTATCCTCAGTATTTAATGACTTCAGGGATATGCACATTCGGAATGGTGAGTTGGTTCCCAAATTCAACCTTAGATTTATGAAAGCCTTAAAGAGAATTATTGAGAGTTGCATACCTCATGATGCAATGGCATTAGTAGTGTATTTGAGTGCCTTTGATAAGAAAATGAACTACCGATTGAATAAAATTTCACAATTCTAAAATTATGGGATCTCATAGGCTTCATGTGTAGTTGAGCAAAGAAAGCATGGGATTGTAAATGGTCCTCAAAATGGAAATCATTTTGCTTCCCTAGATTTTATGTCATCTCATAGTACTAGTAATTCATGTCCTAACGTAATGTTTGAATCATAATATGGTGGAATGAACATGAATGAAGTAAATGTGTTTCAATCAGTAGTCATGCCTCATGCTTTAGTGTCAAATGCATGTGGGTAGCCATCAAACATGTATGTTCCTAAAAAAATTGTTTCGAGTGAATGTATGCTCCCTACCCCTCAACAAATAGTTCCTACCAATGCCCTTCAAATTGATTCTCAGACTCTTGATCAACATTGTGCAAGCATTCTTGATTCACTATCCCATGTCCAAGAATTAATTGACATGGAAACAATGAGGTTTGCAAATGATTATGAAGTTACATCAGCAAAGATTCAGGGGCAGTCTTGTAGTGATAGTAGCCAAAGTGAAAAGTTCAGAGATGATACTGACATTGAAGAAATGCATACATTTGAGTATGGGCAGAAGCTAAATAATGCTGATTATGTGTACACAAATGTTGATACTCTTGTTGACAATGATGATGATGTTCTTGACTCACCTAGTCTGCCTTCATTTCATGAGGAGAATCATGATGTTTTCAATCCCAATATACACAACAAGTTGTATAGATCAGATTTGGGGTCACTTGTAACCCCTGAGTATAATGATGATGTTGAAAGTATCATTGGTGGTGAGAATGAATATCCATGATGCTCAATCTACCTCTAAAGATTCTGAGAATGATTTTGATGTGTTGTGTCTAATACAAGTGAGGAGATTCATTATGATCAGCATATAGAAATGGTATGTCTAGTTGTGAGTTGCTTTCAAGAGTCCTCAAACCCATTGTATGATAAGACAGTAGAAGAGGGTCAGTTAATAGATGACCACAATGAATCTGAAAGTGATTTTCAGATTTTTCATTTTGCAAATCCCTTGTATGATGAAACAATGGAAGAAAGTCATACAATGTTCTTCCCTGTAGAAGTTGAAGAAAGTTCTCCTCACTTTGCAAATCCATTGTATGAGGATGAGACATTTTCCGATGGTGGAAATGTTATCTCATTTTGTGAAAAAGATAATGAGGCTGATGAGATTGACATCTCAGCTTTGTCAAATTTTGATGATTCTGTATACGATTGTAATACTGAATCTGATACAAGTCAGCATAATGCATGTGACACTAAGCATAGTTTTTGTAATGAAGAAAAACACCTTAAGGTTGATCAACCAATTGCACCCATCCTTGTTCAAAATGGCTTGTATGAGAAGCATATGGTTGTCACTAAATATGCTCATGAGAAGGAGGTGAGTAATGATGAACAGAAAGATATGAGGCCACTTGAAACTCACAATGAATATGGTAATGAATCTTAAACTACAATGTTTGGTGAAATTTACAAGTTTCATAACAACATGGTAGAGACTAAGAATGATTATGAAACTTATGACAACAGTAATCAGAATTGGAAGGACTCCTATAATGACCTTAAGGATCAGATATTTCTGAACTTTTATGAGTCTTCATTTGAGAATTTCTATATGGATGCTAATAATAGCATCAAAGATGAAGCTAATGTGCAATCACAATCATTTGAGCATGAAAAATTCTATGATTGTTTGTACAGTATGCACAAGAATGAGTCTGAAAAACTTTTCTTTGATGTGAAAATTCATGATGAGGTGAAATCTGATTATCCCAATATTAAGGTTGAGTATGAATACTTTAAATTCTCAGATCAGTTGGTTGAGTTTTCATCTGAGCATGGTAATGGGATTGAAAATGAAATATGTCATGTTATATGTGGGAATGTACCATGCTATGAATTTCAAATTGGCATTTCAGATTATGGAGTGTTTCAGTGTATGCATGATTACATTGTATCAATGAGTGCTAAGTTTGTTGATAATGCAAGGTATGCTAAATGGATTGATGATGCCAGCTGCAATATGTATGATCAAATGATTTTCAGTAATATTTTTAGGTTGATCATACTGCTGTAATGAAAATCAGAGTTTTGACAGGGGTAAGTATTGGTTCTACATCTTTGGTGGCCCGGGGCCACCAATTAAAGAGTTGGTCTGGTTTTCATAGCTAATTCATACAGTGAATGACAAATAAGGATCCCAATGGATAGACACTTGGTCTACATCCCAGAGATCTGAATCCCCTATGTGAATTTGACTAAGGCACCTAATGACACCCCTGCATTTTTTTTCTAAGTAGCCCACTTTGAGAATGAATAAATTAAAGCCCAGTGAATGTTATAAGAAACTGCTTGGGGAACATGCTCACCTACTATCATTAAGCACATTTACCAATTTGTAGCCCTCCACAGTCAGATTGGACATGCTTTTTAGGTACTTATTTAAGGGGTCTACAAGGGTTTGGATTATGCATATTTGCCATATTTTCAAAATGTCCAAGTAGCCCACTTTGGAGGCTAGTATTTCATGACCAGTTGATTATCATGATAAAAAGGTTGTTCCCCTGTAATGGTAACATAACATATAGCCCCCATATCTATTTTGAGATCCCAATGAATTCATTTGACATGTTTGCTAAGCCCAATCCATATGCAATTTATTTTGATTATCAGTATGCACAGTGTTATATCTGTCGGGTGGCTAATTTCAGAGGGTTGTAATTCATGAGATGATGATTGTCAAGAGAGGCCAGTTGTTCCCCTGTATTGTCAATATCTCACTATACTCATATGCAAATTTTTAGGGTCCCAGGACTTCGTTTGGTATTTTTACCAAGCCAAAATGAAATGCAGTTCATAGTGTTTTGCATATGCATGTTTATATCAGTTTCAAAATGGTCGAATTTGACCATTAATATCTAGCAAACCTGAAGGATTTGGAAAAAACCTTTTGGTACATGTTTTCCTTCTATCTAAATGATCCATCATCTTCAGTGGCAGCCTCCCAAAGTATAGTTTGATATTTTTTCAAGATACATTTCTGGTGACCTTTAGCAGGGTTTTAGCAGGTTCAAGTGCATAAAGTACAAAATGCTCAAATATGATAATTAATTTCTCTTACCTAAGGGAACATCATATAGAACTATTTTACAGGGTGATTCCCAATATATCAATCTATGTGTTTGCTAGTTTCCAGGGTCTCACAGCATGTTTTGATCAGTTTTGGAAGGCAGTATTGGAGGCTTCAGGCCTACTTTCGTCACTTTGCAGAAAGGTCAGTAGTCAATCTTCGGTTATTTCCTGCCTTTGTTCTTTGACCGCAAATGCTTGATGGAGTGGTTTCGAGTTGTTTTAGAGGCCAAGTTGATCTGGAACGAAAGTTTTTTAACAAGTCGGTCCCGTAGGGGGACCCAACATGGTCAGAGAAGATCGAGATCCTTTTTCATTCAAATTTGATTTTATTGTTTAAATCATTTAATGATTTAAATATTAATATAACTATGCTTTTTTGAAAGGGATAAAGATAACTCCTAGACAAAAAGAACCTATGTATATAACATAATATGGGCCCATGACAACCTAGCATGTTAGACCCGCGACGGAAAAGGTGGTCAGATGGAAGGAAAGACTTAACGGTCGGACGTTAACTCCATCGTGTCGTCCGTTTCCTATCCCATCATCGAGAAAACGTGTCAACACCAGCAGGATTTCAAAATAATTTTTCAGCGTGGATGGACAAAAAGCCAAAAATGTGGCATTCAAAACCATTATTTGCAAATATCAAAAAGCCCAAACGAGGTCACATTTTTGCTATTTTTGGACAGCAACATTTTGGTGGATAGCAATGAGAAGAGTTGTCGTCATTCGGATCTCCTTAAGGTATGTATATCCACTCTGTGTATGTGCCATTTTTCCATTTTGCCATGAATACTAAAGAAACGAATGTCTATTCATTGTAGGGTTTTCGTTTTGTGATTTTCTATCGAGGGTTTTTTAATTTTGTTTCCTCCAGTCTGCTAGTTTTGAAAATTTTCTCTTGCCGAATGAAATAGATGACAACCAATCATTGAAATATGAGTGAAATAAATGAATAAGGTTTAGAGAGACCAAAAACTATTGTATGCTTAAAAATAATTCATTAAGGTTTATAGAAAGCACAAACTATTGTGAAAATCACATAAAGCCCAAAGCATCGCCATTGTTCACATTTTTATTTTGAATGTTGCAGGGTTTTTGTTGGGAAAAGGTCTATTTACTTCAAATGCAAGTCTGATAATATTTTTTTGTGTCGAGGGTTTTTAAATTTTTTGTTTTGTTTCCTCTTTTCAAAATTTTCCATTGTCAAATGAATTAAGTGGCAACCCATTGTTGAAAAATGAGTGAAATTAGTGAATAATGTTTATAGAAAGCATAATCCATGAGTTCTACAATGAAATACTATATTTTGAAAACCACAGAAAACCAAGAATGTCACTATTGTTCACATTCTTATTTGGAATGGATAAAAAAGTGCAAAATGTGGCATTCAAAATCATAATTCGCAAATAGCAAAAAGCCAACATGACATCCCATTTTTGGAACCATTTTAAACACCGTCATTTTGGAAAACACACTGTCTCCTAAAACTTGAACTATTGTAAAACCCTTTAGAAATAACAAACCAATTGGTTAGTCACCCTTAACCTCAATTTCACCCTTAACCTCAATTTGGCATGTTTTGTGATTGTGTGGAGAACCATTTGTGATTTTGATAGTAGGAATGTAATGAAATTGGAAAACACACTGTCCCATTTTAGCTAGTTCATTATGAAGAGTTTTATTTCGTTACTCCAAGAATGTAATGCAGTCCACTTTCAAATTTTGGAACAACTCTTTGATATAGGACCGAAATATCATTTTGGTTTCTTTATCTGATTGGAACAAAAAAAAATGCTTGCATTATTTGCAGTGTTAGAAAACACACTATGTCTTCTCACTTGCACAAGGTTTTAGAACAATATATGCATTGCTTGTTTCTTAACAAGTAGGGTTTTCCAACATGCATACTCAGTAAACAGAAACAATGTCTTGAAGATATTTTGTAATATAGATAGTCTAAATGTATTCAAAATCCCTTTCAAAATTTATAAGGACTTTTAATTTGGGCATAAATTGCATTTAAATTTTGCATGACTGAAAAAAAAATTATACAAAATAATTGCAATTTGGAAAACACAATGTTCGGTTTTAGTTATTTCAATGTGCTAGTGATAAATGTAAAGGGTTTTATCATGGTGGGTTGCTTGATTCTTAACACCCATGGTTTTGCAACATGGAATATTACAAGACAGTATGAATGTCTTTGAAATCACACATTCCATTGTTGTGTTTTAATTTCAGTCAATTGAAAAAAAAAAGTGCACAAAATGATTGTAAATGGGAAACATAGTGTTGGGTTTCAGTGCCAAATAACACATCTGTCATTTAAGGGGGGCTCTATTAACCCTTGACACATAGTGTGATTCATACTACACACTTCATTCTATTTTGCAACAATTCATAGTGGAAAAGCATAGGTGTTAAGAAACAAGCAACCCAAATAGTGTTGTAAAACCCTCTGCAACACTATTGGATAGTACTTGTCACCTCAATTTGGTCAGTTTTCTCCTCCAACTTGTCCACTTGCACTCAAACCTTCAACTTTCCCTTTCAATGTGTAGACTAGAAACAAATAGTATTTTCACCTTTCTTTCTACAAACAAAAAAATCCCAATACCTAATACCATGGGCAGGAAAGTGTGTTAGCAGTGTTGGTTTTCAAAAAACTTGTTTGGTGTGGATGGACAAAAATCCAAAAATGTGGCATTCGAAACCATTATTTTCAAATATCAAAAATCCCAAACAAGGTCTGATTTTCTCCATTTTTGGATAGTGACGTTTCGGTGGATAGCAACGGGAAGATTTGCAGGTGTTTGTAGCTCTATAAGGTATGTATATCTACTCTATGTATGTGCCATTTTTCCATTCTCCCATGAACACTAAAGAAACGGACGACTATTCGTTGCTAGAAAATAGTATTTGCACCTTTCTTCCTTGAAATAGAAAAGGCCCAATACCATGAAAGAAATAGTATTTTCACCTTTCTTTTTCAAAATAGAAAAGGCCCACATCATTCCTTCCACTTTTCCCACACCACATAAAAGAGACTTACCGAGAAAGCAAACTTGCCTGCCTTTTTGCCCCGGCAATAGGTGGGAAAACCCAGCTGACGGTGCTATTAACTCCCACCTAACCATCATCAAGTGTTTTCTCTCGTTGCCACTTTTCTCCGTGATTGTCTGTTTGGTGGGCCCCATACTATGATGTCTCGTCATGTTATGTATGTTTCCATGTATGTTTTTCATGTGTTTTTGTATGTACATAGGTGCTTTTTGTCTAGTAGTTAGCCAACTCCTATGTTGGAAGAATGTAATGAAGATTAGTTTCAAATTTTTGAACAACTTTTTGTGACAGTCCAAATGTGATTTCACTTTCTTTATCTGATTGTAGCAAATAAATTACTTGCATTATTTACGAAGTTGGAAAACACTATGTCCTCTCAATTGTAGAGGGTTGTAGAACACTATATGGGTTGCTTGTTTCTTAACACCATATATGGAGACAGTGTGTTTTCCAATACTACAAATAATGTGAGCACTTATTGGTCAATTCAGATGAGGAAAATGAAAATGCCATTTTAAATTCATGTTACATAAATAGGTGTTTTTTTTTATGAGTTAGCTTTCTCCTAATTGGAACAAATGAATTGCTCCCATTATTTGCACAGTTGGAAAACATAGTGGATCTCCTCTATGTTGTAGAAGGTTTTACAACACTATATATGGAGACAATGTGCTTTCCAAGTATTCAAATAATGTGACCATTTATTTTGTCAAATCATATGAGGAACGTGAAATTCCATTTTGATGTCATGTTACATACATACGTGCTTTTTTGTCTAAAGTTAAAAAGATAGACAAAATGCACGTAACATTGCCATTGTCCACATTTTTCATTTCTTGAGTTTGGTGGGTGGGAGGGATACTTCAACAAGGAAAGTGGAGTTGTAGGTGGTTGAACCACTAGAAACCCCTCAAACGCATTTCTTTTTGTGGTGCATAGGCATTTTCCACATTTTGATTTTGCAGTTTGCTAGCTAGGGAGGGACTTGTGGTCAAGGATGGAGACAATGTGTTTTCCAGCACTACAAATAATGTGACCATTTATTCAATTGAATCAGATGACTGCACAGTTTGAAAAGACACTATCTCCTTTTAGTTGCAAAGTTTTTTATAACACTATATGGGTTGTTTGTTTCTTAACACCTTATATGGAGATAGTGTGTTTTCCAACACTACAAATAATGTGAGCATTTCTTTGGTCAAATCATATGAGGAAAATGAAATGCCATTTTTATCTCATGTAACATATATAGGTTCTTTTTGTTTACAAGTTATATTTCTCTTAATTGAAACAAATGAATTGCTCCCATTATTTGCACAGCCGGAAAACACACTATCTCCTCTTTCTTGCAGAGGTTTGTACAACACTATATGGCTTGCTTGTTTCTTAACACCTTATATCGAGACAATGTGTTTTCCAACTATGCAGATAATGTGAGCATTTATTTGGTTGAATCATATGAGGAAAATGAAATACCATTTTTTCCCATGTTACATAGATAGGGGGTATGTGCAGGATCATCATGGAAAAAAAAGGCCCTTAAGTGGCAAAAAATTCAAAAAAATTAGAGTTAGGCAACTTAACATAAAAATTTGAATAAGTTATCTATATTATTTCAAAAATATGTAAGAATATAATTTGTAGAAAATTGAATGTAGTTTCTAAACTACTAGGTTTATTTAAAAATTAAAAATCTATTTGGTGAAAATTTGAAATTTCAATGCAGTTGTACTTAAATTTTAGGGAAAAAAATAAGAAGTAGGTGTCTTTCTTAGCACCTTAACCACAATAAAATGATAATATTTTTTTATAATATTTTAGATATAAGTAGAGGACTCATGTCCTGATGTGATGCATATTTTTTTGTAATTTTTTTCCAAGTAAATAATTAATTATGATTTTTTATTACAAATTTTAAAAAATAAAAAACTTGTATGTCTAACCACCTTAACTTGGTCAAAACTTCATGAAGTTCTTTTTTTTTATCCTATAGTATGTGAAGCATAGAATGTGACATATGTTTCAGATTCAAAACATGTGATATCATTTGAAAGCTATAGATGTTTTTCAATCAACCTATCAATCAAGACTTTAGTTGTAATTCAAATAGAAAATAAATAATAATTATTTGTTAAATTCAAAGTAAAGCATAATTTATATTGGTGAAAAGTTGAGAATCTCCTTTAAAAACCTTTTTGTTTCATCAATTTTAGGTTAAAAAAAAGTCGTTAGCCACATACCCTACAAAAACCCATCATATCGCCACTTTTTGGCCCATCATGATCCTGCACATACCCTAGGTGCTTTTTTTTGATGAATAGCTTTCTCTTGATTGGAACAAATGAATTGCGCCCATTATTTGAACAGTTGGAAAACACACTATCTCCTCTTAGTTGTAGAGGGTTTTACAAACACTATATGGGTTGCTTGTTTCTAAACACCTTATATGGAGACAGTGGGTTTTCCAACACTGCAAATAATGTGAGCATTTATTTCATCGAATCAGATGAGGAAAATGAAATAGCACTTTGATCTCGTATTACATACATAGGTGCTTTTTCTTTATGAGTTAGCTTTCTCCTGATTGGAACAAATGAATTACTTGCATTATTTGCACAGTTGGAAAACACATTGTCTCCTCTCTTTTGTAGAGGGTTTTACAACACTATATGGGCTGCTTGTTTCTTAATACCTTATATCAAGACACTATGTTTTCCAACTATGCAGATAATGTGATCATTTGTTTGGTCGAATCAGATGAGGAAAATGAAATTCCATTTTGATCTCATGTTACATAAATAGGTGCTTTTTGTTGATGAGTTAACTTTCTCCTGATTGGAACAAATGAATTGCTCCCATTATTTGCATAGTTGGAAAACACATTGTCTCCTCTTAGTTGTAGAGGGTTTTACAAACACTATAAGGGTTGCTTGTTTCTAAACACCTTATATGGAGATAGTGGGTTTTCCAACACTGCAAAATAATGTGAGCATTTATTTTGTTGAATCAGATGAGGAAAATGAAATGCCACTTTGATCTCATGTTACATACATAGGTGCTTTTTGTTTATGAGTTAGCTTTCTCCTGATTGGAACAAATGAATTGTTCGCACAAAATGAACGTTCATTGCTTCATAGTTCCAATAGAATAAAAAAATGGTAGATATGATTACTGATATATATACTAGTGTTAGCAATAAGTTAAATTGGAAATTAAATTCCCAATGTACAATTTAATATGTTTTTTTATTGTCTGTGCAAGCTAGCATTTTGCACTCAGCTGAACATATAAATTGTATATTGGTGAAATTTGGAATAAAAAAATTAATTGTAGAACCAAATGTCTTTAATTTTCCAATTTAATAGATTGCTAACACTTATCTTTCTTCTAGGTGGTTGATAAAGGGGAGGAAAGAAAAATGAAAAAAACAAGGGTAGGTGGATTGAGAAGGATGCTTCAAGAGATGTGAACCATCTACATTAAATACAGGTGATTCTGGTTGCCATAGCTTGAATCACAAGTGTAGTGGATAGTTAAATTTCCAAAATTTATTATGCATTTACAAGTTCTGATTTGTTTGAAATTGTGAAATGTTGTGGTTTTCAACCAGTTGTTATTTTCATGTGATTTTTAAGTGTTTTGGGCTAATTTTAAATCTTTCACCAAAAGATTTTATATGTGGACATGTAAGTATGTGAAATTACTTAGAAACAAAATTCAAAGTGAAGAACCCAGTTCAAGGGAAATGCATGTACAAATTTTGAGTTTGGACTTTATTCGTGGTTACCTGAAATTGTATCAGTATCTAGACAAGATGTAACAACAATTTCTTCACTTGAACTGGGTTCTTCACTAGAAGTGTGTTCTTCACTTTGAAATGTGAGCAACAATAGAGGATTTTCTGAGTATTTCCTATTTTACGAAATGGTGAATATGCGTGCTCTTGCGAGTCCATCATATGATGTCCTAATTTAAATCTCCTTTCTATCTCTTGAGTTGAATATTTCTCCATATTTAAAAATTCTATTTAATGATATTTTTCCATCATCTTTCATTTTTTTGTGGTTCTTAAGTTTTTTTGTAATAGTTCTTTTTACAATTTCACTATTTTTCTAGAATATTTAGTAAGTTATAAATGGTTTGTTTTCAACATCTGATGGAAATTTTGTACAATGCTATTTGTATATCCTATTTCTACTCTTTATCAGTATGTTTCTATCTAACCACCACATCACAAAAGATGTGCAAATATAACAAGTCATTACTCGAAATAGTTCTATGCACTGTATTAAATAGAACTCATAAAGCTAAGGGGTAGCAATAACCTGTACAAAATGGGTATAACGCCACAGACTTAATTAAAAATTTGGCCTACATTACTTGGCACTAAATATTATAGACAAATAGACAAACTATAAAAGAGCTATTAAAATAACAACATACATGGAAAGAAAAAGTGACAAAACTAGCAGACAGGAGGAAACTTCTGGGTGATGGTTAGGTAGGAGTTAACAGTGTCGTCAGCTAGGTTTTCCCACCTAATGCGGGGGCGAAAAGGAGAGCAGGTTTGCTGTCTTAGCAAATCTATTTTTTGTGGTGCAGGAAAAGTGGAAGGGAAAGTGACGTGGGCGTAAATAGATCCTTTTCTATTTTGAGGAAGAAAAGAGAAAATATTATTTGTTTCTAGTATGCACGATGAAAGGGAAAGTTGAAGGTCTAAGTTAACGTGGATGACTTGGAGGAGAATACTATTTGGGTTGCTTGTTTCTTAACACCTATGGTTTTCCAACATGAATTGTTGCAAAACTGAATGAAGTGCATACTATTAATCACACTATGTGTTTTGGGTGAATAGAGTCCCCCTTAAATGAGAGATGTGTTATTTGATAGAACACAACAATATCCATATGTTTGTATATTGGCATTACAAGACAAAGGTTGGGTATAAGTAAAGGCAGGCTTCAAAACACATTGTGTTTCCGAACATCCACTACACAACATTCATCACTTTCAATGAGTTTATTCATTATTGCCAATAATGGCAAGAAATTGGTGTTCTTTCTTTTTGTAATGCACATCTAGATATACTGGTTTAAACAACAGAAAGGGTTTTGTTATGTTGTGATGTGGATGTTGAAAAATGCAGTGTGTTATGAAGCATGCAATTTGTTATATACTTGAAACTTAAACACAACAATGGAAGGTGTGATTTGGAAGACTTTCATACTTTTTTGTAACGTTCCATGTTACATAACCGTGGGTGTTAAGAAGCAAGCAACCCACCATGAGATGATCCTTTCCATTTAAACAAGGAGATTCATATTATGAAAACCCAACACTGTTTTTCCCATTTACAATTATTTTGCGCACTTCTTTTTTTCAATTGAATAAAATTTAAACACAACAATGGAATGTGTGATTTCGAAGACATTCATACTATCTTGTAATATTCCATGTTCCAAAACCATGGGTGTTAAGAATCAAGCCACCCACCATGAGACAACCCTTTACATTTGAACAAGGAGATTCAAATAATTGAAACCCAACACTATGTTTTCCCAATTGCAATTATTTTGTGCACTTCTTTCTTCAGTCATGGGAAATTTAAATGCAATTTATGCCCAAATTAAAAGTCCTTATAAATATTGAAAGGGATTTTAAATACATTGAGACTGCCTATATTTTAAAAGCTCTTGAAGGAATTGTTTTTGTTTAGTAAGAATGCATGTTGGAAAACCCTAGGTGTTAAGAAACAAGCAATGCATATACTGTTCTAAAACCTTGTGCACATAAGAAGACATGGTGTGTTTTCAACACTGCAAATAATGCGAACATTTTTTTCCAATTAGATGGAGAAATTGAAATGACATTTCGACTATACCAAAGAGTTGTTCCAAAATTTCAAATTGGACTTCATTAAATTCTTCACACCTCTTTTTGCTATTTGCAAATAATGCTTTCAAATGCCACGTTTTTCTAAGGTTTTTCTCCATTCCAAAATATGATTTTGAAAACCCGCTAGTGCTGACACATTTTCCCAGCTACAGGACATGCCACAGAGTGAACATCTGATTGTCAAGTCTTTTCGTCAGTTCTATTTGTCCATCTGACCATGTTTTTCATCACGGTGTTTTCTTCCAATCAGATGAAGAAAGTGGAATGAGATTTCCACTCTAGTCAAGTGATATGTGAAAGTGGACTTCATTACATTCTTAGAGCATACCAAAAATAAATTGTTAGATATTGTGCATGGTTTCTGATTTCTCTAAATGTTATTCAGTAATTTCACACATATTTCCATAATGGGTTGTCAGTTATTTCATTAGGAAATTGCAAAATTTCATATTTCCCATTGCTCGCTACCAACCTACAAAACATAGTTGTGGAAAATGGGACCTCATCTGGGCTTTTTGCTATTTGCAAATAATGGTTTTCAATGACATGTTTTGGGATTTTCATCCATGTTGAACAATTATTTTGAAAACAAGATGACTGTTATGATGCATGTGACATGTGTTTTTTTAGGGAAAATAGCTTGCTCCCAATTGCAAAATGTGATCTCCTTGTGACATGACTTACACATGATAATGCATTGCCCTTCTTCACGGATAAGACATGTATGCTTATCATTGCTAGTTGATTTGTGGATTCGATTGTGTAAGGATATTGCATGAACATTTCAGATCAGACTTCATGATCCAACATCACGATGACTGATGTTGTCTTCTTCATCATGATGTTGGATCATGGAATGTGATTGGAAATGTTGATGTGAGAATTCATACAAAATCAAATCCACAAATCAACTAGCAATAATCATTATGGATTGTGGAAAATTCATATCATTTATGTCTGATTATGTTATTATTTCAAACACATGTTTTTCCAAGGACAATAGCTTGATTTTACTATATTTTGTAGGGAGATTGGCTTCTTCCTTACAATTGGACATAGCTATTTTCCCTAGAAGAATGCATGTTAGAGGAATCATAACATACAAAAACCCTATGATGGGACTGCGTAATGTGGAAAATAATTGGCAGTTGGAAAACATTGTGTTGTGAGTTTTTTTCATTCTACATGTTGGAATCTGAAGGTTTGACAACATGGGGTGGAGTTGCAGGTGCAAGATATATAAAAGCATCCAAATTCAACTGAGGGGTGATTAATGAATTAGGATGTTACTTGTGAAGGGTTTGTAAATTGTAATTGGTTTGCAGGTATAATAACAGCCAATGTTTTCCAACATGCAATTACACATTGTTGGCCTTGGAATTCTATGAAAATGTCGACCTCTCCATGCCTGATACAACCGTTAGATAAAAGACATGTGAACATTTCATGACAACTGGGAATCTTTGGAGCTACTTTGCAATATTTACAAATCAAGCTCTTCTCTCCAACACACATGACCACTTCTTCCACAATCTCATCTAGTCAGCTCCATGTTGATGAAAGGTGTCATCCATGTATGATGGAGAGAAGTGCATGTTTCAGAAATGAGAAAGGTATGCTTGAAAGTTTCCCAATTGTCATGAAATGTTGTCATGCTGGCGGGTGGGGGGGGGACAGCCCTGTGTGTTTACCATCCTGCAAATTTTTTTGTGCATATTGTGTTTGAAATGTACAATGGTATTGAAATGGAATGTTTGCTGCAAGTAAGGGTTGTTATAAAATATGGAGGTGAACTTCAGTACACTGTGTTCTTATAGTTTGCATAATAGAGAGTGTTGTCTTTCAAGAAGAATTGAGAAGTGAGAGACAACCCTCTTTGTTTTCCATTGTGCAACTTTTTTTTTTTTTGTGTAACTTTTGCTGGAAGCAAGGGAAATTATAAAATATGAAGGTGAACTTCAATACATTGTCTTCTTATGCTGTGCATAACACTAACTATTATCTTTGAAGAAGATTTGAAAAATGTGAGGCAACCCTGTGTGTTTTCCATCCTGCAACTTTTTTGTGCATCTTCTATTCGAAACGTATTACGATATTCAAATGGAATGTTTTCTGCATGTAATGGGTTGTTATAAAATATGAATGTGAACTTCAATACAATGTTTTGTTACTATCCACATAACAAAAAGTGTTGTCTTTCAAGAAAAATAGAGAAGCGAGGGAAAACTCTATTAACCAAATTGAGGTGGGGGGAGTAACCAATAGGGTTGTTTCTTGTAAAGGGTTTTATAACAGTTTATGGGTTGCATGGTTTATAACATCTTGTGTTTTCCAACCTGAATATTCAGATAACAGTTTGAATCTCTTGAAAATCTTTTTCTTATTTAGGCTATATGTATGTAAAAAAGGAACATCCAAAAATTACAACTCTTAGTTATGGTATAAATTGCAATTCACTATATTCATGTGATTGAAAAAAATAAATGGACAAAATAATTGCATGTTGTAAAACATAGTGGGTTACTTGTATAGCGTTTTACAATAGTGTGGGTTGTGCATTTCAAATTCTTCTTTCGATTAAAAATAGATATGCTCTATTCTACAAATGATGTAATAAATTTTGGAACTTTAACTGTCCATAACACTTGCAATAATTTTACAGTTTACAGGAAACCAATGATGTGAGGAGTCAAGGTGAAATTTCTACCTACATCAAACAATGTCATTGACATTGACAACACACCTAAAAGTGTGTCTAGTGGAGCATCTTCTTCGAGGAAGTCACTTTCACAAAATGTGCAGGTAAGATCTAGTAATTACAAGATGCATTCAAATGTATAATTTTAATCTCTCATAAGTGGTTACGATGTTGATTGGAAAGTGGGAATGTTTTAATCAGGAGGAAACAACAATGGTATGGAGGAATTCTCCTCGTTTGAGGAAAACAGTGAACCCTAAGGCAACATTGTCTTTGATAATTGATTGTGAACTTCCAATTGCCCTTTCCTTCCTATGTGTCAATTAGAATGCTTTACAATTCTAGTTACAAAATATCATGTTTGTTACAAATATGCTGATTTGGGTAGTATATTGATCCTTTTATTTAGGAAAATAATCAAGGAGACCATCATGCTCATGGCATAGTCCATGACTGCAAGGTAAAGCATGCGAAGGGAGACTCGAAGGATGGAGAGGGACCCAATGAAGCACAGGGTGATGTGGTGGATGGGAAGGTAGATATAATAACTGAATTATTGCATCATTTTACTATGTGTATATTTTATGCATTCAATTTTTTTGAATATCAGATATATTAAGCGATTTTATTTTCCAAATTTGCTATGCAAGTTGTTGTTGAATTCAAAAGAGAAGTGGTGAATGGTAGATATATATATATATTATTGTATTGTAGAAGAATGTACGAGTAATTATTATGATTGGAGAGTGTTCAACATACATAGGTTTTAGCTTCACCTCCTTCCTATTCTTGAGGCACCAAAGCGTGTGTGAACTGCATTGGGGGGGAACCAAACGGACCCGCTCCTCCCCCTGATAAATTAGAAGAGTACCTTCTAAAGAAGGTGGAAAATACAGAGTACCAAATGAATCTACAACAACATTTGTAGTAGAAGCCTGTTATTAGATGTGTCGATGCAAAATATAGGAAATATAGCTTCCTTCAACTTCCTCAATAAGGAAAGGATGAGGTGAAGAGGAAAATGGCATTATACAACAGTGACAAGAGGAAGCAGGAGAGAAGGAAAAAAATATTACAAGTGCAGTAGAGAAAGAGATGGGAAGGAATGGTAATGTTGAACTAAACTGTTAATTCTCAATTTTCCTTGCTTCATTTTTTCTATTCTAATGCATACAAGGTTCAATTAATGTTAACTTACATGACATGACAAGGTGATGGTTGAGAAGTGGTTTCTTCTCTCGAGCAGAGTAGTGTTCATTCCCTAGAGGAAGTTGTGCCCACAAAAGGTGAAGACGATGTTGTCCCTCCCAACCTTGCATCTAACATTCAGAAGAAGCATCATGCATGATCAAAAGTTTCAAGGTAGGATGTGTAGAAGAAATGATGACAAATGGTGATATCGAAATCTTCTATTTAATCTAATGTTTGTTTTGATTATTTGAATGAATTGGTTGCATGCATCTGAGTTTGATGCGACCTTTCAATTCCTCCAATTACACAACAATGATGAACAATGAACTATTGCCCTCAAGCAAGTCTTTGTTGTTGTGGAAGATGAAGCATTGCCATGGAAGCACAAGTGATGTTGTTCCTCCCAACCCCTGTCTAACATTGAGGAGGAAAGAAGAAGCATGTACGATTTAAAAATTTTCTCACTTCCTCACAAGAAGAAATGAGTACAAATGGTGATTTCAATATCTTCTATTTGATGCTTGTTTTCATTATTTCAATGAATTCATTGCATGCATCTGAATTTGATGTGACATTTCAATTCCTGCTATTACAAGGGAATGATGAATAGCGGAGTCCTACACTCAAAGAGAATACTCTTGAGTTGGAAGACAAAGTGGAGGCCATGGATGAACAAGGTTATGTTCCTCCCAACTTGACCTATAACATTTAGAAGAAGAAGAAGAAGGACCCTATATAGTTTAAAGTTTCCTTCCACCCTTGCAAGAAGAAGTGAGAACAAACAGTGATTTCCAAATATTCTATTTCATGTTTATTCTGATTATTTCAATGAATTGGTTGTTTGCATCTAAATCTAATGTGATATTTCAAATCCTACTATTATAGGGCAATAATGAACAATGGACTCCTTCCCTCAAAGAGGATACTAGTGATAGCAAAGAAAAAGCGCATTCCATGGAAGAACAAGATGATGTTGTTCTTCCCAACCCGTCATATACCATTGAGATGAAGAAGAAGAAGAAGAAGGATTGTATACAGTCTAAATATTTCTCATGCCCTTACAAGAAGAAATGAGAAGAAAGTTCTATGATTTTAAAATCTTCTATTTAATGTTTGTTTTGATTATTTCAATGAATTCGTTGGATGCATTTGAATTTCATGTGATGTTTCAATTCTTGCTATTATAGGTGAATGATGAACAATTGAGTCCTTCCCTCCAATAGGATACTATTGATTTCGATGACAAAGCCAAGGACATGGAAGAGAAGATGATGTAATTCCTCCCAACCCCCTGTCTACCAATGTTCAGATGAAGGAGTGTATATGGTCTAAAGATTCCTCATGCCCTCACAAGAAGAAATGGGAAGAAATAGTGATTTCAAAATATTCTATTTAATGTTTTATTTCATTATTTCAATGAACTTTTTGCATGCATCTGAATGTGATGTGATGTTTCAATTCCTACTATTACAGGTCAATGATGAACAACAGAGTCTTGTCCTCCAACTGAGTTCAAGGGAAGATGAAATGGGTGCCATGGTAGAACAAGATGATGTTGTTCCTCCCAAACCGTCATCTAATAATGTTTAAAAGAAGAAGGAGCGTATACGGTCAAAAGTGTCAAGGTGCCTTAACATGGACAAACTAGAAGAAACGATGAATTCCAATTCTTTTATTTAATGTTTGTTTTGATTATTTTAATGAATTGTTTGCATGCAACTCAATTTGAAATGACCTTTGAATTCCTACTATTACAGGGAAAGGTGAACAACAAAGTGTCAGCCTTGACCTAATTGACCATGTGATTGCAAGTGAAATGGGAGAGGGTAATAGAGATGGTCATGTGGATGGGGAGACCCCTAGCCTACAAGTGGGCTAGAAAAATAAATATGGACATGGGGACGAGGAGAGCATTGGCCTCCAAGTGGGAGAGGGTAAAAAAGATGGACATCAGGACGGGGAGAACACTGGCTTGCATGTGGAACTAGGTAACATAGATGGAGATGGGGACAAGGAGAGCAGTTTCTTGCAAGTGGGAGAGGGTGATAAATATGGACATGGGGCTAAAGAGAGAGCTAGCCTACAAGATGAGATGAAACATTGACAGGCACGGGGATGGGGAGAGCATTGGATTGCAAGTGGGAGAGGGTAATAAAGATAGACAAGGGGATGAGGAGAGTGCTGACCTGCAAGGGGGAGGTAGAAATAAAGATGCACATGGGGATGGGGAGAGCATTGGTTTTCAAGTGGAAGAGGGTAATAAATATGAACACAAGGATGGGGGGAGAACTAGATTGCAAGTGAGAGAGGGTAATAAATATGGACACGGGGATGGGGAGATCACTAGCTTGCAACTTGAAGAGGGTAATAAAGATAGACACAGGGATGAGGAGAGTACTAGCCTACAAGGGGGTGATCGCAATAAAGATGGACATAGAGATAGGGAGAGCTACAATGTGCCATCTATATCAATATTAGACCCAACACACTTCCATGCTTTTGTTCTTATTTCTTTATGAATCTTTCAATGTTCCTTCAATTATGCTTCACATCAATGATTTTTCCATTGCACGAAAATCTAGTGGATGAACAGATGATAGAGTTCAAGGGCATAAATTTTAAGGTTGGTGAACACATCAACCTTTCAAGGCTATGTAAATAGGTTTCCAAAGGAATTGTACATGTTGTCGCCAGAAATGCTCAGACCCACTACTTTCAACACCTTGAAAATTATGTTAGAGTCAACATTTTTGAGGCCATTGTTGGTGAATGCTATGTGCCTTTTCCACGTCTTGATGCAGAGACCATTGGAGACTATGTGGGAAGATTTTTTTCATATGGAAGCTCTCGAAGATGAAGCATTCTGTTCCATAGGTACACATAAATGATATGTTTTTGTATATATATATCATACTACGTATATTGTTTCCATGCATACGTTAATTCTCATTAATTGTTTGCTATAGGATGAAGGTGTTAAACCTGCCAAGGACAAAGCATAGCCTATGAAGAAATATGTTGTTTCACATTCATCATTTGTGATGGTTCATGGAACTTTGAATCACTCCTCCTAAAATACACAAGGACCCTAAAAAAAAAGTGTCATATATTATACAGACATGAACTCCATTGCAAACAATAGGCAGCAAAGGAATGGATGAGATAGGCTCCGAATACATTTTCTGCACTGTCGGTATCATAATTTGATTATTGAACAATTGTGGTGTAGAGATACACCATTTTCATATTGTTGAATACTATGGTGTTGAACATTTGATAGGAGACTTTTCATGGGTCTCTCTAATTATTTCATTATTGAACAACTATGCTGAACATATATACTAATTTCATAAAATAACTAGAGCACATATATTGGAACATTATATGTTGAACACATATTGCAACACATAATTGTTATCCATTTCATATCATACTTTTCATATCTTTGTAATTGTTTCATTAATATGAAGAATGTTATGAAGTCCACTTTCAATTTTTAAAACAAGTATTTCATTGACTGTGCATATTTCCTTTTTCCATGTGATTGGAACAAATAAAAATGATAGTAGTGTTTGCAGTCTTGGAAAACAAACTATCCCCTGTCAATTATTTTGTTATGATAAGTATTTCTTTCATTACGACCAATAATGCAATGAATTCCACTTTGAATTTTTAGAACAAGTCTTTGCTAGGGTGGAGATGGCAGATTTCTATTTTCCATGTGATCAAAACAAGTAGAATGCTTGCATTCCTTGCACTGTTGGAAAACGCACTATCCCCTCTAACTATTTTCCTTACGCAAATTTTTTATTTTACATGCTCCAAAAATGAAGTGAATTCCGGTTTGAATTTTTACATGAAGGTTTTGTTAGAGTTCAGTTGGGGTTTTTCCCCTTTTTATGTCATTGCAACAAATAAAATTCTTGTATTGGTTGCAGTTCTGGAAAGCACACTATCCCCTATTTATTATTTGCTTCTCAACAAGTCTTCATCTCCTACACTCCCAAAAATAAATGAATTCCACTTTCAATTTTTAGAACGACTATTAGGTAGAGTGGAAATGCCATATTTCCTTTTTCCATGTGATTAGAACACATAAAGTGCTTGTAGTGATTGCAGTTTTGGAAAACACACTATCCCATGTTAGTTATTTCTTTCTGATCAGTAATTATTTATGATGCTACATAAATGTGTTTATGTCTACTTTCATTTTTCATGAAATGTTTTATATTTTATAGGCTCCCATAATGTAATCAAGTCAAATTTCAATTTCCATAAGTAGTTGGTTGAGTACAAATGCCATTTTATTTTTCCAGGTGATGGGAACAAATAAAAATGCTTGAATTGCTTGCAGTGTTGGAAAACACACTGTCCTATGTAAGTTACTTCGATATGAATACTTACTTATGTATGTCATCTTACTTACAAATGTAAGCACATGTCAATATATTTGATCATGTAATTATTGAACAATTATGGTGTGGAATTACATTATATTTGATCATCTACTTATCGAATAATTATGGTGTTGAATTCCATTATATGTGATCCTCTTATTTTTTATCTATTATCATGTGGAATTATAGTACTTTGGTATGTTTCAAGACTACAATCTTCTACCAAGAGTTCCATTGTCTGATTGTGTCCTCCATCATTTGTGACCTCACCAATTCACAGATCTGGGTCAAAAGTGTTTACTTCTCTTAATTCAATAAAATATAAGACTATGTTCTTGCACATTTCATGACCTTCATATTTTTTAAGACCCCTTTAAGCAAATATTTGATTTCAATATCTCTTCATGTCATTCCAATAGAAAAATGCACATAACAGTTGCATTATGGAAAAAACACTAGGCTGTGACTGTCTTGTAAATTCTTCTTGAATGACCATGTTCTTTTATGCAGAATTTAACAAAACAATGCTTTGGAGTTCACCTTCTTTTTTGATGACAACCCTTGCTTTCACCAAACTTTCCATTTCAATATTTGTTCATACATTTGGAACACACAATGTACATATCAGTCGCATGTTGGAAAGCACAATGGGTTGTGATTCACTTCTTATTTGATGCAGAATCTAAGCAAAGAATGGTTTGAAGTTCACCTTCCTATTTGTTGACAACCTTTACTTTTAGTAAAACACTCTTCTTCAATATCTGCTCTTATGTTTCCAACACAAAATTTATATATAATTTGCATCTTGGAAAAAACAATGCATTGTGGCTCACTTCTTATTTTATGAAGGGTGTAAGAAATGAATGTTTTGAAGTTGATGCCATTGTTCCCTGAAAACCCTTACTTTTAGAAAAATACTCTTCTTCAATATCTGTTGATATGAGTCCAAGACAAACTTTACATAATAGTTGCATCATGGAAAACACTGTGGGTTGTGGCTCAGTTCCTATTTTTTGTAGGCTATAACAAATGAATGTTTTGAAGTTCATGTTCTAGTTTTCTGAGACCCCTTACTCTCATCAAATCACTCCATTTGAATATATGCTCATATGTTGCAAACACAAATTTTGCATAATAGCTGCAGGATGGAAAACACACAGGGTTGTCACACACTTTTCAAATCTTCTTTAAATTGAAAAGTAGTGTTATGTAAACCATAAGAAGACATTTTATTCAATTTTTCCTTCATATTTTATAAATACCCTTGCTTCTAGCAAAAGTTGCGCAAAAAAAAAAAAGAAAAAAAAAATTACATGATGGAAAACATAGAGGGTGGTCTGTCACATCTCAATTCTTCTTGAAATACAACATTTTAGTTTATAACAACCCTTACTCACAACAAAAATTCCCTTTAAATACCGTTATACATTTTGAACATGAGATGCACAAAAAAGAAAAGGTGGAGGATGGAAAACACATAGGGTTTTCCTAGACTTTTTCAAATCTTGTAGTGAAGTTCGCCTTCATATTTTATAACTGGCCTTGCTTGCAGCAAAAGTTCCACAAAAAAAAAAAAGGTTGCAAGATGCAAAACACAGAGGATTGTCCCTAACCTCTCAATGCTTCTTCAAATACAACACTTTCAGTTATGCATACTTTCATAACACATTGTATTGAAGTTCACCTTGATATTTTATAACAACCCTTACTTGCAGCAAACATTCCCTTTTAATACTGTTATACATTTCAAACACAAGATGCATGAAAAAAAGGAAGGTGGAGGATGGAAAGCAGAGGATTTTCCATACTTTTTAAATCTTGTTCAAAGACAACAGTTAGTATTATGCATACAATGCGAAGATAATGTAGTGAAGTTTTCTTCATATTTTATAACTGTCCTTGCTTGTAGCAAAAGTTCCACAAAAAAAAGAGAAACAAGGTTGTCCCTCACCTCTCAATTCTTCTTCAAATACAAAACTTTTAGTTATGCAGACTTTTAGAGCACAATCCATTGAAGTTCACCTTGATATTTTATAACAACCCTTACTTGCAGCAAACATTCCCTTTCAATACCATTACACATTTCAAACACAAGATGCACAAAAAAGAAATAGTTGCAAGAGGGAAAACACAGAGGGTTTTCCCATACTTTTCAAATCTTGTTCAAAGACAATAGTTAGTGTTATGCACACAATATGAAGACAATATAGTGAAGTTTTCCTTCATATTTTATAACTAGCCTTGCTAGCAGCAAAAGTTCCACAAACAAGAAAAGAAAAAGAAAAAAAAGGTTGCAGGATGCAAAATACATTGGGTTGTCCCTCACCTCTCAATTCTTCTTCAAATACAATACTTTCAGCTTTGCAGACTTTTAGAACACACTGTATTGATGTTCACCTTGATATTTTATAACAACCCTTACTTGCAGCAAACATTCCCTTTCAATACCGTTATAAATTTTGAATAGAAGATACACAAAAAAAAAAGTTGTAGGATGGAAAACACATAGGGTTTCACCACACTTTTCAAATCTTCTTCAAAGATAGAAGTTATAGTTATGCACACCATAGGAAGACAACATATTTGAAGTCCACCTTCATATTTTATAACTTTTTTTTGCCTCCAGCAAAAGTTGCACATGGAAAAAAAAAAGAAAGTTGCACTATGGAAAACATAGAGGGTTTTCCCTCACTTCCTAGTTCTTCTAGCAAGACAACAATTTTTGTTCTATAGATTGTAAGAACGTAGTGTATTGAAGTTCACCTTCATATTTTATAACAACCCTTACTTTCAAAAAATATTCCAATTCAATAGCGTTATACATTTCAAACACAATATGCGCAAAGAAACCTCTTGTAGACTAGTCAGGACACTTTAACCAATGACAAACGAGTCTCTTACAACACAAAAAATGCAAGAAAAAACTGAAAAATAGAGTATGTCATTCATTTTTTTAGTATTACATGAATGACAACACTTTCTATTCTACAGAGTGTAAGAAAATCGTGTATTTAATTTCACCTTCATATTTTATTTACAACCCTTGCAACAAACATCCCATTTCAATTTTGTTATACATTTGGAACACACTGTGTAGAAAAAAATCTTACAGAATGGAAAACATGTAGGGTTCTCCCTCACCTTTGAAATATTTTTCTAAGAGAATAGTTTTTTTTATGCAAACTGTAAGAAAGCAGTGTATTATAGTTCACCTTCATATTTTCTAACAACCCATTACTTGCGGCAGACATTCCATTTCAATATCCTTATATGTCTAGAAGAGAAGATGCACAAGAAAAGTTGTAGAATGGAAAATGCAGAGAACCACTGAAGAAAATTACAATATACTAATATTTGAAGAAAATTACAATTCACATTTAATACTACTAACACTGAGAACTATGTCAACCATTTACGAACGGGTATAATCTTTGTGTTCTCAGCATCTAGAAGAATTTTCCGCACTCTGATTTTCAAGGTGGACTTTACAACATACAGTGTTGGTACCCCGTAATTCACATGTAGCAACCTAAAGGAGGGCCTGACATGGTGGATCTCAAACCTCACAATGTGGTTGAATTTGAACATGGCCAACAACCATTCCTCCAGAGGACCTATGTGATTACTAATTATAGATTCCCCCTTGAGGAATATCATAAACCTCATGCTGAGTTGGCCTATAAGATTGTGCTTGTGTATGATAACTATTGGTCTAATGCACACCTTCTAGATGCAGCCAACTAGGAAAAGGTCTTGAATTTCAAAATAAAGAGACGTTGGCCAATCACATAAATTGACAATCTCTATTTCTAGATTGTAATATTGAACTTCCATGCCCATATGTGCCCATAAACCAAAGACGTTGAAGAAGTGAGCATAATTATAATAGTGCAAATCTATGCAGTTTGGCTCCTTTTTATTAATTCTTGTTAACATCTTCTCCTACAACCTGTATGGGAGGCTCATTTTTTCAATTCGAGCAAGAATATTACATGGGAGATAGGGGTGGTATTTGGTCAACCAACTAATCACCCATGCACGTGAACTGTGGGAAATCTTCTATAGAACTACAGTAGGAGGTACTCAAATTCTTGAAATGAAAGACAAAAGAACTTTGTCAGAAGGTACACCTGCATTCTCCAATTATAAATACATTTTCAATGCAATGGAAACTATGAAAAATAAGTGAGAAAAGTGTAAGATATAGATAATGTTAGCATTGAAGAGATTGTACATATTCTTTGGAACTGAATGAGGCAACACGTGCAGTATCTCGAATGGGCATATGGCAACGCATGAGTCAAACAGTAGGAAGAATAATGCCTAAAAGGAAATACAACAAAAATTTTAGCACATACAACAACATTATCTAATTAGAAACACGTGCACTGTTTACGGACAATGTCTTTTCCAACATGGAAAATAATTTCAGCATTCTATTTGTTGCAATTAGATGAGTCGAAGTAATCAATTGCAGAAAAAATATTTTGTAGCTTTTATTCATATCACTAATTATATTCATTGCACTTATGTATCTGTCTAACTAAAAGCATTGCTTCCCATTTCATAACTAAAAATAGTATGTTGATACATGACAACCTTACTTTCACTAAACATTCCATTTGACTATCTCTTCATATGTTTTGAACAAAAAATGCACATAACAGCTTCAAATGTGGAAAACACACTGGGTTGTCAGGAACTATTGATTTTAAGCAAACTATAATTGGGTTGTCATGTTTGAAGAGTGTTTAGAGTTTTGGAAGCTTGGGAACATTTAATTCCATAAAAACCTCATGAAAATGGCTCAAAATGAGGGTTTAGTGAAAAAGTGTGTTGGGAACCGTATCTTCCAAAAGTAATTGTGGATGTGCTAGTTTTGGTAAGTGGTTAATGCTACCTCATCAAAACACCTAATGAGTTCAAACAGTCATTTAAAAATTATGAAAACTTAGGTATCATCTACTTTTGGGAATAGTCAAGAAAACGCTGATCTACTAAACCCTTACTTTATGCACAAAAAAAGCTCTAACAAATGAGGGTTCAATATAATATTGTATTCCAAACCTTCCCATTCTCTGCCACCAAATGAAACATGTTTAGAAATGTTTTCCCATGCTTTAGGAACAAACTTTGAGCCCCACTGAATGCACTTTCCTTAATTCCCAACTTGTATGCATCCTTTTTCATTGAAAAACTTGTGTATTCTCTAAAGATGACCAACCAAACATTGAATGGTTTGCTTCCCCTGTATGATTCAACAAATACACTTCTTAAAGCATGGTATTTCATAACGTCATATAAAAAATTGGACTTATGTAAGAAAAATTATTAAATTTTAACCATACCTTCCATTGGGTTGACACTCAGAAAAGACAGTCACCAGTGAGGACTCCTTTCCCCATATTGGAATGCTGAAGTGAACAAAAATAGCCCAAAAAGAAATAAAAAAAATTATAATATGGTACAAGCACATACTAGAAAACATAAATCTGCAATACAATTTTGTATTACAATATATAAATGAAATGGGTTTTGTCATAGTCACCTGTATTAGATGCTTTATCCTTTGCCACATCCATAGTAGTTGCGCCTGAAGTCTGACATTGCATATTGACATTTAGATTCAAATTATTGTTTCCAGACAAGGGAAAGGAGTCATCCATAGGGATTTGGTGATCTGAATGTTGTGTTGAATGATTCCTATGTCGGGTTCAACGTCGACGACGATCCTTGCTTGCACTAAACCATGGACACACGTGAACGGTGCTAGTTGCAACTTCATTAGGATCTAGAATGAATTCAAACAACAATGCATTTGATTGTCATAGGTCCTCTAGAAACCTATCCATGCATTTTGCGTATGATTTCACCTATTGTAGAGATTTTAGTGGTGTACACATCACTTCCTTCAAGAGTTCATTTGTGTCATTCCAAAGAGACATTGTCACCACATGTTCATTATATTCATGAGTGATAGAAGAAGCTTGCATAGGGGTGACTTGACATTAGGATTGTTTTCCTCTTTGGCCCCCTATGACAATGTCTCATTCAAATCCATCCATGTATCAATTGGTTCACCTCCCCTATCTAAATGACCACACAAAATAAATTTGTATTACATAGTAGAAAATGCAAACCACAATTGAGACCCATAGCGTAGCACTATTCAAATTGAAATTCACTTACCGTGAACGACCCCTTCAACTACAGATGATATTTTCATCAATTCAATAACCTTGAGGACATGTTTGCAAGTGTTCCCCTACAAAATCCAAGGGTGGTCACAAAAAAAAAGGTGCTCTCCAAATTTCTAAACAAGGTAGTGCATTGGCCTACTTTGAATTTTCACCCAATACTATACAGGATCTGTTTCATTAGGAATACAGTCATCATCTAGAATTGCCTTGGCCCACTCCACACTAGATCACATATTTAAAGACGTTTGGTTCATCAAAAAACCATAATGCTTCAACTTTCCCTTTTTTCCTATAAAATGGTTCCATTTTATACACAACTGTGTAATACAAATAGTCCATTCTTCTTGTGCATTTTTTTGAATGATCACACAAGTAGCGAGCTTTGAGTATGCAATGGTATGACTCAATGGTTGGATTCATATCCTAGTTGGCATGTGGGAATAGTCTACAATATTTTTCCCACATGGCTATGAAAAAAAAAACCAATAGTCAAGTAAACCACAACATATTAGAGGTGACATCAAAGAATTTGAATGGTGAAAATCCTACGAGGTGACAAAAAATTGTCAACTCACCAATTCAACCTTCTCCTTCACACCAAGTCTTGTTGAAGTACTATAAGAATCAGGGCTGATCATTGAACTCCTGAAAGAAAGAATTCAATAGTTGAGTGATGCAATCTTGGGTGTCACCGATTTTCATTATGATAGCGCCAATATTGTGGAAGATGTCCATTTCCCTTTCCTTGTTTGCCTACTTATATACATTCTTTATCCAAGCCCTTTTGACATGCCAAAGGCATAGAAGCACACAACATTGAAAGAAATCCCTAATAGACAATAGAAATGATATTGTTTACTGCTCAACTACATGAGATAGTGGCATTGAAAATGAATACCAAACAAGAAAGGTAGAGAAATGAAGAAAGGGATGCACATACCATATGGCTTGGATTTCTGCAGTCGCATCATCGGTCAAGAATTCATTGATTCTCTAGTCAGGCCTGGTTTTTCTTCCACGGTCATGCAATATGCATAGCCATGCAAAGATTTCCTCAATCTTGTTTCATGAGGAGACTACCCACACAACTAGCACACCACTCTATTGGTTGTCGAAAGTGAGGATTGTATATAATGGATATTGTAGAGAAAACAACTCAATGTGAGCATTGTCAAGTTTACAACTAGCAAGATCATTGAAAACATGAAGAACTATTTGTCAATATTTGTAAGGCCTCACCCTATATTTGTTAGTTGCAAATGTGGAATCCATTGAGATGACTGAATTGTGCGAGTGGGTAACCATCCTATCCAGCATCCATGGAGTCTAAATCCTAATAACAAAAGGTTTATTTTTCCCATCGGGCCATTGTAAGTAGAAGAAGTTGCCAAAGTCCTCTCCACTCCACTTTAGGATACTTGTTGAGTCGACTTTTTGTTTCTATGTGTGAGTAGAATGCACCTTTTGCTAGGCATTCATAACGTCCTTTCTTGTAAGGAATTAATCTCTCTTGGACATCACGCCACATAAGACAAGATCGTTGATGTGTCTATCCATTATAGCATTGGCATTGACATCCATGAGAAAAAGGCTTTCAATATAGCTTTTTCACTCTTTGGATAGATTATTGGAAAACATAGAACACTTCTCTCCACTTGTGTCATGAATTCCATGGCAATATTGACCATTTTTATCAATGTGGAACCTTTCTTTGTAGCTAATATAGGCAACATCGGGTTTTCCAGTCATAACCTTCACCATGAAGTGGAATTGACAATGTCACATTTGTATAAATGTCTTATGTGGTTTCTTCTTTGGTGGAGGCTTGTGTCTATTGTCTTTAGGATAGTATTGACACTAGTAGCTATGAGAAAGTGATCATCTCATCATGTTGAACCAAGGAGAGTAAAATATCATTTTACCATAGAAATGAATGTTGAAAGATACAAACCTATGATAGAAAATTGCTTTTCCATAAGGTTTATCATCAATGGGAGAGGCAGTAGGTTCTCTTGTTTTCTTGTCCACAAATTTGGTTTCAAAACCTTCAATGAACATTTCACTGTGAATTAAATGATCAAGTCTCGTAAGAGGAATTGCTTTCCTAGAATGGGGAGAGGTTTGAAATGTAAGAAGCAAGATGAATTGGAGGTGCAAGATGTACAAAATGGAGGCTCTTCTTTTTCACCTTCCAATTTGCAATGGGCTACTATATCTATCAACAAGGTTAGGGGCCTTATCCTTGTTGATAGATATTGTAGCCCATTCCAAATCGGAAGGAAAAAAAGAAGAGCCTCCATTTTGTACATCTTGCACCTCCAATTCAACTTGCTTCTTCCATTTCAAACCTCTTCCCATTCTAGGAAATGACAGAATTGGACAATTATTTAACATTAGTGTGGATAGTGTGAAGAAAAAGAAATAAACCATTCATTAAACATAGATAAAATGTGCTTGCATAGCTATACCCATGTGAAACCAATACGCGGTTGTTGGCTTCAACCGAGGAAAATTAAAGGTGATAGATTCAATCAAGCTATGCATAAAATATAACACAAATGCATGCTAGAAATCAGATAGTCCATCTAAATGTACAGGTGGACATAGAAAAGGACAACAAAAAATGGCAAGCTAAATCTTTGATGATATCCTAGTATGGAAGAGAAAATAAAAAAAAGTGCATCCATTGCTACGAGCAACACAAAAATGATAACATGTTTCTTGCATATGTTGAAAAAAAGATGCATCAATAATGTAGTGTATGAGGAAAGGTATAAAGGTGTAAAATTTTATATGGACCATGATGTAAGCAAATGCAGGTTGGAAAAAATAGCGTGTAGATGAACCTCCACGCTGACATGAAGACCGCAATCCTGCATGTAAATATAAAAAATATTTTAGAGAATATGGGGTGTACAAACCACTTTTACCTGAGGAAGCATGTTGTGATATTCAGCCTTCCATTTTGCGTGACTTAACATGAGGAGCAAAAGCACTTATAGCAATTAAGGAAATAAACAAGTGAAGGTTGAACCACACATTTATTGGTTCAACGTAGAACTTTGTATGTGGCGTAAGAGTGTAACATGCATCACAATATGTAATTAATTATACAATGGCAACAAAAAAATGTATTATCATGGGAATATACATTGGTTGTGTTGCATTTGTAAGTGTTAAAGGACATGAAGGGTTAGAGGGCAAACAAAACCTTTGATGACAACCTTGTATGTAAAAAGAATAAGTTCATCCATTATTGTGAGCAACACCAAAATGATAACATGTTTCTTGCATCTATTGAAAAAAAGATGAATCAGTAATGGAGTGTATGAGGAAAGTTACAAAGGTGTAAAATTTTCTATCAACCATGATGTAAGCAAATGTAGGTTGGAAAACATAGCGTGTGGATGAACCTCCACATTGATATAAAGACCACAACCCTACATGTAAATATAACAAATATTTCAAACAATATGGGGTGTACAAACCTCTCTTACCTAAGGGGAATGTTGTGATATTCATCCTTCCGTTTAGGGGGTCTTAACATGTGCAGCAAAGGCACATCTAGAAATTCATGAAAAAAGGAAGTGAAGGTTGAACCACACGATGAGTGGTTCAACCTACAACTTTGTATGTGGCATATGAGTGTAATGTGCATAACACTATGTAATTAATTCTATAGTTCCAAGAATGGATGTATTAGGGAAGATACCTTGGTTGTGGTGCATGTGTATGTGTTAATGGAGAGGAAAGGTTGCATGGAAACCAAAACCTTTTTGAACCTTCCATGTAAATAAATGTGCATCCATTGGTGCCAACAATGCCAAAAGAATAAAAAAAAATTTGCATCTATTGAAAACATTGTGAATCAATAATGGAGTGAATCAAGAAAGTCATACATGTGCAACTTTTCCTATCAACCATGATCTCAACCAATGCATGTTGGAAAACAAAGTGTCTACTGTAACCTTGAAGCGGACATAAAGACCACATGTAAAATCACAACCTCATGTGATAGAAGAATAAGACGTCATAGTATATGGGGTGTACAAACCTATTTTACCTAAGTAGGCATGTTGTGATATTGACCCTTCCATATGGGGTGAGTTAACATGACCAACACAAGCATATATGACAATGCATGAACAAAAAAGTGCAAGTTAAACAACCGGATGGGAAGTCGAAACTGCAACTTTTTATGTAGCCTATAAGCCTAACGTGAATAATAACATGTAATTACTTATATGGCTACCAATAATGTGAAAAGAAAAAAACATGATCATTGCATCTAGTGATAAAAAATGAGTCAATGAAGTCAAACATATGTGAACATAAAACTAAACATGACCAACAAAAGGACATCAAGCACAAAAGTATAAAATTTGACCCTTCACCTTAGAACAAGAAAACATATTGAAAGTACAACCCATAGTGTTTTCCAACATGCCTATAGTTTATTAATTAGACAAAGTTTAAACACAATGTCTAGTCTAGTTGTGACTTGTTTTATACCTTGAAGATGTTCCTTTCATTACATTCGTATTGTGTAAACAAGAAAAGGACTACATTCCAAGAAAAGAGAAACAATTGGCTAGAGACATGAAAGCCATGTGTGAAATGATAGACATTTTTTGTAAATAACTTATCAAACAGAAAACCTCTGCATTCTCTAATGAGAAAGACACTCTCCAAGCTAACCAAAGATTGCTTGCAAAGCTATAGACAATTATTGAAGACATTCAAAACTCTATCCAAAAAATGGATGTTACTGTCCTAAGGGCTGATAAGGGAGTAACTACTCCAAACATACAAATAAAATGTACTTATAACTAAAACCCAACACTGTGTTTTCTGAATTACAAATATTTTGTGCACTATTTTTACAATCATGCAAAAATTAAAAACAAAACAATGAAATTTGTGATTTCAAATACATTCATATTGTCTTGTAATATTCCATTTTTCTAAACTGTGGGAGTTAAGAATCAACCCACCCACCACGAGACAACCCTTTACGTTTGAACAGGGAGATTAAAATAACTGAAACCCAATATTGTGTTTTCCCAATTGCAATTATTTTTTGTAACATTTTTTTTCAATGTTGGAAGATTTAAACACAACAATGGAATGTGTGATTTGGAAGACATTCATTCGGTTTTGTAGCATTCCATGTTGCAAAACCATGGGTGTTAAGAAGCAAGCAACCCACCATGACACAACCCTTTACATTTGAACATGGAGATTCAAATAATTGAAACTAAACATTGTGATCTCCCATTTACAATTATTTTGTGCATTTTTTAACACAACAGTGGAATGTCTAACTTGGAAGACAATCATACTATTATTTAAAATTCCATGTTGCAAAACCGTGGGTACTAAGAAGCAAGCAACTAAGCATGAGACAACCCTTTACATTTAAATAGGGAAATTCAAATAACTGAAACCAACCATTGTGTTTCCCATTTACAATTATTTTTTGCACTTTTTTTTTTCAATCAACTAAAACTTAAACACAGCAATGGAATGTGTGATTTGGAAGAAAATTCATATTGTCTTCTACCATTCCATTTTGCAAAACCATGGGTGTTAAGAAGCAAGCAACCTAGCATGAGACAACCCTTTCCATTTAAACAAGGAGATTCACATAATTGAAACCTAGCAGTGTGTTTCCCATTGACAATTATTTTGTGCACTTCTTTTTTAAATTGAATGAAATTAAAACAAAAGAATGGAATGTGTGAATTGGAATACATTCATACTGTTTTGGGTAGGTGTTAAGAAGAAAGCAACCCAGCATGAGACAACCCTTTCTATTTAATCAAGGAGATTCACATAACTGAAACCCAATAGTGTGTTTCCCATTGACAATTATTTTGTGCACTTCTTTTTCCAATCGACTGAAATTAAAACACAACAATGAAATGTGTGAATTAGAAGACATTAATACTATATTGTAACATTCCATATTGCAAAACTGTGTGTGCTAAGAAGCAAGCAACCTAGCATGAGACAACCCTTTCTATTTAAACAAGGAGATTCACATAACAAAAACCCAGCAGTGTGTTTCCCATTGACAATTATTTTGTGCACTTGTTTTTTCAATCAACTGAAATTAAAATACAACAATAGAATGTGTGAAATTGGAAGAAATTAATATTGCTTTGTAATATTCCATGTTGCAAAACTGTGGGTGCTAAGAAGCAAGCAATCCAGTATGAAACAACCCTTTCCATTTAAACAATGAGATTCACATAACTGAAACCCAACAGTGTGTTTCCTATTCACAATTATTTTTTGCATTCTTTTTTCAATCGACTGAAAATAAAACACAAGAATGGAAAATGTGAATTGGAAGACATTCATACTATTTTGTAACATTCCATGATGCAAAACCATGGGTGTTAAGAAGCAAGCAACCCAGCATGAGATAACCCTTTCCATTTAAACAAGGAGATTCACATAACTGAAACCCAGTTGTGTGTTTCTCATTAACAATTATTTTGTGCCCTTCTTTTTTGAATCAACTGAAATGAAAACACAAGAATGGAATGTGTGAATTGGAAGACATTCATATTGTTTTGTAACATTTCATGTTGCAAAACCATAGGTGCTAAGAAGCAAGCAACCCAGCATGAGACAATCCTTTCTATTTAAACAAGGAGATTCACATAACTGAAACCCAATAGTGTGTTTCCCATTGACAACAATTTATTGCACTTCTTTTTCCAATCGACTAAAATTAAAACACAACAATGGAATGTGTGAATTGGAAGACATTCATACTAGTTTGTAACATTTCATGTTGCAAAACCGTAGGTGTTAAGAAGCAAGCAATCCAGCATGAGACAACCCTTTCTATTTAAACAAGGAGATTCACATAACTGAAACCCAGCAGTGTGTTTCCCATTGACAATTATTTTGTGCACTTCTTTTTTCAATCGACTGAAATTAAAACACAAGAATGGAATGTGTGAATTGGAATACATTCATACTATTTTGTAACATTCCCTGTTGAAAGGTTGTGTGTGCTAAGAAGATAGCAACCTAGTATGAGACAACCCTTTCCATTTAAACAAGAAGATTCACATAACTGAAACCTAGCAGTGTGTTTCCCATGGACAATTCTTTTTTGCACTTCTTTTTTCAATCGACTAAAATTAAAATACAACAATAGAACGTGTGAATTGGAGGAAATTAATATTGTTTTGTAACATTCCATGTTGCAAAATTGTGGGTGCTAAGAAGCAAGCAATCTAGTATGAGACAACCCTTTCCATTTAAACAAGGAGATTCACATAACTAAAACCCAACAGTGTGTTTCCCATTGACAGTTATTTTGTGCATTCTTTTTTCAATTGACTGAAATTAAAACACAAGAATGGAATGTGTGAATTGGAAGACATTCGTACTATTTTGAAATCTTCCATGATGCAAAACCATGGGTGTTAAGAAGCAAGCAACCCAACATGAGATAACCCTTTCCATTTAAACTAGGAGATTCACATAACTAAAACCCAGCAATGTGTTTCCCATTGACAATTATTTTGTGTGCTTATTTTTCAATCGACTAAATTAAAACACAAGAATGGAATATTTGAATTGAAATAAATTCATACTATTTTGTAATATTTCATGTTACAAAACTGTGGGTGTTAATAAATAGGAAAACCAACATGAGACAACCCTTTCCATTTAAACAAGGAGATTCACATAACTGAAGCCTAGCAGTGTGTTTCCCATTGACAATTATTTTGTGCACTTTTTTTTTCAATCGACTGAAATTAAAACACAAGAATGGAATGTGTGAATTGGAAGACATTCATACTATTTTGTAACATTCCATATTGTAAAACTATATGTGCTAAGAAGCAAGCAACCTAGAATGAGACAACCCTTTCCATTTAAACAAGGAGATTCACATAACTGAAACCCAGCAATGTTTTTCCCATTAACAATAATTTTGTGCACTTCTTTTTTCAATCGACAGAAATTAAAACACAAAGATGGAATGTGTGAATTGGAAGACATTCATATTGTTTTGTAACATTCCATGGTGCAAAACTATGGGTGCTAAGAGGCAAGCAACCCAGAATGAGACAACCCTTTCCATTTAACCAAGGAGATTCACATAACTGAAACCCAACAGTGTGTTTCCCATTGACAATTATTTTGTGCACTTCTTTTTTCAATTGACTGAAATTAAAACACAAGAATGGAATGTCTGAATTGGAAGACATTCATACTATTTTGTAACATTCCACGTTGCAAAAAATTGGGTGTTAAGAAGCATGCAACCCACCATGAGACAACCCTTTCCATTTAAAAAAGGATATTCACATAATGTAAACCCAACAGTGTGTTTCCCATTAACAATTATTTTGTGCATTTCATTTTTCAATAGACTGGAATTAAACACAAGAATGGAATGTGAGAATTGGAAGACATTCATACTGTTTCATGAGATTCCATGTTGCAAAACCATGGGTGTTAAGAAGAAAGCAACTCATGATGAGACAACCCTTTCCATTTAAACAAGGAGATTCACATAATTGAAACCCAACAATGTGTTTCCCATTGACAATTATTTTTTGCACTTCTTTTTTCAATCAACTGAAATTAAAACACAAGAATGGAATGTGTCGATTGGAAGAAATTCATATTGTTTTGTAACATTCCACATTGCAGAACTGTAGGTGTTAAGAAGCAAGCAACCCAACATGAGACAATCCTTTCCATTTAAAAAAGGAGATTCACATAACTGAAACTCAGCAGTGTGTTTCCCATTGAAAATTATTTTGTGCACTTCTTTTTTTAGTCAACTGAAATTAAAACACAAGAATGGAATGTGTGAATTGGAAGACATTCATACTATTTTGTAACATTTCACATTATAAAACCATTGGTGTTAGGAAGCAAGCAGCCCACCATGAGACAACCCTTTCCATTTAAATAGGGAGATTCACATAACTGAAGCCCAGCAGTGTGTTTCCCATTGACAATTATTTTGTGCACTTGTTTTTTCAATCAACTAAAATTAAAACACAAGAATGGAATGTGTGAATTGGAATACATTCATACTATTTTGTAACATTTCATATTGCAAAACTGTGGGTGCTAAGAAGCAAGCGACCCAGCATGATACAACCCTTTCCATTTAAACAAGGAGATTCAAATAACTGAAACCCAACAATGTGTTTCCCATTGACAATTATTTTGTGCACTTATTTTTACAATTGACTGAAATTAAAGCACAAGAATGAAATCTGTGAATTGGAAGACATTCATACTATTTTGTGCCATTCCATGTTGCAAAACCATGGGTGTTATGAAGCAAGCAACCCAACATGAGACAACCCTTTCCATTTAAATAAGTAGATTCACATAACTGAAACCCAACAATGTGTTTCCCATTGACAATTATTTTGTGCACTTCTTATTTCAATCAACTGAAATTAAAATAGAAGAATGGAATGTGTGAATTGGAAGAAATTCATATTGTTTTGTAACATTCAATGTTGCACAACCATGGGTTTTAAGAAGCCAGAAGCCCAACATGAGACAACCCTTTCCATTTAAACAAGGAGATTCACATAACTGAAACCCAACAGTTTGTTTCCCATTGCCAATTACTTTGTGCACTTCTTTTTTCAATCGACTAAAATTAAAACACAAGAATGGAATGTGTGAATTGGAAGACATTCATACTATTTTGTAACATTCCATGTTGTAAAACCGTGGATTTTAAGAAGCAGGAAACCCGCCATGATACAGCCCTTGCCATTTAAACAGAGAGATTCACATAACTGAAACCCAACAATGTGTTTCCCATTGACAATTATTGTGTGCACTTCTTTTTTCAATCCACTGAAATTAAAACACAAGAATGGAATGTGTGAATTGGAAGAAATTCATACTATTTTGTAACATTTCATGTTGCAAAACCGTGGGTGTTGAGAGGAAAGCAACCTTGCATGATACAACCCTTTCCATTTAAACAAGGAGATTCACATAACTAAAACCCAACAATGTGTTTCCCATTCATAATTATTTTCTGCACTTTTGTTTTAATCAACTGAAATTAAAACACAAGAATGGAATGTGTTAATTTGAAGACATTCATACATTTAAATAACTCCACATTGGGTTTCCCAATTTTCATATTAAAAATTCTTGTAAAACCCTCTTCCTGTAACCCAATTACCCCTCACCTCAAATTTTGTCGGTATTCACCTCACATTTATTTTTTGCACTTTTTGTTCAATCAACTAAAATTTAAACGCAACAATGGAATGTGTGATTTTTAAGACATTCATACATTTAAATAACTCCACATTGGGTTTCCCAAATTTCGTATAAAAAAATGTTGTGAAACCCTCTGCCTGTAACCCAATTACCCCTCACCTCAAATTTCATCGGTATTCACCTCACATTTATTTTGTGTAATTTTTTTTTCAATCAATTCAAATTTAAACACAAAAATAGAAGGTGTGATTTTCAATACATTCATTCATTTAAATAACTCGACATTGGGATTCCCAAATTTCATATTAAAAAATCTTGTAAAACCCTCTGCCTGTAACTAGTTACCCCTCACCTCAAATTTCATTGGTATTCTCTTCCAACTCCTCCACGTACACTCCACACTTCAACTTATAACCTTGATTTCATTGGTATTCTCCTCCAAGTCTTTGTTTTCCATGTGCACTCAGACCTTCAACTCTCCCTTCCAATGTGAAAACTAGAAACAAATAATATTTTCTCCTTTCTTCCTTGAAACAAAAAAGGCTTTGTTTCTACCCACGTCCCTTCCCATTCCACTTTTCCCATGCCAATAAAAGAGAATTGTTGAGAAAGAAAACCTTCTTGATTTTTTACCCTACTAACGGGTGGGAAAAATAATTTGGCAGTGTCGTTAACTCGCACCTAACAATTGCCAGTTATTTTCTCCTTTTGCCGCTTTTCTCCAGAATTGCCCGTCTAGCGGGCCTTGCACTACGATGTTCCATCATGTTATGTATGTTTCCATGTATGTTGTTATATATGTTTTCATGCATTTTTGTATCTACATAGGTTCCTTTTCTCTAGTAGTTAGCCGACTCCTACTGAAAGGGGAATATGGGGTAAATTTTGTTTAAAGAATTTAACAAATTTGGAAGGAAATGTGGGCCCTCATTAATTCCCTAAGAAAATGCAAAGGTAGAATTAAAATCTCTATTTAAATCATTTTAAAACTCAAATGAATTAATGTACAAGTGATCTCTTGTCATTGTGGGACCATTTCTCGAAGCATGTGAAAAGAAGAAAATAAATACAAATTTGTCCAAATGTTTTTTGACTCGTGAAGAAGGTTAAATTGCACCATAGCTTATAAATAATTGATTTGAAGCTTGTTCCCATAGTGCCATGGTGTCTTGTGGACCTCAACTACTTTTCATATAGCAAAATAAGTTTAGCTCGGTGAGTATAAAATTATTTTCCAATGAGTGTCGAGCTCCAAGCATTACCAAGTGAGAGTGTCCACGTCAACAAAGGGAAACACAGAAGTATCACTTGTTGGCTCATCAAAATTCTTTCAAAACTCTAGCGAGCTCCTAAGTAAAGAAGATGAACTTTGCACTGATTAGGAGGGATGAAGCTTGGTGTTTGTAGGTCAATGAAGGAAAAGCACAGTGAGAAAACCAAAGAGGCACAGTTGTAGATTAGATGATTATAGAGCTCCATTTTGAGGGATAGGATCACAACCATGAAAGCTAATGCCTCATGTCAGTCTTACTATAGGCCTCACCTCAACCATTGCCAGCGTCCTATACCTATGCATGGTGATTTTTGGAAACACAGTGTGGGTAACCACTTAGGGAGGCATTCATCCCAACATTTCCCTTATAGTTTTTTCTGGTAAACATCTATGCAAAATGTGGAATTATTGTTAACAAATCTGAATTTGCAGAAAGTACACAAAGTGAATTTGTTGAAAATTCCTTAGAAACTCACATGCAAATGTAATACACAGATGCAAAAGGAGGGCATGACACTGTTTTGGATAGAATGCCTCACAAAAATATGGTCTCAAAGAATGTTGTGATTGCAAGGGTGCCCTTAGAGTGAATGGAGCAAGGAAGCCCTTAAAACCTTTGAATTAATCATGTGTTTCATAACAAATTCAAAATTATTTTCATAAAACAACTTTGTTAAAGGCCTAAAAATTCAAGATGATGCGATTGGAAGGTGTAATCCCAAATTCTGCAACCTTTTCCAATCTTCCTTCTACCCATGTCGATCTAGGGGTTTTAAAATAGGGTACGGGTGTCTTCCAAAGCATAATGGAGAATTTGGACTATTTCAACAAAACACCTCAATGAAATGTGGTCTCTACAATGCTATAGGTGCTGGCAGGTGTAAATACAATTCCATATCCTTTGCCAGCATTTGTTTCATCTAGTGTGTAAAAGGTCTGCAACGATTGAGGATATGCACCAAATAGATGTTGATTTTTGTAACTCAAAAGGTGGGATGTGGAGTTGCTTTAAACCAACTCGAGTTTGATATATTTTAAAGAACTTTAAAGCAACTCGAGTTGGATAGCAACTTGAGTTGGATATGCTTTAAAGCAATTTGAGTTGGATATTCAGCAACAATAGGATTTTTATTCTTAAATAGAATTTTTTCGAGTTTGTGAGGATAGGATAAATCCAAGAGTGATTTTATGTTTGTTTTAAAGCCAAAGAATGCAAGGAAAGTTTCTTTTCTTGCACGCTAATTAAAGCAATTGGGATCTATATATGTAAGATTGTTGTATCAAACTTGTATTGTATTTTTTGAAAGAAAAGTATGTTGTTACACTAAATAGAAGATCCAACATTTGTAGGTTTTTTGTCACATTGGGGTTTCCTAGGTAAATCTGTGTTATTGTCTATTTGTGCTTGGCTTCTTATTTTTGCTTCCACTATTATTAGTTATTAATTAACCCAGTTGTGTTAATTGTTATAAATAAAATTTATTTCTATGAATTTATTGTGCAATTAATCTATTGCTGGGTTATAGAAATTAACATGGTATCCGAGCACTAAACTTTGATTACGAAGCCAAGATTTGTGCTACAAATTTCAAGAAACAAAAAAAATTAGAATTTTGTCTCTAGTTTTTTTGTGTGGCTATGGCAACCAATGTTTGATACGATGAAAGGATTGAAGGTGTGTCTAACTTCTTGTAGTGGAAGGTTCATATTACATCCGTTCTCAAGGAGAATAGGTTGTGGATCTATGCTAGTACAAAAGTGACACCACCAACAAATGATCTAGTTGCTTTAGATTCACATGAAGTCAAAGAGGCCAAGGCTCGAAGGATTATCTTGGATGGAGTAAGAGGCCATTTAATTCCTCATTTATCAAGGAAAGACACCGCAAAGGAGATGTGGGATACGGTCACAAAACTTTATTAGAGCGACTATCATAATCGTAAGATGATGCTCAAGGACAAATTGAATAATACAAAGATGTCCAAAGGTGAGAGTGTGACCTCTTACTTGTCCAAGCTGACACAGCTCAGGGATGAGCTTGCTACTATTGGAGAGATGATTGATGAAGATGAGCTGGTGCGTATAGCCTTGAATGGTTTTTCGAAGCATTGGGAAGTGTTTGTCAAGTGTGTTGTTGACAAAGATCGACTACCTAATTGGGAAATACTTTGGGATTATTTTGTTTAGGAGGAGATCCGTGAAGGTGCTCATCAAGGAGATCAGATGAAGAAGGGTCAAGACGAAGAAAATATTTCTCTTGCAAGCAAGGGTAAGAAGAAGTCCAATATAGAGAAAAAAAAGGTTCTTCTTCCGAGAGTGGGAAGAAGAAATATTTGAGCAAGATAAAATGTTTTTAGTGCCATCAGGTGGTTTACTATGCCAATCAATGTGGGCAAAAGCAAGAATTTGGGTACATGAAGAGGGGAAATCTCATGGATTTTTTTGTTGTTGCAAGAAATGCATATGCATTTCAAAGAAACGCGTATGCATTATGGATCGGGTCCCCGAGCCGAAACACATACGTGTTATGGATCGGGTACCCGAGCTGAAACATGTATGCGTTATGGATCTAGTACCTGAGCCTAGATCCGAATGCATATGCGTTTAGACTCGGGTATGCGAACGTAAAATGCGTACACGCTATGAAATGTGTACGCGAACACATTTTGAAATGCATACATCTCTCGAGAAAGTATTTATTTTTTTAAATAAACAACTGTAATTCATTTTTCACCATTTTGATCTGAGGGTGATTAGAAGAAAGCAGAGCACGTACGTGTTTTAGAGGCAACCAAATTTTCACTACACCTCCTCCCATCGACACTAGCAACCTTGTTGACTTCCAGGTTTTTTGAATTCTTCATTTTTTTTGGTTTATATCTTTTTTTTTGTTTTTTAATTAGTATTTAATTTGCATTTAGCTCAATATTTTATTTTTTTAATTGCATTTAAAATACCAATAACGTCAATGAAATGAAGAAATTTAAATTGTAAATTGAAAACCCTAAAAACTAAACCTAAATTGAACACATTTAAAATGTAGAAATTTCAAAACCCTAGGTTACAAAATTTACATAGGTCCCTAAAAACTAATTTACATTGTAGGTTAATCTTTGGACCTAAACCCTAAAACGTAAACCTAAAACCCTATTTACCATAATTTACGTAAACCTAAAATGGGCTATTTTATGTAAACCCTATTTCAAAGGAAGAGTCTATGTCATAGAAACATTTCAAAAAATATATGATTAGATAAAAAATTGGGTCTAGGGTTAAGGGTTTAGGGTTTAGATCTCTTCCTTTTTAAATAATCCAAGAGTGCTTGGAGGTCCAAATAGGTTCAAAATCAATCATGTGTCTTCTATATGTTTTCATGTCATCAAATCTCTAAATCTAAACCCTAAACCCTTATTTACCATTCATTTTCTTGTAGGACCTTAAAATTAAATTTGGTTGCCTTAGGCAACTCCACCAAATTTTATTCCCTTAAGCCATGGAACATTTTTCCTAGTCCACCTTACTAGACATAGATCCCCTTAAGTCATCCTATCACCGTAAATCGTAAATCAATGTCTTAAGTGGTCTCAATATGACATTTCTTAGGGGGATCAGAGAAGTTCTCAAATTTTGATGAGTAGAGCTCAATCTCATCTTTGTTTATTTTGTACACTACAATTAGGCCACTAGTGCATATATCTATGTGTCCCTTTGAATGTATTCTATTAATTTTTCATTCTTATCTTTAGTATGCTTTGAAAACAATGAATGAGATTATAAATTTTAATGTTAGTGAACTAAACTTATAATTTCTTCTTAACTACTTTGTCCCACTATCTAGAGATCTTGTGTCTCTTAGATGAGTTCTTGAGAGTTACTTAGGCCAACTTGTATAGTGAAGTTGAAATAAAGAGATTGTATGAGAGTTATTCTCTATTTTAGGATGGGTCAACACATGTGAGAGTCATAAAAAATTACTTACCATAGTACTTTCATGCATTATTAGCGACTATGGTGTTGCCATTTTGTTATTTCCTAGGAATTCTTATGGACCTATATATTGGATTCTTTGGGTAGAAGATGTATGCAATGTATTTTATAAAGTTATTCTATCCTTCTTTTTTTTAATAGGATTAGGATTTTTGATATCATTGTTGTATTCTATGGAATCCCTATGAGTATATAGACTATCCTCTAAGATTAAATTTCTATTTTCATGTATTATGTGGTCATGTACAAAATGGAAGATTTTCCATGTTGGGTTCTTGCTTTTGGCTTCTTAGTTGCATGAGAAAGTACTAGTTGTTTTGAATACTATTTAAAGTTCTTACATATGTTGGTTTCATTCTTTAAATCCATGGTTAAATAGAAGAATTGGATTATTGAACCTTCATTACATGTTAGTTGTAGAGTTGATCTCTTAGCACAACCTAGAAGCTCCCAAAAAACCTTGTTCTTCTATTTGGATGTACAAAGTGATGGTTGTGGAATATTTTGGTCGCTTAAATTTCCTAGATAACCCTCTAGAATTTTTAGATATTCAAGTATTACTAATGAAATATTGAATTTATATGTGGTAATATTCAAGATGTGTGAGTTGTATAATTTTTTGGTCTTCCTATACATATAGGTTGCATTAAAATTATAGTTGGGTGGTCTACAATAATATATATTTTTTAAAGTGTTGATAGTGTATTATGTGTATAGGGATCAATCCACTTATGCTAGGGAGATGATATTCTTGAAGGATGTATGGATGAACTCATTAAAATAAAGAGTTAAATACCATTCTAATTGTTGAGAATGAATAATTTTTCCTTCACTTTGGGATTAGCTAGACCTAGGAGAGTATTCCTAGAGGTAGCCTTTAATAATATTTAATCACAAATAAAGATATATTTAAAATATAAAAAACTATAATAGTATCTATATACATGAAATTTGAAAATTTAGATAAATCAATTTATGTCCTCAGATTTAATTAAATTTTGTCATACTTGATTAAAATACATCTATTCATTTTGAATTGTAGGACCTTAAAATGAAATTTGGTTGCCTTAGGCAACTTGACCAAATTTTATTCCCTTAAGAAAATGGACCATTTTTTCCTAAGACCTTACTACACATAGATCCCCTTAAGCCATCCTATACCCTAAATCATAAATCGATGTCTTAAGGGGGGATTTGACATTTCTTAAGGGGATAAATTTGGTGAATACAGCTTGACCTCACTCATCTTTTTTTTATATTTTGTACATTGCAATTAGGTCACTACCATATATCTATGTGTCCCTTTCAATGTCTTCTATTCATTTTTCATTCTTATCTAAATAGTATTATTTGAAAATAATGAATGAGATTAAATAAATTTTAATAAAACCTCATAATTTCATAAATCTACCTTTCATATTAACAACCCCACACTAGAATCAATTTAATGTGTGTACATGCTATGAATTTTAATGTTATGGATTTTATTTAATGTTATTTACAAATGGTCTTCAAATGAAATATATTTTGAATTTGTGCATGTTCAATGCGATTTTTAAATAACTTTCAAATTTTGTGCATTAACTAATTAGTTTGTTGATATATATTTTTTAATTTTTTAATATGCAGTTGCCATTTCATTGCTGACATGGATCCGTTGTTTAATTTAGAGGATTTTATACCCAATCAAGAAATTCCTATAGATCCCATACATTCCAATCCACCACATGAACATTATAACCCTAGCACACCTCCACATTCTCAACCACCAAACCCCCCACCCCCTCCTCTAGTTGATGAAGATCAATTAAGAGAGAATATTTGAGAAAACCTCATTGTCATTCAAGGAAATATCAATATTATAAAAAATGAGCCTAGAGTCCCTCCCCATCTCGCACGGTTTGCATCTATGATGCAAACTATTATTGATTATGTTCAATATATTGATGCGGACCTAGTTAGGTTCCATCAATGGAGAGAAGAGAGGAGACAATTCTATGTGGATGGATTGTCATATAAAGAAATCAATGACCTGAAAATTACCAAACAAGCCATGTGCCAATATTTTATTAATCCCCAAACAAACCAACCCATTCCACCCACGAAAAACAAATTTCAATTTTATGTTGTAGGCACCCACAAATAGCTGCACATTTTTGGGATAGATGGTGGATGATGTTTGATACTCCACCACATGGCAACAGTGAGGTGCCCTTATAATTTTTGAGAAAGTTATGGGCTGAGTTTGAGTTGGGTAAAAAACCCAACTATTTTGATATGAGGTCATATTAGGGAGTTAGGCGTGGCATGCCTCAACATAGACTAGGAGCACACATCGATCCTCAACGACGTGCTCCAATTGCTCCTATTGTTCCTCTTCCTTCTCCTAGTGTTCCTGCTACATTTCAGTAGCAAACCATGTTATCGACATTAGGAGAATTGATTTCACTTTCAGGACATCTCACTCAGCAGTCTACACATGTGGCCACTAAAGTGGCCAATAGAGAGCATGGAGGCTTGGGCTATAGGGATACTCAGACATCCACTTTAGGTGATGCACATGCATTTGGGATGGGGTCATACCTAAATTTACTATATTCTAAGGATCGTCCTACATAGGTATGTTTATCTTTTGAACTTAAATTTAATTCAAGTTTGAAATATGAAAAATTCATGTAAATAATAACATCAAATTATATATATAATATAATATTAATTCAATAAGTGTTTGGTGTAGATGCATGATCATGTGATGCCTAAAACTCAATATGATCATCGTGTGCATGTTGAGTGCTATAGATCTAGGCTCACCTTTTGGATAGGTACTTGAACCAATATATATATTAAATAATTTTTGTGGATATATATATCTAATTTAATTTGAATTTGTACATATTTGTGAATTGATATATTATATCTAGATGTAGGGATGTCATACAATACCTAGTATTGACCAACCACAACTTACAGTGGTGAGTGCTCCTGAGACATCATCAGCTCAGGTGCATGCTTTCAAAAGTTTGTTAAGTTTAAATTAAATAGACATCATAGATCTAATTTAATTCTTTCATTTACATACACGTGTCAATGATCCATATGAACTGTTGTACATCTATATGCAGGAATTTCATGAGATACCCATGGTGAGCCGCGCACCTAAGACATCATTGGCATTTATGCATGGGCAATCTCAGGTGTGTGATCATGAGGTCATATCATTCAAGGTTGTAAACTTTACTTTAAAAATCTCCTATATAATTTTTATGGACCTTTTAAATATATATATTTGAGGTTTTCATATATTGTTTGCTTTATATGAATATGCAAGATATAGTAGATCAAGCATTTGCATCTTCTCAAGTGATAGTTATGCTACCCATTGAAGAAAATGTACCAATTACAAATTCACATGATCATATGGTAATTTATGCATACTAGAAATCATTTTTACTATATATAAATACTAGATATTTAATTAAATTTATTTTTATCTAAAAGTTTATATTTTCATGTTTAAATATGTTTAATTATATCAAAATTTCTAGAAATAAATTTAAATCTAATTTCAAGTTTCTTGTACTCTTTTACAGCATGATGCAGGTACATCTAGTCAACATGGAACAAAGAGGAGACTTGATTTGACCGATCAACCTAAAAGTTAGATGGCTTAAATATATTTTATGCACTATAGATCTCTAGTTTTATTTAAATATATGTGTTGGACTTGACATATAAATTCTATGGACTATCTATCTTGTTATGTTCATTTTCATGATTATTTGCACTCATACATTAGACTACTTATATTTTATCTAATTTTCAAGTATTACATGCACTATATAAATTCTTATCTAGAATCAAATTTTATATATATATATATATATATATATATATATATATAATTTATCACATGGTTAGGTGACAAATTAAAACATTCCTTAAATATTTTAGATCATATTCATAATAATTTAAGGGCAGATAACTTTAACTATTTTCCAATTAGATAGCAAATATTTGAATCAATAAACAAAAAAACTATCTCCTTGTACATTAAAAAGTGACATTGAACAAACATATATAATGTATATCAAGATGTTTATTACAACTATATAATATGATGAAACATATATGCACATGTAGATACAATTAAAATTTATCAACTTTTAGGTGAAGACCAAAAATTGACATTTACATAATCTCAATAAAATAATTTTTCAGCTCAACAATCACTTCGTAGATCGACTTGATGAGAACCTGCAAAAATAATTAATGTAAGTAACTAAAAATTTTATGATTCATTTAAGAAAAAAATTCATGTGAGAAAAGAATAGTATATAGGAAATTCCTTACAAATTCAAAAGATGTTTGCCATAGGATGGATTAAGGCGACCTAAGAGGATATATAGCTTAAGGGGTGTCTTAAGAGAATGGCTTAAGGAATTATAAGAGGATGGTTTAAGAGGATGCAACTCATGAACCCTAGGATATGGCTTAACAGGTCCTAAGAAGATGGCTTAAGGGGAATTATGAGAGTCATTTAAGAGGATGGCTTAAGGGGATGTAAGAGGGTGGATTAAGGGGAGTTGATAAAATGACTCAAAGGGATGTAAGAGAGTGGATTAAGGGGATGTAAGAGGGTGGATTAAGGGGAGTTGATAAAATGACTCAAAGGGATGTAAGAGAGTGGATTAAGGAGATGTAAGAGGATAAATTAAGGGGAGTTGATAGAATGGATTAGCATGCAAAGTGCATCGTATATATCAAAATATATCATAATTATTAGAGTCCTTTAAGGGGGTGGCTTAAGGGATGTAAGAGAGTGGATTAAGCGGATGTAAGAGGGTGGATTAAGGGGAGTTGATAGAATTGATTAAAGGGATTTAAGATAGTGGATTAAGGGGATGAAAGAGGGTGGATTAAGGGGAGTTGATAGAATGACTTGAAGGGATGCATGAGGGTGGACTAAGGGGAGTTGAGATAATGAATTGATACTATCAATTAAATGTATCTAGAACTATATATAGTTACCTATCTCTATATTTGAATTCCATTGTAATATATGTGCATCCCCTCTCTTGTTTGTAAAGCATCTAATTTTGGGAGACCTGAAACAAAAATTGATATAAAAATTTAATTAGGAAATGATTAAATACAAATATATATCAATTAACTATATAAACAACTAGATATAATTACCAATATTTATTTACTCTGTTGTACCATCTGCATCCTCTCTCTTTTTTAATGCATCTATGATTGTCTCGTGATCATCCATTGAAAGTGTCCATAAAAATTTATTAGCAGGCCTCCCTTGATATCTAACTAGTTTTATATTGGTTGCCAAAATCAAATGTGAATAATGTATAATCTTCTCGTGTCTTTCATAATCTTCAAATGCAGGCAAGCCATTCTTTCTCATTAAATATTTTCAAAGCCAGATGCCAACAACAACCACTGAACTAGTTGGATACTCAAAGTTGTCATCATCCACTCTAGGATGTGCCAACTTATGTTTTCTCTCAACACATCTAGCCAACCAGTAATCTGTCTCCTCTTCATTCCCCTCAGGTGCAACAACATCATACATATGTCCTGCAAAAATAAATACAAAATTCAATAAAAAGTGACTTATATTTAATTCACATATAAACATCCATACATACAAAATTCAACTCAATAAATAATGTACCTTCTTGTACAAGATCAGAAACATTATCATAATCATTTGATGCAAACACTTGATTATCTTCAATTATTGTTCCATGTTGAACATTTGTCGATGTAGGCGTTAAGGCTCTTTGTTGCCATTGTTCAACCCATTCCATATTTTCACATGCCTCCCAATCACCTGCAATACAAAATTTACAAAAACATGCCAACTCCTTTGTCCATATTGTCCATGTGTTTGCATTTGAACTCTTAAATGAATGCCATTTTGTAGATCCATTAATTGTTTCACAATCTTGTCGAGAAAAAATATCATTTTCTTCAACTAACAAAAAGAAGCGTCGAATTATTGAGCTCTCACTTGTTCTTGTAGATAATTTGGTATTGCACCAATCTACAATTGCACATGCATCTCTAAATTTTGTACCATCCTCAAATTTTAGTTGCTCTCTAGCAAGAGCTCTTTTCACACATGCACCTGCTCCATCGTGTTCTCCCTTACAATGACCAGCTTCAAAAAAACTCCATATGTGTTGGATATTATTTTCCTTATGAACTCTACATAACCAATAAAACATTCTAGCATTTTTGAATTGACCCGTGCAATTATCTGACCATATGAGATGTTCTAACATTTGAATTCCTCTCTCTTTTAAATTTTTATAAAATATATCAAAACAATATTGTACAAAATCAGATGAATGTAATTGATTATCACTTACATAAAAATGGTACTCTCTAAAATTTTTCCTATTATCTTCTGTACTATCTTCTGCATGTCTATAAACAATGTGAACAAATATAGCTACTTGCATTGAATTATAATTCTATGATTGAATTTCTTCTTGTGGAGCAAGAGTATAATTTTCAGCAAAATCAACAACTGACAATATACTTCCCATTGGGAATGTGTTTTTACATAAATGAAATTGATTATCAAGCCAATGAGCATTATGAGAGTGTTGAACATATTTAGGTACAATCTTATCTTTAAATTCATTAATAAAAGCATGCACACTAACTTTTTCCACAATTAGCTCAACACGTTTTCCAATTTTTCCATCTTTTAAAGAATACTCAACATTTTAAATTTTTTTTACATCCACTAATTGTTGTCCAAATTCATCTAAACTACTTTCATGCATACATTCTCCTAATAATGAAAATTTACCACATCTATCGCATTTTCCATAAATGCGTGTTTAAAAAAAAAAAGAGTTTCCATTTAAAGAGGGATCACAAAACAAACTTGCTATAAAATCTTTGATTCTTTCAGGTGGCATATTAATGCCACAAATGTCCTGCATAATTTGGTTAGCATGCAAAGTGCATCGTATATATTGAAATATATCGTAATAATAATGAAAGTGTACATGATTCTTGCAACAACAAGAGATTTGTTGCTTATTAATTATAACATACCAAGGTTTACACTTTTCTAGTGATCTTTGACTTATGTTAATATTCAATGGTAAGATTGAAGCATCTAAATTTTTTTTATATAATTTAGTTTGAGTCATATCTAAGAGATGCTTTGGATGAGGTTCACGAATTTTGGAACCCACCCTTAATTTTAAGACATCTCTAATGTTAGGTGATACTCTTGTATTATCATGCCAAAATTTATGTATTAAATTTTTATTTCATTAGTTAATTTCATTTCTGATCTTGGGAGTCTACCACTAAAACTCCAACATTGATTAATAGGATCCTTTTCAATACTTTCTCTTCTTTTAGTAGCTCTTATCAACGTTCTAGGATTTACTTTTACACATTTACTAATCTTACTTAACATTCTTTTATTTGAAGTTGTTTTATCAACTAGAGCAGTAGTTATTGCACGACGAGCCACATTCTTATCTTTTGATCGACTTTTCTTACCAATAACATCAATAGAATTAGCAACACTAGATATGACTTGTTCTACTAAATCATCTTTTTTATTTTATTTTACAAAAACACCTAATTTTTTCATCACTTTTCTCATTTTCAACATTCTCATCAATTGCACCATGAGTTGACATTGGAATCCTAATTTCTTTCTATAAAAAAACATTTTATATATTTTATTTAAATAATTTCTAATTTGTCTCAGAGAAACTTTACCATGAAGGTTATCTAGCACTTCTATTTCAATTGTAAAAAAAAGCATTTTCACCTTCGTCCATAGGAGTTTCATTTTCATTCACACAAGGGGTTTCATTTTCATTTTCAAATGTAAAAGGGATTTCATTATCATTTTCATTAATATGAGTGATTTCATTCTCATTTACATTCTCATAAGATATAATTTCATCATTTTCTTATTTCTGCATTGTTTCAACCCTAATATTATTGATCTCATCAATGGTGTATCCAGCTTCATCTAAACAAGCAATATCAATATTATGAGAAATTGGGTTTGAACACATACCTAGATAGATTTTTTGAATAGGTGCATTTTCCATATCATTGGGAGGTGGATTTGAAGACACACCTAAAGTTGTTTGCATATCATTCAAAGTTGAAGTTGAAGGCACAGTTGGGTTTGTCTCTGTAATTGCATTTTCTTCTATATTCACCATCTCCACATTTGCATCATCTACATTCATTTCATCATTCATGGCTTCCTCTTCAACATTCTTGGAACTAGATGTCTCCAAATCTTTCATTTGATGATTCCTTTCTCTTCTTTCCCTTTGTCTTTTTGCCTCCTTATCTTTATTTGCTTGAACTTCTTCGAGTGGCATTAACTTTCTACATCTTTTTTTTGTCTTTGCTTATCACCCATGGTTACCAAACCCTCTTTGTTGACAAAAACAATAACTCAAAAAAATTATTTCCAAATTTCCACCTCCTTCAAATATTCAAATTAAACTAAGTACTATGAAGATCATCTTTTCTATAAACTCTGAAGTACAAAAACATCATGAGTACATCCAAAAATTCACTTTTTCCAAATCTTCTTGTAAAATGTTCTTGCACTTGATTCCACTTCAGAAACTTTAACCTGCACTTTGTCTCTTCCAATGATTGGAATAGAATATGCCCTATACAAGACAAATTTGTAATAAAAAATATAGAAAATGACACTTTCAGACCGTACTACAGAAAAGGAATGTTGTAGGAAAATCGTGTTTTACCAGAATTTTCAAAATCAGCAAAAAACGGATATATTAGAAACGTGTACGGTTTCTGAAATGTGTACGCATTATTTTAAATAATGCATACTCATTTAATAACACGTACATGTTCTGTTTTCCCAACAGGTCAATAGGAAACATGTATGTGTTACAAAACACGTACACGTTTCATTTAAATAACGCATACACATTATTTAAAAATTGAATTTCCACACCACTTCCAGGCTTGGTTTTAGGCTTGGAAAAGGCTTGGCAATCTGAGCCTTAGCCTTTGACCTGCAACTAAAAAACTAAGGCAGATTAAAGAAGAATGTCCAACTTTGACAACATAGTTGATGGACTTCTTTTCTAAATGAATCTATAAAATTAAAACCCATTAGATAAAAAAATGTCTAATTTCCAAATATATAAATTTTATTAAGATTGGATTATGTTTGTATTTTTTGATTAATTTCTAAGCAAACTAGTCCTTAAACTAGAAATATCAGGTTTTTTTGGTTTTTTAATAGCTTTTTATTGATTAAGTTTCTTGTAAAAAAAATTATATGGCATCAAACTTGTGACAATTCTCTACACAATGAAAGAAAAGAGTCAAAAAATGTTTTGTTTAGGTCCAATTATGTTGTCCGTACACATTGATTTTAAAAAACATCAATTAAGGCCAATAAAAAATTAATAAAAAAAAATATTCAACCAAAAATTACAAAAAAAAATCCACATCAAACTTCATGTTGTTAGATCTCATTTCCCAGAAGGAATTAGAAAAATAATTTTATTTGGGTTAAAAAGTGTTGTCCATACACCTGCTTGGTATGGTAAAAAAGTAGGGACTTTTAAAAAGTGTTTTTTATAGATCCCTATCAAAATTTAATTTCTATAATCTGGGTATTTTAATAATTTACATATTTGGAAACTTGATTCAAAATTATAGATTTCATATTTCTGACTTTTTTTAATATTCATTGTGTAAGTGCCTCAAATTTTCAGTCCAAATGTGACAAATTCTAAAAAACAACAAAAAAAATTCCACTTTTTGAGCTTTTTGTGTACCCAACTTCTTGCATCAGCCCATGTCTTAATAAGAAAAATAAGGACAAGAAGAAGCAAGTTGCTACTACAAAATAAGTGGATGAGTTTGCATCATGATTTGAGAATGGGTTTCCACTTATTTCCTTTCTCTCAAGTTCAATTGCCAACAGGGTATGGTATATTGATAGTGGGGCTTCTTGCCACATAACGGGAGTTAAAGAATGTTTCACCAAGTTGGAGGAGAAGAGGCTAGATTTCTATATTGAGCTTGGAGACAATTTGAAGTACCATGCAAATGGTATTGGAACCATCAAGTTTTAGAGGGAGTCTGGAAAACCCTTGTTGGTGGAGGATATGTTGTATGTCCCTAGCATGAAAAAGAATTTAATCTCAATTTCTACTTCAGAAGACAAGGGTTACATCATGACCTTTGAGAGGCAAAAATTCTATATTCATCCTAACGATTACAAGGTTGCAAAAGTGATTGGAATCAAGAATGGTAGCTTGCTTCGATTACAGTTTGAACCAACACATGCATTGGTTAATAGCTATAAAGGGATAGGAGAATTCTGGCACAGGAGGATGGCTCACCTTCACCAAGGAGAACTTAATATTCTCAAGGAAATACTGACAAGGCTACCTAAGATGAAAAAAAAGCATGAGGTGTGCAAAGGCTATGCACTTGGGAAATATGCCAAGACTAGTTTTACAAGCAGTGACACTAGATCTAAAGGGATTTTGGATCTTGTACACTCTGATGTGTGTTGGACTATGTCAACAAAATCCTTGAATGGGTATGAGTATTTTGTTACTTTCATTGATGACTTCTCTAGGAAGACATGGATATACTTTTTGAAGAATAAATATGAGGTCTTCAGTAGGCTCAAAGATTTTAAGGCTCTTGTGGAGAACCAAACTAGGAAGAAGATCAAGATACTGAGTTCTGATAATGGAGGTGAGTATACCTCGAATTCCTTCAATTTTTTTTGTACTCAGGAAGGTATCAAGAAAGAGTTGATAGATCTGTACAACCCATAGAAAAATGAGGTTGTTGAACAGAAAAATAGGGCTATAGTTTGAGTAGCCAAGGTTGTGGTTCATGATCAGGATCTGCCTTGGTTCTTATGGGAAGAAGCTTGCAATACAACTGTGTATTTGTAGAATCGAAGCCCTCATAAAGTGTTGGGAAACTTGACTCCATAAGAGGCATTCACTAGTAAGAAACCAAATTTGGGGCACATTCACATCTTTGTATGCCTTGTGTATTGTCACATTCCTATTGATAAGAGAACCAAGTTGGAACCTACTATAGAGAAGGGTATCCTTGTTGGGTATAGTGAAACTTATAAGGCTTATCAGGTTTACATTCTTGCTCTCAAGAAAAAAATGGTTCGCTGAGATGTAAATTTTGAGGAAGAGAGGGCTCTTCAGAAGTTGAGCAACTTGATGACTAAGGAGGAGCAATCACCCATGGTTGAGGCAACAAAAATTCCTCAAATTTCAATCACGCAAGCTGGAGAGTAGAGCAAGCAAGCCAAGCAAGGTGATCAAAAGGAGGAACAAATAATTCCTCGGCCTCAAATTCCTATTATTGAGAAGAGGAGAAATAGGGAAGTTGAGTAGACACTGAGAGATGCCCAAGAATATGTTGGTTATCCATAAGATTCAGTCAGACAGAGAAAGGCTCCTAGATGTTATTTTGAGTATGTGGCACTGATGAGTGAATTAATTGAAGTAGAGTCTTCCAGCTTTCAAGAGGTGTTCAAGCACCAAGTATGGAGGGATGCCATCGTGGAAGAGTATTCTTCCATCATGAAGAACAGTGTGTGGGAGGTAGTACCATGACTAGAAGATAAGTCTGTGGTGGGCTCAAGATGGTTGTATAAGATTAAGCATGCTGCAGATGGAAGTGTGGAAAATTTCAAAGCTCGGTTTGTGGCTAACAGATTTTCTCAGAAGGAAGGAGTCGACTATGACAAGACTTTCGCTCCAATAGCCAGGTACTCATCCATAAGAGCTATCATTTCTATAGCAGCACAGATGGGTTGGAGGATTCACTAGATGGATGTAAAGATGACCTTTCTCAATAGAGTGATTTAGGAAGAGATTTACATAGAGCAGCTAGAAGGATTTGAAGCACATGGGAGGGATTCTCATGTATGCAGGTTGAGAAGAGCACTGTATGGACTCAAGCAAGCTCCTAGGGCATGGTATTCATGTATTGACAGTTACTTGCAGATTGTGGACTTTATTAAGAGTGAGGTAGATCTGACCTGTACTATGTTTAGGTGAAGGATGAACTTCTCATATTGGTGTCATATGTTGATGATCTATTTCTCATAGGGTTAGAGGAGCTCATAGCACATTGCAAGCAGGATCTTGTAGGATAGTTTGAGATGAAGGACTTGGGGTTGATGCACTACTTTCTAGGATTGGAGTTATGGTAGAAAGAGGGAGAAATATTTATTGGACAAGGGAAGTACTAAATTGATATCTTGAAGCAATTCAGGATGGAGAACTATAATCCTATGTCAATGCCACTTGTGACCAATTGGAAGAAGATTGATACTTCCAGATCAAAGGTAGTGAACCCAACTTTATATAGACAGTTGATAGGCTCTCTTATGTATCTAGTCAACACCAAGCCAGACATTTGTTTTGTAGTGAACTCACTTAGTCAATTTATGGTGGAACTTAAACTTGCGCACTGGATAGCTATGAAGTATGTTTTGAGATATCTCTGAGGCACACTTGATTATGGGCTGAAGTATGTTTAGTAAGATGGAGTGAAACATGAGGGGTATACTGATGTAGATTGGGAAGGCAGTACAACTGATCGGAAGAACACTTCAGGGTACAGTTTCAGTTTGGGATTAGCAGCAGTCTCTTGGTACAGTAGGAAATAGAGGTCAATTGCACTGAGTTCTATAGAGGCCAAGTATATGGCAGCTAGTATGGCTATATGTGAGGCTATCTGGCTTCAAAAAAATCTAGCTGGGCTCTTTGATCAAGAGTCGGATCCTACAGTCATTTATTGTGATAATCAAAGTTGTATCAAACTCTCTGAGAATCTTGTGTTTCATGACAAGTCAAAGCACATTGAGATCAAGTACCACTTCATCAGAGACTGTGTGGAGAAGGGGATAGTGAAGTTTTAGTACATTCCTACAGATGAACAGATAGCTGATAACCTAGCCAAGGCCTTGATGAAGAGTAAGTTTGAATTCTTCAGGGATAAGTTGGGTGTTGTGCAGAACACCTTCCTCACTAAGAGGGAGTGTTGATTTTTGTAGCTAGAAAGGTGGGATGCGGAGTTTCTTTAAATTACATTAAAGAAACTCTAGTTGAATATGCTTTAAAGCAATTTGAGTTGGATTTTCAGCAACAACAGGATTTTTATCCTTTAATAGAATGCTTTCGATTTTGTGAGGATAGGATGAATCCAAGAGTGATTTTATGTGTGTTTTAAATCAAAATAATGCAAGGAAAGTTTCTTTTCTTGCACGCTAAGTAAAGTAGTTGGGCTCTATATATGTAATATTGTTGTAGCAAACATGTATTGTATTTTTCAAAAGAAAAGTTTGCTATTAGGCTAAATAAAAGATCCAACATTTCAAGTTTTTCCCGCACTGGGGTTTCCTGGGTAAATCTGTGTTATTGTCTATTTGTGATTGGATTCTTGTTATTTTTGCTTCCGCTATTATTAGTTGTTAATTAACCCAATTGTGTTAATTTTTATAAATCATATTTCTTTTTGTGAATTTATTGTGCAATTAATTTGTTGTTGGGTTATAGAAATTAACAATAGATTTTTTGAAAGTGCTTTAGAGCCTTTAGAAAAATTTAATACATAAATGTAGATTTGATTTCCATGTATTATGTCAATGTTTTTATTTGCCTTTGGTTTCATGAAATTCATAGACACATGATATGCAAACCAATAGATTTTTTGAAAAGTTGTAAGAACTCCCATCAATGCATTCACAAGTATGAATCACCATAGCCTTTGCCATGTCATTTTTCTATAAGCAAAATGTGGAAGTATGGAAAAATAAAGTGAGCTATTTGAAAAGGTTCCTCAAAGAAATGCTTGTAGGATCTACACAAAATGACTTCTCAAAAGGTAAAACACAATGTAATTTGAAGGCATTAAATCCATTTTAACAATATTTACCAGGATCATCTCTCCTGTATTCAATGGGAATTCAAATAGGATATAGATGTCCGTCAAAAACACAATGAGCAAGAAATTTTTGTTAGATGATATATTTTGAAATGCGCTAGTCAAAATGGAAGCATTGAGAAGAGTGTGTGGATTGAATGCCTTAGAGAGGTTGTATCTCAAGAAGTGGAAATGAGATGATTACAAGGATATGAACAAATTGATTTTGCAAGGAAGCCCTCAAAACTTTCAAATTAATAAATTCCTAACATTTGAGCAAGTATGTGAAATTCAAATAATGAAAATTTTGAGGAGAAAGAAAAACTAAAAGGGGGCCTGGATAGAATTAAGTTGAAAACCATAAAATTGCATTACCATAATGTGGTAATATTATGTCAAATGATAATGGAGTGGTGTCCATCAAAATATATGGAAATTTTTTTTCTGATGTTGCAGTTAAGAAGTGCTCTGCTAGACATGTATACAGGCTGGTGATGACATTTATATAGACTAGAAATGGGAAGTGAACTTGAAAAAGGATAATGGTGAAAGTGTTTTATAAAATGATAAAATTGCATTCTACCGCACGTGAAATTTTTTCTCTCCAGGGAAATATTTCACCATGGATAAAGTGTTTTTATAGAGAATGTGAGATAAGGTAAAATTACAAATAAAATATAGGGGTGAATTTCTTTCTACCAAAATTATATATTTTCATCCAAAAAGTGAATATGTTTTTACAAAAATTACAAAATGGGGTGAAATGCTTTTACTTGGAGGTAAAATAGAAGGAATGAAATAAGTGAATGTGAACAACTTAGAGAATACACACATATGCACATGAAATGACTGCTTGTACATGGTGTGGGAATTATTTATTTGCCACATCTTTATATTCCCATGTGAAATGTTTATTCATAGGAGTGCAAGAGGGGTGAAATAAAGTAGCATAAAGATATTTCAGTTACATGACAAAGGTGCAGATCTGATATTTTGAAAATAAGAGGGAAGGATATTCTATTTGTTGCAAATCAGATATTTGAAAAGGACACATGTCACCAATAGATAAAATTTGGAGCTGGTCTTTTTCTTTATATTCTTTTTCTTCTTATTTTGTAAGAGGGTTCTGAAAATGAATTTTTTGAAAGCATGTAATAGATAGTGTTTAGTTTTGATTTGTAGAGAGGATGTGTAAGTCTGTAATAGTCTAATTGTATTAGCAATGTTAATTAGTTATACAATTGTAATGATACTATCAAGAAGTTGTCTCCATTTTGTATGCATTTGATCATTTGAATTAAATACATCAAAGATGCTTCAATTCATCTTTGCATATTCCCTATAGATGTGTTATTTGTTTAGTGATCTCTTTCAAGGAAAGAGTTAAATCTCTTTGTTCAAGTAGCTATGATCTTTTGTGTGTGAAATGAATTTGTAAAGAAGAACTTGGTGATAATATGAGAGGGTATGTTAATGTTTGACATTAACATATGTGAAATCCACTAGTTAAAGTTTCATTTTCTGATGGAATTTCTATCATGGTCTCATATTTGACTATGGCCCATGGCTAGGAACTGATCTATAATAAGGCCAGATGTATTTTTAGGATCAGATTTTTTCCTTTCTTATTTGTAGGAGTATAACTAGAGTAGGGATTTTACTCTCAAGTATGCATAAATGATATATAACCAGAATAGAGCCAATTCGAAATGAATTTTTATGTTTTCTGGTCAAACAAGTTGAGAGTCGTCTACTATATGCAACATGTGTCATAAATTGTTTTGAGATTCATAGATGTTGCAAAGGGTTACCTACCTAGGTCTTGTAGAGCCGAAAGATTAGAGGAACTATTTGCATTTGTGAATAATTCTTGTCAATTGGCCATTTTTCCTAGGTTTTGATTGATAGGAAAAGGAAAATCCTTAGGATAATCTTAGGAAATAAATGGAGGAACCAACAAGTGGATCCTTGATATTTCTCTTAATTCTCCCAATGCCTATAGGAAGGTTGTGAATGGTGAAAAGGAGTATGGATATATTTTTTGTTCCCTCAACACACACACCTCATTTGAAACAGGGACCCTCTCTTCCTTTCACCCTGCCGTGTCATTTTGTCACTACCTCATTTTGTGTGACCCCATTTCAGTGTCCTAGATGGTCAATGTTTCTCCAAAGTATTATCTAAAATTGACCATATTTCATCCCCTCAATATTTTCTAAGTCTAGGGTCCTCATGGGGTTCCTTTGGTAGTTTGCCTCTACTAGTGGCCTTGGGGCCCTCCAAGTCTAGCATGATGGGTTTCCCTTGCTAGATTTTTGTTTCACATTTGTTGTCTCAAAATGGCTAAAGGTGTTTACCTTCCCATACCATGGGACCCAGCTCCTCAATCACCATCCTCATGACTTACACTACAAAGTTGACCATCCTTCACTCACACCAGGTTCAGTCTACTGGACCTCTAACCTGGGACTCCGTTGTGAGTTCTCCCTTCCTGAAAGACCATCCTTCACTAGAGTCTCGCCCACCAGACCCCATGCTTCTCTTTCCAGTGGTTCTCCACTTTGATGGGGCCATTGGCTCATGTTCTTTTGGCCTTCGGGCTCTGGACCTCCCGTCATTGTCTCAAAATTTGAAACCACCAACTTCTTGCTCGACATGCAAGCATTTATGATGGTGCATTGAATGCACTTGGGGGTATAAGTATTTGGTCCAACCTATCATTTTCACATGTTAGGTTGGCCAGAAGAGTTCAGAGAATTCTAGTGCCTTTGTCGCCCCCATCCCTAGTGCTTGCTGCCTTCATTTGTCGATTCTTCACGGATTTAACAACTTGCTTCGCTGAGTTCTTGTGGTCAGTTTGTCATCTTCCCTTCCTTTATGATTTTCAATGAATTTGTGTCAAAAAAATGGTTAGAATAGGGTGAAAATGTATTCATTTGATAGAGAAGGATTAGACCTAAAAAACCCATATGATAAAATTTCAAGACAACCTCCAAATCATCATAAAAATTGAATCTGAAACTTCCCTGTCCTGGCACCGTTCTTCCCACAGACTGCCTGTGCCATTTGGACCCAAGCCTCCTTGTCACCTTTTAGAAAACTTCAAAGTCAAACAAATTTCAATTGTCTTGATGCCTCCTTGGACCCGCGACCTTGGATCTCCTTTGATGGATTTGGATAAGCTCAAAAAGAGAAAGAATTTGGATAAGACTATAGAGAGCTAGTTTTGATAGGTTCTATATGTTGGAAACATGGGAAAAAACCATGCTATTAGGACAACAAAAAAATTCTTGGATATTCAATAGTCTCTTAAGGGTATGAGGAAACTTTGCACTAATTTCCCAAGGAAATACAATTCCACTTACCTGAAGATTGTAGCTATTCTCAAGCTACCAAGCATGACCTGGGAGAAAGAGATTGCATTTAAAAAGGATGACCATTGGCTGGTGTATGTACGAAGGTTTGACTTCATCAACCAAAAGGAAAGGTTGGAGTGGTTGCTCGACAAAGTGGATTCATATATTGAGTGGGCTAAGGAAATTAGAGCCGATTGCATCTGGTACTTGAAACTAATGATAGGATATGATATGTCTATCATACAAATGGATCCAAACAAGATAAAGCCCCACTTCTAGAAGAAGATTGAGGATGGGATTTTAGATGAGATTACTACTGATTTCATGAGCTTTGTTGCCTGAGCCTTCACCTAGTCAGAGTTGTTTTAAGACCACATTGCTAAATATGATGAAGATTGGGAAAATCTTACCGAACAATCCCAAGAATGGCGTTATCAAGTGTTGCGATCCAAAATCATAAATTTTGATAAGCTTTAGTCACTAATTCTAAAGTTCATGGAATATGTTGATTTGAAGAAGCAAGAGGGAAGCCTTGTTATTGGTGAAGAATTCCTAACAAAGTAGCTATAGCAAAGGGAAATCAACAAAAGACAAAATGTTATAGTGTTGTCGCAAAGGACAAAATAGGGCTAAGGACAAAGTTGTATTTTAAAATGTAATATATTGGGGGGTAGGTGGAACCCTAATTTGTAATGGATCTTGGCCATTCATCCTACCTTTTGTGCACTATAAATAGGGGGTCTCCTCTCATTTTCAAGAGAGAGTTGAGTTGTTGTAATGACATGCTACATAAATTTTAATAGAAATACATTGACTTGTGTGCATTTCTGAGTTTCTCTACATGTTTCATGATTCATCTCCCATAGTTAAATATTTTAGTTAGGTTTTCTTTATTTTTTTAGTTAGTTTCAAATTTCATTGATAGATTTTGTAATGTTGTGCCATGATTATGAAATTTTTTGCTATGTAGATGCCTTCCTAGTCCATACTTTTTGTTGTTTGTTGATAGATGGTTGTGTAAAGTTAGTTTGGACTTGAACATAAATTTTCTTTAAACTTTTATCCTTGTCCATGCATGCAAATGGTGAATGAATGGTGAAATATCTATAGGCCTTAGAAGATAAAACAAATTACCCGAGACTACGAATTTTCTAGTGAAGTGAAATTTTGTTTGAAGGAATTTGTCCATAGTAGAACCTTCGTGATCATTGTTCATAGTTAGTTGCAGATCCAGGAACCTCTCATCTTCCCTTCCTTTTTTAGTTTTTTTTAGAAATAGCCTATGCTAAGGTTCATTGCACATTGTAAAGCCAAAACTTAAGAAGACATTGAAGTTTCAGACTGCTATTCGAACCTATAGCAAAGTGCATTCCAACTTCCCATCCTCAGAACTTCAACTCACAAGATCTAATTCATCCTATCTGGCTTCATAAGTCTGCCCTATGATTATTAGCAAAATAACATAAAATACCAACTAAGGAATTTTTTGCAAGTCATGATCTAACACCTGAGAGACCTTGGGTTGATTTTCAGCAACTTGCTATTGGAAGTCTCCTTTCAAGAGAGGTGATGCACCTATCCATTACCTATGTTGAGAAAGTGTGCAAAAACACCCATTAAAAAAACTAGTGCTAGAAGGAGGGATAGGCTAAGCTGGATCAAATCATATTATTCTCCCCTAAAATATTTCAAAGAGTTTTAAGGTCCACACCTAGCAAAGGGGAATTTCAAGAGTTGCAGCCCCCCACAAGGGCTAAGCAGGCTAAGGGAGGTGATTCTGCCTCTCCCTCTTTCTCTGTCACTTTCACTTCCCTTCCATATCCACCTTCATTCACCTTTCATCCGTCATCCACCCAACCACTTGAAACTGCCTTTGGATCTCTTCCTTTCAACAACCAGGAAGTTGTCCTTCTCTCGGCCCTCCAAGTCCAAGGCACAGTTCAAACATCCAGAGTCCAAGTACAAACCCAGGCTACTATTCTACAACAAGTGTAGCCCCAGATTGCTGCCCCTCAACAACAGGTACCGCCTATGCTGCCTCTCAGGGCTTGGCTAGCACAAAATCCTTCTCTGTTGCACTTCACTGCCTATCATGATATGCTCAAGAATCTAGAGGTTTTTTTGCACAAAGTTCAATCCTCACAACCTGTAAAGGACTACAGAAGAGCACATCAAGATATTCAAAACATTGATTAAAGATATGTAGATTGATCATGAGGATGTCGTCTATAGGATATTCCCATACTCACTAGGGGAAGAGGCCTTTTATTAGTATATCAATTTTCCAAGGGATCCATTACTTTATGGGACCTTATGTCGAATGTGTTCCTACAAAAGTACAAAATTCCTATCAGCCCTTTGGAGCTATACCGACAATTTATGTAAGTTCGTAGGGAAATTAATGAACCAATTGGCTCTATCAATGATCGTTTACATCATAATTTAATGAGAATTTAAGATCCATACATGCACAATGATGCTGCAACCCTGCCAGTTTACTATTCAATAGTAGACAACCTCACATCGGCCTTAGTGAGAAGGATGTGCCCGCCACTTACAAGATTGGTGGATGCTTATTCAAAGGTAGTCATTGTCAGTACAGATTTGGGGCAGAACATCTCCAGTCCATTCCCTTCATTAGGTCTAGTGGATCATCCCACGCAGGTTCAAGGACTCAACCAAGTGTTTTCCCATCAGACACCTCTTATGAACAAGGTGTCATAGCTGCCCATTATCCCACATCTTGGACAACTAATGAATCAGGCAACTCCCATGCCCCACTACTCATAGCCTTAGCAGCAACAGGTTTACCCTAAGGTTCCCCAATAGTAGCAGGTGTTCTCTCAAGAGTCAAAAGCACCATTATACTTGCTTGGACTTGAGTCTCCTCTAGCACACCAAAATTAATTGGCAGCCCCACACATTTTTCTTCAAAACCCAGTGCCTCAGCCAAGTAACGTGGAAAAGGATCAACTCGATGAGTTAACAGAAAGGATCAAGAAAATGTCTACATAAATGAAACACTTGAGAAACTAGAATAATCAAATGCAAGCCTCCCAACGTAGCCTTCAGGCTAATATTAATCAAGATAGCCAAGATAATAGAGATGGTAGGGATAATTGTGAGGCAAGCACATCCTCTAGACAAAATTATGATAGAGGGAACAATTCAAACCAAAACTTTGAAAGGAGACCTGCCCAAAGGCATAATAGAACGTGGAACACAAGGCCCAATAATGGGGGTGTTCCTACCCCATTGGATCAATCGACCAGCAATGAAAAGACAACTAGTGGAATGTACCTCGTAGAGGCAACCTTTTCTGGATGGTGTCAGATTCACAAGACAAGAAAACATTTCAAGTTGGATTGTCCCAAATTCCAAATGGCTACAAAAATCTTTCAGGTGGAGGTCCAAAATGTCGTTGACATTACTAGTTGTAGGGAAAATGTCCCATCTAAGCCTTGTGATTCCTCCTATCTCGTAGTCAACCAAGCTCCATTTCGACAAAGTGACTACAATGAGCCTCAGAACGGGGCTACAACCACCAAGAATGAAGAAGTACAAGAGGTAAGTAACAAAGAACCTTTGTCTTAGCTTTTCGATTAGTAGATAGTGGCCCAAAAGATGAGGAAGAACCTTGCGTAGATGAGGTTCATATGTTCCATCAAAGAATGAACCCCTACTACCTTAGGAATAGACAGGCGGGTGGACCTTTCACAACTTCAACCCCACTAAATAATTTCAATACCCCTCCTGATCCTAATGTCAATAATAATCATAGTTTTCCTCATGTACCCACTCAGTACTTCAACAAAGACAAGCCACAGAATTAGCCTCAAGGCCAATCCCAAAACCAATCAAATTAGACAAAAGCCCAACCTTCTAGCATTGCCATAGGTCGAGCCTTTGACCCTAAAATTGAGCAAATGGGTGAATATGTAGCAGAAGAGTTCAAGAAGGTGAAAATTATCCTATCCACCTTTGAATTACTCAAAGTATCTACCGTAAGGCATGCCTTTTTTAGGGTAATTAATGGAACCCCTTCTACAAAAACACAAGAAACATTCGCCAAAAGGGTCACCTTTGAGGAACTTAGAAAAGAGCTCGCAAGTCACGAGACCATAGGGAAAAGGAAGGATGTCCCCTCAAATTAGTCCACAAGTAAATAGCCAGAAAGGGAATCAGATCAGAATAATGGGAAAATCCCAAGAGATCAGCCTTCCAGAAAAATGAAAAAACAAGATTGGCGATAAGAACAAAGCTCAAGTAGCTTAGGTGGAAACACCTATGGGCCTCTTTCAAGGAAATTTGGAAACACCACCCTTCCTCACCACCATCCACATTTTCGGGAATAATCTACACAATTGCCTCATTGATTCTGGAGCATCTGCCAACATTATGCCCTTGGTTGTATGCATGGCCCTTGGAATTACCCCCACACCTTCAAGGAAGAAGGTGACTCAACTAGACAAAACAAAAATTAGCATTGTGGGAAAAATAAATCGGATCCCAATGCAAGTTTTTGTAGACCCAAGGGTACACCAAGTTATCAACATCCAGGTTGTAGATATCCCTGAACCATATGGAATCATCTTGGGATGGGATTTCACCCATGCACTAAACAAATATTTCGTAATAGGATTTTCTCATCTATTGCTACCATGGAAGGGACTACCCAATCCAATTCATATTGATCGGGAACCACACATGAAATTCATGATTATGAAATACAACAACCTCAATGAGGTATTGTTTGTTGAAGCAAAATAGGGGAATTATTTTCCTTTCACTTATCAAGAAGAAGTAGAGATTCAAGAAGGGATGGTTGTAGAGGTCTTACAGGTCTAGTACAGTTCTCCAGTTGATTTAGCCCATACATCTCAAAGCACTGAAATGTTGGTGGAGGCAGATGAAGAGGAATATTCAGAAGACAACACTCTAGGATTACTGGATGGATTTCAAGAATTTATGGAAAAGTGCATGCAAGACCAACTTACCTTGGGTTCCCTAGCGGATTTCCAAGACCTCTTGCTGCCAAATTGGTGCAGAATAAACAATGTTGCCCACTCTAATTTTGATTGTTGCCTTTTCCAAACAACAGTGGAACATGTCAAGGGATTAGCCACTCCTCTAAGGGAAAGGCCAAAGGAGAAACCACTAGAATTGTCTACTGCCAATCATGATGAATCAATGCCTTTTCTAAAGGATATGAAGGCAACTATGAAGCCAAAGGAGAACAAGGCCTAGTTGGACTAGGCATGAAGGAGCTTTTGAAGTTTTGGACACTTTGATTTGATAGATCTAAGTGAAAGCAAGGAGTTAGAGCTAGATTCGAGCTTATCATCCCAATGGGTAAGACCTTTCTTGATGCCCATAGGTTGTAGTTTTATTACACTAATAATGTAGCAGAGTATGAAGCCTTAGTGCATGGTCTTCTTATGGCCCTAAAGAAAAATGTCAAAATATTGCAAGTTTTTGGTGACTCTGAGTTGGTAATCAAACAAGTTAGAAAATTGTATTTCTGCCATTACAGGAGACTTGCTAATTATAGACATAGAGTTTGGGATCTTCTAGAAGGTTTAGATGCTTTTAATATTCAACTAATCCCACACAATCAAAATCACACTGTCGATGCTTTGGCTCAACCATCCAACACATTACAACCACTATCACTTTCATGTCTGAAAATGCTTCATAGTTGAGTTGATATCCACTCCATCCATTCTAGCTAATGTCACTCACTTTCAAGTCTTCAATGATGATAAGCACATCCTCGAGTTCATCACGAGCTATGATGTCTTTGCCACCCAAATAATACATGAAGTTGATCTAGAGGAGGCTAAATTAGGCATAGAAGGAGTTATCAACTTAAAGACCAACATGATTCCTAGAGGAATGGTTTAGTTGGAGCATATATTTGATTTGGATCAAATCACAGACCAAGACTAGCAAGCCAAGAAGGAATCTATCAGCAATCAATGCAATTTCCACAACCTCGGAACTGCCAAGGAAATCAAAAATGTTTTTATTGGTAAAGCGTGTACTACAGATGAGAAGAAAGGGATAATTGATGCTCTTCAAAAATATCACGATGTGATTGCATGGAGCTAAAAAGATCTAAAAACCTATGATACCTCCATCATAACGCACACCATCCCTCTCAAGCATGAGGAAAAACCCTTTCGGCACTGACAATGTCCTGTCAATGCCTTGTTGGAACTAATTATTTACAAAGAAGGGTGGAAGCTACTGTCAGCAAGGATTATCCTTCTAGTCTGGCACTCTACATGGGTCAACAATTACTAGTTAAGAAAAAGAACGGTGAAATTAGGTTGTGCGTGGACTTATGTAATTTGAACTAAGCATTGAAAAAGGACAATTATCTATTGCCTTCACTAGATGAGGTATTACAAATTGTTAATGGGTCGAGGATGATGTCCTTCCTCGATGGTTATTTTGGGTATAATCAAGTGATGGTGCAGTATGAAGACTGCCATAAGAAAAAATTCACTACCAAGTGGGATACCTTTTCCTACAAAAGAATAACATTTGGGCTCATTAATGCCAGCACAACCTTCCAATGTGCTATGGACATCACTTTCAAATATTTGATTGGGAAATGCATCATCGTCTACATGGATGATTTGATGGTATTTTCAAAGAATTGAAGTGATCATGTCTCTAATCTATGCAAAGTCTGTCAGAGGTGCTGTGAGTTTGGTGTCTCCCTTAATCCCAAGAAGTGCATCTTTGGGGTTACTGAAGGGAGGCTACTCGGGCATGTTATCTCAAAATGGGGCATCTCCATCGATCTGGAGTGCATTCAGTCTCTATTGAAGATCTAGCTGTCGTGCAACAAGAAAGAGCTCAAGTCCTTCTTTGGAAAAATTAACTTTGTGTAGAAATTTATTACAAGTTTTGTTGAGATCGTCAAGCCCCTCAATGCAATGCTAAAGCAAGATTCCAAGATTGAATGGAATCCTGAAGCGAAGCATGCGTTTGAAGAAATAAAAAAGGAAATTGTTGAAGCAGTCGTGTTGGTCAGCCCAGACTATCTAAAGCCTTTTTACATCTATTCATTTGCTTCAGATCATTCATGCACTAGCATTCTGACCTAGAAAGATAACAAAGGGAACGAGTTCCCAATTTCCTTCATGAGTGCTCCTCTGAAGGATGTTAAACTATGCTACCACAATGTAGAAAAAAAAGAATATGCCCTTGTTAGACGGGTGAAGAAGTTTAGGCACTACATCTTGCGCAACAAGGTGTTCACTATAGTTTTGGACCCACCTTGAAGACCTTGCTTATGCAGAATGATTTGGGTGAATGAAGGGAAAAATGGGTTATGTTGCTGCAAGAGTACAACATGGAAATCCAACCAATGAGCCTAGTAAGAGGGCAAGTGCTTACTCGAACAATTGTTGAGGCAACAGCCAATGCGGGGCCCAAACTCACAGTGCAGTAGTACTAACTTGAAGATGTTTCCCCAGGGGAGTGGTATGAAGATGTTGTTTACTATTTTTTGAAACACAAGTGTCCTTCCCACCTACAAGGAGTTTAGAAGTGTGATCTCTACTTGAAAAGTAGCAGCTACATGCTACAAGGGTCCATATTATATAAAAGGAATCATGAAGGTATCTACTTAAGATGCCTTGGCAAAGAGCAAGTGAATTGAGTCTTGAGGGAGTTCCATGACAAGTTCAGCATATGTCATGGATCCAAACCATCCCCCACACATTAGATACAAAGGGAGAGATAGTACTGGCCCAAAGTCTTTAAAGATGCCCATAGCCATGTTTTCTCATGTCATATATGCCAAACCATCGCCACCAAGGAGAAGAATGTTGTTGTCCCATTACAACCTATTGTAGAGGTGAGAGCATTCATGAAATGGGATCTTGATTTCATTGGTCTAGTAAGCCCTCCATCATCTATAGGACATAAGTATATTCTAACTACTATTGATTATTGCACTGGATAGACGTAAGAAATCGCATGTAGACAATGCACAATTGAGGTAGTCACTAATTTTTTGGAAATTTTTATTTTAAATCACTTTGGTTTCCCTTATGCATTAGTATGTGACAATGGATGTACATTCATCTCATTAAAATTTGTTGGCTGGGCTTTTCATTATTAGATAGCCCTTAAGTTCTCATCCAATTACTACCCCTAGTGAAATGGCCTTGCTAAGTCCATGAACAAGAATCTGATAACTATGATCAAAAAATTGCTAGATAGGAATCCCAAGGACTGATATAAGCAAATTTGTTTCGCCCTTTGGGTAGACCACACTCATCATAAGGTTTCCCTTAGTGATTTCCCATTTCATTTGGTTTATGGCTTAGAGCCTATCTTTCCAATCCACCTAAAAATCCCCACTCTCCATTTTCTCAATGAATTTTATAAAGGGGAGACTGTAGAGAAGCTCGGTTAGCTGAGCTTTTCCACACAGAAGAAGTATGAGACCGTGCATAGACATTTTTTTCAAACACTAGGGCATAGTCAAACGTTGGTTCAATCGTTGAGCCAAGATTAAGGCCTTTAGAATTGTGGATCCAGTCTTATGTTTGGACAAGGACCATGAAAGGAAAAGGGGACACAATAAATTTGACAAGCTTTGGCTTGGCCTCTTTCAAATAGCTGAAATTTTGGGAGACAATGCTTTTTGTTTAAAGACCCTTACTAGTGAGGATGTCTTGTGGCCTGTTAATGGGTACCATTTGAAGCATTACTTTGAACTATGAGCTCATGTAGAGCTATTCCTATAAATACTTGTACATAGGTTAGATTAGGTTTCCTTTTGGTTTGCTCGCATTCGTTGTTCTACGTCGCTTCATTTTTCCCATTTCCTAGTTTATTTAGCATTTATGAGGGGCTCCTCATTCCCGATACAGTGGTCGTACTTGTTCAACAAATGATTCATTTTTTTGTCCATCCTTAGTGTTCTTTGACTAACCATTCATTGTCGACTATTAGTCCCTGATAGCTACTTGGGAATTATTTCCTCATTTGAACTCTATTTTAGAATTGGATCCTTAGTTGGATCCTTTTACGTTCATCTTAAATCTTGCACAAAATGCATGTATAATTATTTCCAAAGGGCTGTATAGTAGTTGCTATGATAACCCGGTGAGTGAAAAATCTTAATTCCTCTCCGTTGACCATTGTGGCTCGCAAACCCATCGTAGGCTTCAGTGCTTACACGGTTGAGCAAAAAGATAAAGTGCAGAAAGAACTATCGAAAGGAAAGAAGAAAAGAAAAAAATTATGAGATCAAGCAATCTTATGGGTGTTTAGATAACTCTACCAGGACTATGGACACTCGGCTAGCAGTAAAGCAATATTCATGGGGTCACAACGGCAATTCCATTGGGGCTATGGACGCCTAACTGGTAATGGGGAAATTTCCATGTTACTTTTGGTGTTGGATGATTTATGTAGCTCACTTTGTTTGATTAGCTGCTTCTTGTTACAGTTCCTGAGGAAAGAGAAGTGAATTCACAACACACACTTCTTAGATGTTTTGTAGATTAACCCAACTAAGGACCCTATTCTCCCAATTCACTCTTGGAAGTTGGCCCCTGGTTTGTGAAACCATAGATTTTGAGTTTTGAATGAATGCTTACCCTCAGAATGCTCGGGAGTGTTCCCCAACAGAGTCACCATTTGTTGTGCCCTCAACACACATGCCCCATTTGGAATAGGGACCCTCTCTTCCTTTCCCCCTACTGGGTCATTTTGTCATTGCCTCATTTTGTGTGCCCCCATTTCGATGTCCTAGATGGTCAATGTGCCTCCAAATTCTTATCTCAGATTGACCATGTTTCATCCCCTCAAGATTTCCTAAGTCCAATGTCCTCATGGGGTTCCTTTGGCAGTTTTCCTCTACCAATAGCCTTGGGGCCCTCCGGGTCCAGCATGATGGGTTTCCCTCACCGGATATCCATTGTGCATTTGTTGTCTCAAAACCTACTGAAGGCATTTGCCTTCCCGTACCCTAGGACTCAGCTCCTCAACCACCATCCACATGACTCAAGTTGCAAAGTTGACCATCCTTCACTCACATCGGGTCTGGTCTGCCCGACCTCTCTGCCCAGGACTACATTGCAATTTTTCCCTTCCCGAACGACCATCCTTTGCCAAATTTTCACCCACCAGACCCTATGCCTCCTCTTTTTGGTGCTTCTCCACTTTAATGGGGCTATTGGATCAAATCCTTCCAGCCTTCAACTCCAAACCTACAATCATCGTCTCAAAATTTAAAACCACCAACTTCTCACATTTTGTGCAAGCATTTATGAGGGTTTTTTGAATGCACTTGTGGGTATAAATATTTGGTCCAACCTACCATTTTCACATGTCAGGTTTGTTGGTGTGAATAATTGTCTTGTACCTAGCTAATTCATCCACTAGGTAAATTAGGGGACATATTCACATGGTTAAGTTTACTTAGGTAAAAGATTCTTTCTAGAAGGCTTAGTTGGCTTATCTAGAACTTATCTTATCTAGCTAGAATGCATCATTTCCTAGGTGATTAGGTTGTTGGTTGTCTCATGTTATAGGATCATGACATTTGTCAACATCATATTCATACCTATCTCTCAACCTTTCCCATATAAGCAAGGCATCTCATGTACATTTGTATTCAAGCAATCAATCAATCTTGCATTGTGAAGCAAGCTTTCCTGCCATTCTCTCTCTTGTGGAAGTGGTTTTGGTCGCAACTGATCTTGGGGGTGTTGGGGAGTCACCATCAACTCGTACATGGTATCAGAGCTCTCTAGGTGTTGCAGATTCCTTCCCAGATATGAGGGTGATATTTTGGCTTGAAGATTTTCGCTAGGTGCAGATTGGGGTTTCAAGAACCTCACTGTTGATTTCAGAAGCTTCCACAGATGAATTTTGACTGTAAATTCACCTATATTGGGTAAAGTTGTTTTTGAGGCAATTTTTTTTTGCTGGGACAGCCTCCCAAGTGGTACGATTTTCATAATTTCGCAAAAAAATATTTTGTTAAATATTTTCTGCGTATTGTAATTAAATATTTGGGGAAAATATTTTGATAAATTCGGGCATATAGGTATTCCAATAAAAATTTATTTGGGGGTTTATAAATTGAATTTGTGACGGCATATGGTAAGGAATCTGGAAGATTCTGCGGCATCTTTGTACCCCCTACGCAGGTACTAACCATCACGTCAGATCTGCATCAAGGATTTTTGAATTGGCAGGTCGTATCTGTTGGCTGTCATCGGTACTATTGTGCTTTTAAATCCGGTCACGTTTCCATCAAATCGGCCTTTGTACCGAGCCTTGGTCACCTATCATAGTTATTGGCTACCTTGGTTAAATCCTTCACCGCGTACTGGCCATTCCCATCTGCGAGTACCTGCACGGATAGCTCCGTCGGCATTGGTCACCTCACTATCCCTAGTACGTTGTCGGTCCATTCTACGGGTCTTTTTTATTAGTCTGTGTTTGGTACAAACGACACAGTCATTGGCATTGGCGTCTTCCGAATCGTCCATCAGGTTGCAAGTTGGCTCGGGGTCTTTGACTTAGCCCGTCACTCATAAATCAGTGGAATTTTTCTATTGGATTGACTTCTATATGATCATAGTGTCCTTCTCTGACAGTACAATCTCTGGTCATAGTCAACATTGCTTCATCTGCATACTTTCGGGTCAAATCACCGGTAAACTATTTTATTTGCTGGAATTTTTATCACCGGTTTTAATATTAATTTGTTGGCATAAAAACATTATATATAAAATTTTATATCTAGTGGCTGACGGGTTTTTTGCATATATTAAAACTTCTATAAGCTTTTCCGACCATATTATATAGCGAGCGACTCTATAGGAGACATTTTGTTTTGCAACAGTAAGCCCAGTGGTCATATGGATGACCGAATTTTAGCCCACGGGTGCAGAAAATTTGCACCTATTTAGCCTTGTGTAATTGCCCCAAGTGCCTATTTATAGGCCTTTTTTTCATTTTATCATAACTTTTGCATATAGAGGCGAAAATTTTCAAACTAGATATCGACGGAAAGGTGGAGATCTGAATTTTTCAGTGGTACAGATATTTTGTAGAGATTTTGCAGTTTTGTGCCTCTTTTTCCAGGTTGAAGCCCGATCATAGTTTTCTGCTTCCGAGCTCACATCTTTGTGCTCCGATCTCCGATTTTCTCCAAATTTGTGGCATTTGGAAGGTATTCAGGAGTACTTCAGATCTAATCATGCACTTTTTGCAGATTTGTTTCCAGATTTTCATATCTTCAGTTTGTAGCTGATTTGATAGTTTGGGATTCCTTGTTGTAAATTTGCAAAAAAAGTGCAAATCTTGTTGGGACAAAGGGGTTAATATCTTGTATTGTGAGGGAATTTTTTGTTCTCCTTTTTTAATATCTCATTGTATCATGGATTTGACAAAATTTGTACTTCTAACTCCATATAACTATCATGAGTGGAAATCTCAAATGGAGTTGTTATTGTTAAAATCAAAGTTGCAACGAATCACATTTGGTCAAGATCCAGAACCTGCAAGAGCAAAAGAGAAAAGAAAATGGCTTGATAGAAGGGATGAAGCTCTTGGAACTTTGAAGTTGTCCATTTCTCCAGATCTTAGATATCATGTTGCATCTTGCACTCATCCTAATGAAGCTTGGAATACTTTAGAGAGTCTCTTTGGTAAGCCAGATAAGATGAGGAAATTTAAGTTGGAGAATGAACTCATGGGTCTTAATCCTTCAGATTTTGACAATGTCCAAGACTTTTTCTCTAAGCTCAATTCTCTTAGATTGCAGTTATCTAATTGTGGGGTCACTAAAGAGGATGAACAGTTGATACTTTCTATTCTTGCTAAGCTTGGTCCTGATTATTCAGTGTTTGTTTCTACTTTCTATGCTACAATGGATGCTCTTGGAATGCATACAAAATGCCTTCTCTTGATGAATTTGCAGCTCAACTCACAAGGGAACAAGCAAAGTTGGTACACATGGGCACATTGAAGTCTTCTAGATCTCATGCTCTTGTTGCAAAGGAGACAAAGGATTCAAGTGGCAAAGGTAAGAAGCAAAACAAGGCACCCAAGTCTAATGAGCAAGGTAAAGATTCTCCTTCACATAGCACTCCTGAGTCCACACCCTCTTCTAAAGAAGAATCACCTAAAAAGAAGAAGTCAAAATGTGCATATTGTAAAAGATTAGGACATGATGAGCATAGATGTTATAATAAGAAGATTGATGAACTCAGACAACTTCTTCAAAAGAATAACATTAAGCTACCCTCATCAGTGTCTGCTACTTCTTCTTCAACATCTCAATCGGTAGCTCCATCATCTCCATCTAAGTCACAAGACACAGGATCTACTTCTGGGCTACACAAGATGAAAGGACAAGCACTCTTGGCCTCTACAAGTCTTGAATCTCATAGATGGCTTCTTGATTCAGGGGCATCTCATCATATGTCATCTTCTATGGATATGTTCTCTTCTTTTGAGCCTTGTAATTCACCTCATATATTGATGGGTAACAATACATATATGAAGGTAAGTGAGAAGGGTTCTATTGATATGGGGGTAGGAAGCTTTAATGATGTACTTTGTGTTCCTTCCTTGTCCACTAATCTCCTTTCTATTTATCAAATTACTCATGGGGGTCAAGGTAAAATAGTTGAGTTCACTCCAGATAGGGTGTACATAAGGGACTTGGAGACTAGGGATATTTTTGCTATTGGGATGGTTGATCATTCATCTCGTGTATATTCCTTTTCTCATTTTGCTTCAGAAGATGATAATGTTCCTTTGACTACATCACACACTTCATTGAGTGTGAACCATGATAGCGAGGAGAAGTTTGGTCATTTACACCTTGGTATTCTTGAGACCAGTGTTGAGCTTCCTACTCCTCCACCTCCTACTCCTTTAGCCATTGATGCTTCTATTCAGCAGGATGAATATTTGACAGGGATTTCTAACTTGTTCATAGCGTCTCATACTGCAGATTTGGAGGACACCCTTGAGGTGATTTCTCTCCTCTTTGATGACAGTTTCAGTACAACTATTATCCCATCTACTTTGTCTTTGGAGATTGACATTCATGAGTCTCCTCCATCACTTGATTTGTCATGTTTCTTGGTTCAGTTTGATCATGATTCTGTTGTGGCTCATTCAAGCTTGGAGGATCTTCATCAGTTTTCAAAGGCATACATGAGTATTCATGCTTCCTCCTTTTAGTTGGACATAGAGTGGCTTCATCATTAGCTTATGGACTTGTTTCTTCCTAAGGGACGATGTGTTGCTTGCAGACATTGGGTCATCTTTTGTTTTCAGGCATTCTTCATCAGCATTGGAGCTTCTTCATCATGGGGGGGATATTTTATCTCTCTACTTCCTTCTTATTGGGGGGTATTTGATTTTATATACATGATGCATGTTGTCCTTTGGGGGTATCATTGAGTCCTCCATACATCATGTTTCTCTTGTTTTGTTTATCTCTTTTGGAGAGGAGTTTTGTCCCATAGGGTTTTCTCCTTTTCTTTGCTTGTGAGAGATTGCATATTTTCATTTGCATTGTAAATGGGTACCTAACATGGCCTAGTAGCCGGGACCCATAGTCATAGTCTTTGCACAGTTTGCATAATAATCTTCTCCCTAAGTTGCACTTAAGGGGGGGTGTTGGTGTGAATAATTGTCTTGTACCTAGCTAATTCATCCACTAGGTAAATTAGGGGACATATTCACATGGTTAAGTTTACTTAGGTAAAAGATTCTTTCTAGAAGGCTTAGTTGGCTTATCTAGAACTTATCTTATCTAGCTAGAATGCATCATTTCCTAGGTGATTAGGTTGTTAGTTGTCTCATGTCATAGGATCATGACATTTTTCAACATCATATTCATACCTATCTCTCAACCTTGCCCATATAAGCAAGGCATCTCATGTACATTTGTATTCAAGTAATCAATCAATATTGCATTGTGAAGCAAGCTTTCTTGCCATTCTCTCTCTTGTGGAAGTGGTTTTGGTCGCAACTGATCTTGGGGGTGTTGGGGAGTCACCATCAACTCCTACAAGGTTGGCTAGAAGAGTTAGAGGGAGTTCAGAGAAGTCCAGTGCCTTCATCACCCACCGCCCTCACGCCTGCCGCCTTCATTTGTTAATTCTTCATAGATTTGATAGCTCACTTCATCGAGTTCTTATGGTGAGTTCATTGTCTTCCCTTCCTTTATGCTTTTTGGTGAATTTGTGTCAAAATGATGGGTAGAATAGGGTTAAAATGTATTTGTTTGATAGAGAAGGATTAGACCTAAAAAACCCATATGATAAAATTTCAAGACAACCTCAAAATCATCATAAAAACTGAATCCAAAACCTCCCTATCCCCACATCATTCTCCCCACAAAGCACCCACGCCATCGAGACCCGAGCCTCCCTGTCAGTGTATAGAAAACTTCAAACTCAAAAAACTTTGAAATGGCGGGATGTCTCCTTGGGCTTGCGACTTCGGATCTCTTTTGACAGATCGCCATCGAGACTTAAAACAAAACTTGAAATCTTGACCTTCATTCATCCTTCCTAGGCCCACTCCTGTAGGATTCCATCCTTGGGATGTTGTGTGGTTTTCACCTTGTCAAATAAAATAATGGCTCCATCCACCCGAGACTCAGGATCTACCTTGCCATTCGCCGCCCAAGTTAAACAAAAAAAAATGTTATATCCCTAGTATCTTTCGGGTCCCGGTTCATAGAGTTCTGTCTGCAAACCTCTGTTATGACTTCACCATTTTTGAATGGCCATCAGATGGCCACCTCCCACTCTTTGGATCCTGAGCTTCCCTATGATGCATTAATGGCACGATGAAAATAAGGCACCTTTTCCTTTGTCAGGCCCACTCCATCAGACTTCTTCTAGTGGGACTTGGCCTTGTCTTGATTGTCACAAAAGGAAAAGTCAACCCATCCTTCCATTCCACAAAGCCCGCTACTCTAATCATAGGTGGAGTTCTAACAAATAAAATCTAAAAGACGAACACAATGTCAAGTCCGGTCTACCAAGTTGCTCCCACTAGAATTCCACTTAGTACCTATTGTTTTCAAATGGCTATCCTTGAATAGCTTCTCAACTTAGTTCATCCGCACACTTAAATGACTAACTAACTTATGCCATCCATCTTTCAAACTTGCTGGTCCTAGACCCTAGAATGTTGTCCTCAAAACTTCATTTTATCATAGCTGTTCCAAATGGAAAACCTTAGACGGTTTTCCCTCCTCATAGCTCTAAGTGCCCCAATGGCGATCCAAATGACCTTTAATCTAGAAACAAGTCTCAACCCACAAACTGAAATTGAACCATCTCCTACATGGACCTTTCAAATCATCCAAATTTGAAGTTGGGAGAGACCACATGTTTTTCCCTGTGTTGTTTTCCCTTTGAAAAAACAATCCTATTAGCGAAGTTTAACCCCTGGGGCCCAGGTTGACCAAATTTCCTTCAATGAACTTCTAATGACATCTCGAAGAAAATGTTTTATTTCATGAATGATGTGTTGTCTAATTTGACTTCATCAATGGGGATTTTAGCTAACATTGGTGTCTTCATGATTGATTATGCTTATCATGCCTTTGTTTGTAGGATATATGGAATCAGATGTAGGACCTTTGGGGGCAGCTGTAGAAAAAAGACAATGGAAAGAAAACTAGTAGAGCTCCTCATGGGAAGGAGGACAAGGATAAAATGAAATACCAATTCCAAGGGGATCTGTTTCACTCAAACATCATTACAGACTCGAAGGAGATTATAGATACCAATATTGGCCATGTTGATATTGATGAATTTAAGCAAAGAGTCAGAATCAGCCCAAAGACAAAAAGTGCAAGGCTAATCAAGAGTAGTGGAATTGCTAAGGTTGCAAGCTTCCCTCCTTCCCTTATAGCTCCTGAACTGGTCATGGCTTGCAGGTAGGCATACCATCCTAAGACTTAGACAATAATAGACAGAGAGGGGAAGGTTCTAGCTAATATGTCAGGAAAAGCAATAACAAAGACTTTCCACATCCCTACCTTTGGGGAAATGGAACCTCCAACAATAGAAGAATGCAAGGCAATGTGGGACCAACATCCAGTTGGGTGCAAGAGACTGATAAATTAGTAGTGGCTCAAAAAGAAGTAGGGCAATGCTATGAGAGTTCCCCAAGAACTCTTTCACAGTGATTTCCACAAAGATTACCATGACCTAGTAACTCTATTGAGTAGAGTAATGAGCCTTCCCACTACGGCATAATTTCAAGAATGGATGGTCTAATTTATAGAGAAAATCCCTCATGGAAAGGAAGAGTATTCCACACAGACCACATTCTACTGTGGGGAATAATAAGTGACTTCTTCCATGAACAGATTATAAATGCTAAAAAGACCTCCAAATTGTATTATGGCATCCTACCTAGTTTACTCACTGGCTGAACGAGAGGTAGTACAGTGGATTGTTCAGAGCCCCTGATGAAGAATATGGTCGTGCATTAAAATTTTACAATAGATACCCTCAGCTGTAGTTTATAAATTTCAAGAGGGACTATTTTAGGGTGAATGATGCATTCATAGGTCACATTAGGGTATGTGCAAGATCATCATGGAAACAACAGGCCCTTAAGTGGCAAAAAAAGCAGAAAAATTAGAGTTACGCAACTTGACGTAAAAAACTGAATAAGTTATCTACATTATTTCAAAATATGTAAGAATATAATATGTAGAAAATGGAATGTAGTTTCTAAACTATGAGGTTTATTTTAAAAATATAAAAAACTATTTGGTGAAAATTTGAAATTTCAATGTAGTAGTACTTAAATTTTAGGGAAAAAATAAGAAGTGGGTATCTGTCTAACCACCCTAACCACAATAAAATGATATTATTTTTTTATAATATTTTAGATATAAGTAGAGGACTTATGTATGGATGTGATGCATATTTTTTTGTAATTTTTTTCCAAGTAAATAATTATTATAATTTTTTAATTACAACTTTTAAAAAATATAAAAAATCGTATGTCTGACCACCTTAACTTGGTCAAAAATTCATGAAATTCAATTTTCTTTTTTTTTTAAATCCTATAGCATATGAAGCATGGAATGTGATGCATGTTTTGGATTCAAAAAATGTGATATCGTTTGAAAGCTATAGATGTTTTTCAATTACCTTATCAATCAGGGCTTTAGTCATAATTCAAATAGAAAATGAATAATAATTATTTATTAAATTCAAAGTAAAGCATAATTTATATTGGTTGAAAGCTAAGAATATCCTTTAAAAACCCTTTTCATTTCATCAATTTTGGGTAAAAATAGAGTTGTCAACCACATACCCTACAAATATCCATTATATTGCCACTTTTTCGCCCATCATGATTCTGCACATACCCATTATCAAGTCACTTGGAGGCGATTTTGAAAGGCGAGTCTCCCATAGTGCTCAGGTGTTCCTCAAACAATATGTCTTTTTGTTCATTCAGTACCCAAAATTCACATACATTCATGCCCAGGGCTACACAAAAAGGTCGAATAAGCTACTTTGGTACCCCAATGACTAGATTATATTGTTAGAACTCTTTCGGTAGCTACGACATGTACTTACTCTCCTCAACAACAAGCATTTCATAGGGATCCCTTATCCCCTTTCTTTTGGCCAAGGGATGTACAAGCTGCCAACCTCTCAATGTGCAAGGAATTTTGAGAAGGAGCTAACAGAATATCACTTCAGCCTTCACATTGCTCACCCATGAATAGACCCATATGGGCACATAAGGAAAGAATTAGGACTTGACTACGCCCATCTGCATCATGTTGAAGATTTCTGGGTAGATTGACAAGATGATAAGGAGGTGCACATGAGGCATTACATGTGAATGACTACATACTTCATGAAAAGGGTGAGCTTGTTTCATGTACCTAATCAAGTTGAAGAAGATGAGAGCACAGTCATGGATCCTACGTACAATGCAGTCACCAACTTGCCACTACCAGTGTTAGACTAGAACAAGCAAGATGTCAATGACCTTGATATCAGAGCTAAGCCAATTGAAGAGCTCGTACTAAAGAATGGGTAGATGGGCAAGTTGCCTGACTAAAGCAACAAGGGGTTGTCCTGACCTAACAAGGGCTCAAAAGTGAGCCCAGTGAAATAGATGATGGAGCTGCTATAGCCTCGATAGGAGAAACATCCAATTATCCTCCACTCATGAGATCAAGGAAAAGGAAGGAGACTGACGAGCAGTAGTCAAACCCAAAAGTGTATGCAACGAAAGCTTTGAAGGGTGAGTCCTCAAAGAAACACAAAAGGTTAGGAAGCACTATGGGGCTTCCTGTTATTCAAGACCACCCCCTTTACGAAGGAGAAGGAGAGGCAGATCAGCCAAAGTCTCCATTGGCTGCCCCTGATTATATTATCCTTCCCTCCATTTCTCAAGCCATGGTTGCCACATCCCCACCTGCAGTGGACATCTCGGTCCACCTAGCTTCTTCTTCACCAACTGAGCCAGTAGTAGTATTTGATTCCTCCTCTGCCACAAATTCTCCACTTTCCTTTTCCTCCATGTCTCCTACCACATTGCTTCTGCTAGCAGCAACAACAATACCAATTCCAATGCTCACACTATTGGAGGCATTCTCACGACATATGCATAATGTTCCCTCTAAGATTTCCTAGGTATTGATGAATCCTACAATCCAAGTTGCCTTAGCATAGGTTCTTGCTAGTGTTCCTCCCTCAAATCCTACAACAGAACCACTAGCAATGGAAGCCACAATGGCAATATCAGTAGAATGGTAGAGGTGAGAGATTGAAGTAGCAAAGGCATTGGAAGAGGAGGTAGATGAGTACCATGAAAAAATAGAATATGAGTACCTACAAATTGACAAAGTAGTTCATGAAGGAGGAGAAACAAGATCTTTTGAAAGTGCAGATGAAGAAGATGCCAGTGGAGAATTAATTGTGTAAACTTTCAATCCTGACTTTGGGGAAGAACTAGTCTGACAACTAAAGGATGTCGGAGAGGAAGTAGAAAGACTACCTTCCGAGGAGGGAAAGCAAGAAGATGACAAGGTGGAAGAAAATATGGAACTTCCCATAGATGAATAGCAAGAAGAAGGCCCCGAGCATGATGAGGAAATGCCTCTCTCTAAAGGACACAGAGAACAAGAAAAGAAACAACATGAAGATGTGCCACCCCCGCATAAGGAGAAGGAAAATATAGAAGAGAGAAAACCCAAGGACAAGGTTTGAACCGAAAAGAGCCTCAAAATAGAATAGTCCAAGGAGCACGAGAATGAGGATGAGTAGGATAAAGAAATTAAAGGAAAGGAAGAAGAGGAGGCTGAGAGAGAAGAAAGTCCCAAGGAACAATTTCCTACTAACTCTCCTATCAAATGCCTGGTGTTAATCTAAGACTCTGATGAGGAAGGAGAGGGCACTAAAATGGAGAAAGAAGCTCCCAGAGATAAAGAAGTAGAATTTTGAAGCAATGAAGAGGAAGGTGATCATGAATCACCTAAAAAAAATTCTACAATGCCTAGATGGTTAGAGAAGTAGCTTGAGAAGAAAGCTCTCGCCCTAAGTGATACAAGAGCAAGATTGGAGGCTATCTTAGCCCTAGCCCAGATCACTACCAAGAAAGAGAAGAAGCCCAAAATCATATCCAAGGTGACAATGGATGTCTTTGGATCTAGGACCATCCAAGTGGCGACGCCAATAGTGAGAGAAGGGATAAGCTATAATGTCTCCACCATTGATTTGGGAACAACTAATAGAGAGTAGAAGGTGGAGCACCTCCAAGAGTTCGTTACCATAGTAGTGCATTAAATTTAGCATGATAATATTTTGAAAGAAGAGCTTAAGGAACAGGTAGTTGATCTGATAGCTTACATCCAACAATGGTCTTCAACATAGGAAATGCCTACCACATCTTCCGCCCTACCGCAGTTGTTGTCAAAAGAACAAATAGATAAGCTCAAAAAGAGAAAGAACTTCAATAATACTACAAAGAGATCATTTCGGTAGGTCCTATATGTTGGGAACATGGGCATCGGTCATGCTATTAGGACAACAAAAAAATTCTTGGATCTTCAATAGTCTCTTGAGGGTACGAGGAAACTTTGAACTAATTTCCCAAGGAGATACGATTCCACTTACCTAAGGATTGAGGCTATTCTCAAGCTACCAAGCACAAGTTGGCAAAAAGAGCTTTCATTTAAGAAGGATGACCACTAGCTAGTGAATGTATGGAGGTGTGACTTTAAGAGCCAAAAGGAAAGGTTGGACCGAGTGCTCAACAAAATGGATTCAGATATTGAGTGGGCTAAGGAAATTAGAGTCAATTGCATATGGTACTTGAAACTAATGACAGGATATGATATGCCTATCATACAGATGGATCCCGAGAAGATAAAGCCCCACTTCCAGAAGAAGATTGAGGATAGGATGTCAGATGAGATTACTATTGATTTCATGAGCTTTGTTGCCCGAGCCTTCACCTAGTCAAAGTTGTTCTAAGACCACACTACTAAGTATGATGAATATTTTGAATTTCTCACAGAGTTTTTTTGATACCACACTACTAAGTATGATGAATATTTGGAAAAGCTCACTGAACAATCCCAAGAAAGGAGTTACCAAGTGTTGTGATCCGAAATCATGGATGTTGATAAGCTTCAGCCGCTAATTCTGAAGTTCATGGAATATGCTGCTTTGAAGAAGCAAGAGGGAAGCCCTATTATTGGTGAAGAATTTTTGTTAGAGTAACTACAACAAAGGGAAATCAACAAAAGACAAAATGCTACAGTGATGTCACAAAGGACAAAATAGGGATAAGGACAAAGTTGTATTTTAAAATGTAATATATTGGGGGTAGGTGGAACCCTAATTTGTAATGGATCTTGGCCACTCAATGAAAATTAATCTTGGCCATATATCCTACCTTTTGGGCACTATAAATAGGGGGTCTCCTCTCATTTTCAAGAGAGAGTTGAGTTGTAATGAAAAGCTGCAAAATTTTTAATAGAAATGCATTGACTTTGGTGCATTTCTGAGTTTCTCTACATGTTTCATGATTCATCTCCCATAGTTAAATGTTTTAGTTAGGTTTTTTTTTTTTTTTATAGTTAGTTTCATATTGCTTTGATAGATTTGGTAATGTTGTTCTATGATTATGAAAATTTCTGTTGTGTAGATGCCTTCCTAGTCCATACTTTTTGTTTTTTGTTGCTGGTAGATGGTTGTGTAAAGTTAGTTTGGACTTGAACTTAAAGATGCTTTAAAATTTTATCCTTTTTCATGCATGCATATGGTGAAGGAATGGTGAAATATTTGTAGGCCTTAGAAGATAGCACAAATTTCATGAGACTATGAATTTTCTGGTTAAGTGAAATTTTGTTTGAAGGGAGCTATCCATAGCAAAAACTCCATGATCACTATTCATAGTTAGTTGTAGATCTAGGAACCTCTCATCTTCCCTTCCTTTTTCCTTTTTTTTTTTAGAAATGGCCTATGCTAAGGGTCATTGCACATTGTAAAGCAAAAACTTAAGAAAACATTGAAGTTTCAAACTGATTTTCGAACCTATAACAAATTGCATTCCAACTTCCCATCCTCGAAACTTCAACTCACAAGATCTAATTCATCCTATCTGGCTTCATAAGTTTTCCCTATGATTATGACCAAGATCACATAAAATACCAACTGAGGAATTTTCTGCAATTCATGATATGACACTTGAGAGACCTTGGGGTGATTTTCAAGAACTTGCTATTGGAAGTCTCCTTTCAAGAGAGGTGATGCACCTGTGCATTACCTGTGTTGAGAAATTGTGTAAAAACACCCATCAACAATTTTGTTCCTAAGATAGAGGTGAAGATGGGTGATTTGGAAAATGAAAATTTCTTACATCACAACATTATCAAGTGGTTATTTATGGAGAACAAGAGAGTTAAATATTGGTTTATTGCATCAACAAATGTGTGGAAAGATTGCTCAGTTTGAATACTAGGGTGATTTAGATAAGCTACAATGGGACATGTTTAAGGACACGATTAAGCTGAAATAGGATGATAAAATCAATAAGACACAATTAATGAATTGGAAAAAGTATTACATACTACTAAGGAGAACTTAAAGAAGGTAATTTATCTGAGTAGAATGACCACTAAGAACCATGTTACAAGTATCAATGTGCTTTGGGAAAGGATTTAAAATAGGTTGGTTCTATGTACATGTTGGTTGGAACAATAAAACTCAAAATTAGAAGAAGTACAAGATGATTGAGAATGAGTAGTTAGATAAGGACTTTTTGGCTGATCATCTATAGTTTCCTAAGGAAGAGTGAGATGTTGCTATTTCCCTCAACCCTTCACATTCTTCTCTCTAGTTTGTTGGATGTTGCTTATTAGCGTATGTAGCTTTTGAATTCATATTCTCTTTCAACATTATTAAAAAATGATGCTTATCTTGCCTATTTATGATTTAAAATATCACACAATGATCAAATTTTTAGTTGATAAGCTCTAGCAAATCATTAGATATTTTTGTCTCTATAACAAAACAACTATTTTCCTATAGAAATGAACATGACTCATTTGGTCCATGTCTATAGAATTGAATAGATTCCTAGAATATATTTTCCTCCTTGGCTGACCTATGTTTATAAAAATGAGTTGTGTTAATGAACACTTTTGGGAGTATTCTAACCAAGGATCTCATCTTTTTTGTAAAACACTTAACTTTTGATTTAAAAATTTTTGAACAAAATATTGAAGGCACAAGTAATCATGTAATATATGCCAATTTGTCACTAAATATAGATCTTGATGTAAGATAATGAAGCTCTATAGTGACAATGCAAGTAGTAAAACATAGTCAATTGATTAGGAATGTCTCAAATAGAATTAAGATTATTTCTTTAATACAACTCTTAATCTATTTTGTTTTTATGTTGAACTACTATTAGTGTGCTATTAATGTTTAATTGATAGATTTTTAAAGATGCCTTTGGGTTGTTTGTGTAAAGGGCCAACACCCTAATTTTACTACTTTTGATATCAGAAACATCATAACATACAAATTTGAATGTTCAAGACTCAAATCAGCATGTAATAAACAAACAAGAAACATTCAAATTGTTAATTTCTTATTACCCAGCTACAAATTAATTTCTCAATACATTTTATAGAATAGAACCAAAATAATTATTGTCTATTTGATTTATAACAATTAATACACTGGGATAAATAATAGCTTATAATAGCGGAAGAAAAAATAACAATAATCCAAACACAATAACACAATAACATAGATTTACCAAGGAAACCCCAGTATGGGGAAAAGCCTGCAAATGTTGAATCTTCTATTCAACCTCTAGAGAAAACTTTCATTCTAGAAATTACAATAAATATTGCTACAACGATCTTATATAAATAGCCCTGCTGATTTTCATCAACATGCAAGAGAAAAGAAACTTTCCTTACATGATGCAAGAAAAAATAAACTTTCATTAAATGATGCAAGAGAAAAGAAACTTTCCTTACATAACTTGGCCTAACACACACATAAAATTGCTCTTGGTGTTAACTCAACCTCACAACTAGAAAAAATTTGTTACTAAAAAGGAAACATATTATTGCTAAACATTCAAATCAAGTTGCACTTAAGCAACTCCACACTCCACATCATGGAGCACCTTCCAAGCTACAAAAAATCAACACTCTCTCTTAGTGAGGAAGGTGTTCTGCACAACACCCAGCATATCCCTGAAGAGTACAAACTTACTTTTCATCAAGGCCTTGGTCAAGATGTCTGCTATATGTTCATCAATAGAAATGTTTTGAAGCTTCACTGTCCCCTTCTCCACACAATATTTGATGAAGTGGTACTTGATCTCAATGTGTTTTGACTTCTCATGAAATACTGGATTCTCAAAGAGTTTGATACAACTATGATTATCACAGTAAATGAATGTGGGATCTAGCTCTTGATCAAAGAGCCTGGCTAGAAGTTTTCAAAGTCAGATAGCCTCACATGTAGCCATATTGGCTTCCATATACTCGGCCTCTGCAAAAATCAATGCAACTAACTTCTATTTCCTGCTATACCAAGAGACTACTCTTGATCCCAAACTGAAACTACACCCTAAAGTTCTCTTCCTGTCAGTTGTACTTCCTTCCCAATCTACATTAGTGAACCCCTCAAGCTTCACTCCATCCTACTGAATATACTTTAGCCCATAATCAACTGTACCTCAGAGATACCTCAAAACATTACTTTACAACTATCTAGTGCACATGTTTAGGTTCCACCATAAACTAACTGAGTGAGTTTACTGCAAAACACATGTTTGGACTAGTGTTGACCCGATACATAAGAGAAGCTATCAACTATCTGTATAAAAGTTGGGTTAACTGATTTTGATTTGGAAGTATCAATCTTCTTCTAGTTGGTCACAAGTGGTGTGGACATGGGCTTACAATCCTCCATCTTGAATCACTTCAAAATATCAATTATGTTCTTCCCTTGTCCAAGGAAGATCTCTCCATCTTTCTACCACAACTCCAATCCTAGAAAGTAGTGCATCAACCTTAACTCCTTCATCTCAAACTCTCCTGCATGATCCTTCCTAGAGTGAGCTATGAGATCTTCTAACCATATGAGAAATAGGTCCTTAGCAGACAAAACTAATATGAGAGGTTTTTGCTTCACCTAAACATAGTACAGGTTTGGATCCGCCTCACTTTTGGTGAAGCCCACCCTCTAAAAGTAACTATCAATACATTCATACCATGCTCTAGGAGTCTACTTGAGCCCATACAGTGCTCTCTTCAACCGAAATACATGGGAATCCCTCCCATGCACCTCAAAACCCTTTGTTGTTCTATGAAAATCTCTTCCTCAATCACGATATTGAGGAAGGTCATCTTCACATCGATTTGGTGAATCCTCTAACCCATTTGAGCTGCTACAAAAATGATAGCCCTTATGGATGAGTACTTGGCTATGGGAGAAAAAGTCTCATCATAGTTGATCCCTTCCTTCTGAGAAAACCCATTTGCCAAAAACTAGGATTTGAACTTTTCCACACTCCCATCTGCAACATGCTTAATCTTATACAACCATCTTGATCCCACCACAAACTTACCTTCTAGTCATGGAACTACTTACCACACACTATTCTTCATGATGGAAGAATACTCTTCCACCATGGAATCCATCCATACCTTGTGCTTGGATGCCTTTGGAAACTTGGAAGACTCTACCTCAATTAATTCACTCATAAGTGCCACATACTCATAATAACACTTGGGAGATTTTCTCTATCTAAATGAATCCCAAGGATCACCAACATACTCCTGGGCCTCTCTCAGTGTCTATTCAACCACCCTATTCCTCCTCTTCTTGATAATAGCAATCTAAGGCTAAGGAATTATTTGTTCCTCCTTTTGATCAACTTGTTCGACCTACTTGCTCTTCTCTCCAGCTTGCATGACTAAAATCTGAGGAGTTTTTGGTTCCTCAACTATGGGTGATTTCTCCTCGTTCATCAAGATACTAGACTTCTAAAGAGCCCTCTCTTCCTTGAACTTCACATCTCTGTGAACAACTATTTTCCTGAGGGTAGGAATGTAAACTTGATAGGCCTTATAAGTTTCACTATACCCAACAAGGATACCCTTCTCTATAGTTGGTTCCAACTTGGTTCTCTTCTCCATGGGAATATCACAATACACAAGGCATCCAAAGATGTGAATGTGCCCCAAATCTAGTTTCTTCCCAATGAACGCCTCTTCTGGAGTCAATTATCCCAACACTTTGTGTGGGCTCCTATTTTGTAAATACATAGCCATTTTGCAAGCTTATGCCCATAAAACCAAGGTATATTCTAATCATGAAGCATGGCCTTAGCTACTCCAACTATAGCCCTATTTTTCCTTTCAACAACCCCATTCTACTTAGGGTTGTACAGAATTGTCAACTCTTTCTTGATACCTTCCCGAGCACATAAATCTTTGAAGCAATTCGAGGTATACTCGCCTCCATTATTAGACCTCAGTATCTTGATCTTCCTCCCTATTTGGTTCTCCACAAGAGCCTTAAACTCTTTGAACCTACTAAAGGATTCATTTTTATTCTTCAAAAAATATATCCATGTCTTCTTGGAGAAGTCATCAATGAAAGTAACATAATATTCATATCCATTCAAGGATACTGTTGACATGGACCACACACATCTGAGTGTATGAGATCCCAAATCCTTTTGGATCTAGTGGACTGCTACTTGGAAAGCTAGTCTTTTCATATTTCCTAAGAGCGCAACCCTCACACACCTCATGCTTTTTCATCTTCATCTCAGGTAGCCTCATCACTATTTCTTTAAGCACATTAAGTGCTCCATGGTGAAGATGAGCCATCCTCCTATGCCATAATTCTCCTATCCCTCTACAACTGCTCACCATTGGATGTGTTGGCTGAAACTATAACTGAAACAAACTATCATGCCTAACTCCAATCACTTTTCTTTCTTGGAATTCTTAGGATAGATATAGACTTTGCCTCCTACAAAGGTCACAATGTAACCCTTGTGGACTCCAAAGTAGAAACATAGATTAAATTCTTTGCCATACCAAGGACATACAACATGTCCTCCACCAACAGAGGTTTTCCAGACTCCCTCTGAAACTTGACGGTGCCAACACTAGTTGCATGGTATTGGACATTGTCTCCAAGTTCAATAGAGAAATCCAATTTCTTCTCCTCCAACTTGGTGAAACATTCTCTTACTCATGTCATGTGGCAAGAAGCCCCACTATCAATATACCATACACTATTGGCAATTGAACTTGATAGACAAGCAATGAGAGAAAACTCATTCTTAAACCATGTTGCAAACTCGTCCACCTTTGCTATAGCAACAACTTTCTTCTTTTGATTTTCCTTTTTTTTCTTACTCAGACACTAGTTGGCATAATGACCAAACCGATGGTAGCAAAACATTTTATCTTGCTCAGATCTTTCTTCTTCCCATCCTTAGAAGAAGACCCTTCATTTTTTCCTTTTCGTGAACTTTTGCTTACCCTTGCTTGCAAGAGAATTTTTTTCTTCATATAACCTCCTCGATGAGAATTTTCATGAATCTCCTCCTGGACGAAATCATCCCAAAGCCTCACCTAGTCAAATAAGAAATCTCTTCCAACAACATACTTGAAAAACACTTCCCAGTGCTTCAAAAAACAATTTAGGGCTATCCACACCAACTCATCATCAACAATCATCTCTCCAACAGTAGCCAAATCATCCCTAACCTGTGTCAGTCTAGACAAGTAAGAGGTCATGCTCTCTCCCTTGGACATCTTGGTGTTATGTAATTTGTCCTTGAGCATTATCTTACAACTCTGATAGTTGCTTTGATAAATTTTTGTGAGCGTGTCCCACATTTTTTTTGTGGTATCTTTACTGAATAGATGAGGAATCAAATGATCTCTTACCCCATCAAGGATAATTCTTTAAGCCTTGGCCTCCTTGATTTCATGTGAATCTAGGGCAACAAGATCATTTGTTTTTGGAACCACGTTTGTACTAGCATAGAATCATAACCTTTTCTCCTTGAGAACAAATGTAATATGAACCTCCCACTACAAGAAGTTAGACACACCCTCAAGTTTGTCCTCATATCGAACACTAGTTTCCATAGTCATAGAAGAAACTAGAGACAAAATTTTGATTTTGTTTTCTTGATATCTGCGTCACAAATCCTAGCTTTTTGTATTTAGAGTTTTAGCACTCTAATACCATGTTAATTTCTTATTACCTAGCTATAGATTAATTGCTTAATAAATTTCACATAATAGAACCAAAACAATTACTATCTGTCTGATTTATAACAATTAATACATTGGGATAATTAATAGCTAATAACAATGGAAGCAAAAATAACAATAAGCCAAACACAATAACACAATAACAAAAATTTACCCAGGAAACCCCAGTGTGGGGAAAAACCTACAGATGTTGAATCTTCTATTCAACCTCTAGAGTAAACTTCCCTTCCATAAATTACAATAAACATTGCTACAATGATCTTATATATATAGCCCTCCTAATTTTCATCAACGTGAAAGAGAAAAGAAACTTTCCTTACATAACTTGGCCTAACACACACATAAAATCACTCTTGGTGTTATCTCAACCTCACAACCAGAAACATTCTATTAGTAAAAATAAAACATGTTATTGTTGAACATTCAACTCAAGTTGCACTTAAGCAACTCGACACTGCACATTGTAGAGAACTTTCCAAGTTACAGAACATCAACACAAATTAATGTTGGATTTAAGTTTTGAATTAAAAGAATTGAAGACCAAAACCAATCTTAAAAATATATCAAAATATAATCACATTATACCAACTTTATAATAAAAACTACCACTTACAACTCAATAAAAAAAATCCAAAACAAAACAAACAAAAAAAATATTTTCACCCTTACAAAATTACAAACCATTAATATCATCCATACAAAGAGAAGCCTCTAGAATAAAAGTCTATTGAATTGATATTTTCATCTATTCTAGCTTTAAAATAATTTTATATACGTGTCCAACATTTGTACATGTTTTAATACAAGTATATGATGATATAAAAGTTGTAGTGTTGGTTAACGTGAACTGAAGCATGGTGGTAATACCATAAAAACACAAGAATACAAGCACAACTTTGTCTGTGAATTTGATCACATCAACTTTCCATCATATATATACTTTGGATTCTCATGAAATGGTCTGATCACCTTTTTCAAGTCACTTCTAGAATTTCTTTTTGGATCACATGATGCCATTTGGGAATTGTAATTGAGGTCACATCTATCATAATTTTTATGTATGTCAAAGAAAATTTGTAGTTTTTAGGTTTAATTATAAATTCTTTATTACTATATTTAATGATATAAATGAATAGTCATTTGATCTATAGTAGTGATTTGTTTTATTTATATTAGTAATAATTATAAGTGAAGAATAGAAAAGCATATTATATAATATTGTCTATTATAATTTTACAACATTATAAGTCAATCTCTTAGATGAAAATTTTACATATGATTTGATCATTTTGTTATATTTCTTGATAAACTTAACTTACCATTTTAATATGCTTCCTTCTCCTTTTCAAATCATGTTCACTTAACAATTATCAATTTTTCTACCATGGGTACTATCACAAATTTGTGGTCGTTTCCTTAGATAGGGTCACTCCAATGATTGTACCCCTTGATTTCAAATCAAATTTTCCATATTTCAAGGATCTAAATATTACATGTCAATGTTGCTACCAAAAGTTTAAATTCATGCATCTAGTGCTTTGTATTTATAAACATCTTCCTATATCATTTACACACAAGGATATAAGATCATAATAAAAAGCTTATTTTGATGAAGTATGAAAAATATTCTTCTCCTTTTGTAGGCACAAATCAATTTACCTCAATCACATGTTAGTCGAAGATCAAATTTCTTTTATCAATTAACATGCATTATGAAGGATGGACTTCAAGGTAGGATTTGACATACAAAGATCAATCAAATTACATCAGTGGTCAACAATCAATGTAGTGGAATTCATTACCATCAACACTTAGATATTGTTTTCTTACCCCATTTATTCTTTCTATCATTACTATTAATTTGGTTTTATTTTGACAAGGCATAAGGGAGAATTTTGTACACTTCAACACTATCTTAATGTAATCCCCACAAATTTAGCAAGGTAGCTTGAAAAAATTTCCTTTATTTGTTAAACACATAGCTTACTACACTTCTAAATACAAAAAACTTGTACAAGAGTTGTTACAACATGATACACTAGTGGGTCAACAAGTAAGGAGGACAAGTGAAAAGAAAGCTTGGCAATGAGGGACACACCTCAAGACACACTTTTACATACAAAATTCATCAAATTACATTAGTAGTTAGTAATCAATCTAGTGGCATTCATTACATCCATACATAGACATTCTTTTCTTACCTCACTTTTCCTCCTTATCATTAGTATTAATTTAGTTTTAGAACTTGACAATGAACAAGGGATAATTTAGTACACTCCACACTATCTTAATGTAATTCCCACAAATTTAACAAGGTAACATTAAAAAAATTGCTTTCTTTTTTAAACATGTACTATACTACACTACTAAATGCAACAAGTGTAAAACCCCCGCTAGGGAACCCGAGAGGACAACTCTAAAACTAAGAGAATGACAAATAATAATAATAATTTATTTTTTAAACAAGGTTTACAACTAACATTACAATTACAACTACATATTGCATAACAATGAGACATTACATTAAGTGCAAACATGATTGTTAAACATTAACCATAGAACTAGGTCCTCTTAGGTTCACCAACGTCACTACTAGAAACACATACCAAACATGAATTTAAGTCAATAAAACAACCATAAGTAAATGTACTAATTCATTCAAACCTTACATTCAAAGATAACACAAAATCAAATGATATTAATCAAGCCAACATCTATCTGATTCTATCATTGCATTACAATAATCATTGGTACAGGTTACATTTACAATTTACAATTATCTTGTCAAGGAGAATATAATATTACATCAATACATATGATCAAGATACATATCATAATACAAATAAATAGTAATAATCATCTTGCATGAAGTTGTAATGAAGGTACAATGAAGATGCAAAAATGATGCAGAATCCATCCAATATGCTCATGAACAAGTCAACAAATCTCGATGGAGAAAAAAATTTACCACCCAACCACGTAGGACCCTAAGGCCCCACACCAAAAAAATAAAACAAAAAATAGGAAAACCACAAAGAAAACCAAAGAATAACATAAAAGATACCAAAGGGATACATATAGGATATACACAGGATACAACATGGGATACTAGAAGCGAACCACAAGGCTAGATAAAGGGAATCCTAAGACACATGCAAGAGAGTGTCATCACATAGTTCCCAACTATCCTAGGTTATCTTAGCAGTCTCTCTCTAGATCCCGACCCCCATGTGAGAACTCATGTGGAATCAATTGCCCTTCATGAGGACAAGGAAGCCAATTTTCTAGCTTGCCTTCTCCACCCCATCCATGATCCACACATGATTTCTCATGGCCATGGGTGAGATAAAATAATTATCTTGTTAATGTGTAAACCCAACCCAATTCATTTTATTATGTTATCACTTGATTACAACTCCATAATGGATTATCCTGGTAGCCACTTAGGGCCCTGGCCCCCATTACGAGCCACTCTCCTAGCAATGTTCCTAGAAAACCCTTCCCATCAAAACTAAAATAAAAAGTGCATAAAAACCAAAAATAATCATTAGGAAAACTCATATGCTCATCATCCTCACACGAATTTCAAAGAGATAATCATATATGCATCATGGTATAAATCATTCAAGAAACCTACTAAGTTCTGAGGCATAAACCAATCCCAAATATCCACATGATGGAATAATCCAAGGCCAACAACATCTCAGAATCCAAAACACCAATTATCCCCTAATCAACTTAAATCTCAAAACACATCCAAAACACCATATAAGCATAAAATGACCTTACAAAATATAAAATTGGTACAAACATAAATGTTAAAATGTTAAGTTAACGATTACAGTATAAAGACTTCAGATAACAATTCAAGACATCTCCCCCTACACCTCTGGTTGAGAAAAGGAAAGCCCAAATCTAAAGAAAAAAAATGTAACACAATGCACAAAGGAGATCATTTAATAAACAATGACTCATTAAATATAGATTTATTATGAATTTAATGTTTACCATATAACTTAAATAGTGGAAGTATGCATAAAAAAAATCAATCATAATATAAACATTACTTGCTAGTCATTTAAATAATTTTCTAATTCTTATCAAGCTATGGGAGAGTGTCCCATAATGGAGCACCCTAACTTTGCCTTTATCAAAATCCTACGTGGAAATTTCAAATCACTCCCAATTCTGTACAATAGTTTATTTGACAACTCATGTGCTTCTATATTTCATTTTAGGGCCACATCATCAATATGATGCCACATCAACATGCTTTTTATTTAGGTATCCAGAAAAGGCCCAAAACAAAGTGAAACTGATAGTGGTGCACTAAGTCATGTTTTATTGGTGCACTAATGTGGCATCACATGATTTGTCAGTTTATGTATTTTATAAATAAAATGTGTTTTGTAATTGCATATTAAGGTGCTTTACTATGGGACCCATTGAGGACTACTTATATCCCCACTATTGGACCCCGCTCCACTATGGGCCCCTCTCCCCTATACTATCAACTTACAAACTTGTGAGCCAATGCAATTCAAATGAGGTCAATAACTACATCCTAAAATTCTAAGCTAAATATATACCCGAGTAGACTAATAAGATAATGTATTCATTTAACATAAAGAATCCAAATTTATAATAATTTTTTTCTAACCAATATGAATTTACACCCATTCTCAATAGAAATTCAAGGTTGCATGAAATTTAGACAGAAACCAATATAAAAAAATCAATTTCCAAAACTCCCATGTTTCCCCAAATTTATCAACAAAATTCACAAATCTAATCCACAGTCAGAATTTTTCATTGTCCTCCCCTCAAAATGAAAATCCAAAACTCCATAAAAAGGTAGGTATTTGTTCCAAGGCGAATGAATGAACATGCATGAGTAACTCCCAAGAAAAATGAATTGATCAATTAATGCCGTAAAGCATTAAATTATATTCTCATTAATTTAGTTTTTTTACTATTATAAGAAGTCAATTATTTCCTATTAATTAGGAACGGATCATGAAAAATCTTGAAAATGAGGAACATACCTCAAGGCACACTTTGACATACAACATTAATCAAATTACATTAGTGGTCAACAATCAATCTAATGGCATTCATTACCATCCACACATGGGCATTCATTACCATCCACTTATTCTCTTTCTCATTAGTATTGATTTAGTTTTAGAACTTGACAAGGCACAAGGGAGAATTGAGTACACTCCAACACACTATCTTAATGCAATTCCAACAAATTGGACAAGGAAACTTGAATGAAATTACTTTCTTTCTTAAACATGTAGTTTACAACAATACTAAATGCAACAAGTGAGTACAAGAGTCATTGCAAATAATTTTAAACCCTCACGACTCCCATAATTGGACTTTCCAGATTGGTTTGATGGGCTATGTGTGTGTGTGTGTGCGGAAAAGAAGGGCATATAATATTTTAAAACTCTCACAACCCCTCCATTGCAAGTTACACACATAGATTTGGATAAAAATATAGAGAGGAGGTTATACACAAATGGAGAGGGAACGCATAGGGAAAATGGATGGATAAACAAAAAATTGTGTGCAAAAGAGAAGAGAGAAGAGGGGGTGACGTGAAGAGAAAGTGATACAAATAGTGCAAGAAGGAGAGAATACATAAAATGCATGAGGAAGAGGGTGGAAAAAGGAGAAGAAAAATCCAAATGAAACATAGGAATAGAAGGAAAAAATGAGAATGCATGGAAGGAAGGCACGAGAGGAGGTTTGGTGGGTGATCCTGTATTTAAAGGAGGCTTATTTGATGGTTGCAGGAGATGAAGAAATTGAATTTTTGGAAAGTGTTGTAGAAATTATAGAGAGAAAATTCACAAGGAAAAAGGAAAAGGTAAAAGATGCATCAGAGATGGGGGAAATGATAACTCATAGTACATGGGAAGATATGGGCATGTGGATGAACATGGGTTTATGAAGGAAATATCTATTCAGTTTTATTTCAAGGAGAGAGTTATTGAGTTGTCCCAACTTTAATCCCTATTTGAAGTTGTCTATGGATCCTTCTAGGCCATTGAAGGATGTCCAAGATTTAAATATAACAATTACTGGAGTCCTCACACCTATTGCAAGTGATTGGATTGTAATTGTTTTACCATCGTTTGTCAAGTAAGTGGGTTAACTTAATGGTTTATTTATTTTAGTTGTAAAAGAAACTTTTTCTTCATTGATTTAAATTATATAGGAAACTAATAAACTCATACTGATATTGTTGATCATGGTATATGAGAAAATTTAAGGCTATTTCCCATCTGTAGTTAAATTTGATCCTAGCAGCTAGAAATGATGTCATTTTAAAGCTTGTAAAATTTGGTCAATGTTGAACTCTCACAATCATGAAAGGTCAAGATCTATCCATAGATATATATTACATGAAATTATTATATTCCTTGGTGTATTAGACTATCTAGTGTATTAGTAATACATGTGAATGATTAGTTATCAAATTTACTTTTATAAATATTGTTGGGTGAATAAATATATGTCAAACATGTTGGTAATATATCATGAACTTGGAACTGCTCTACGTTATTTCTTATGGTTGGTGTATGTGGTAAAGGATGTAATGATATTCATTGATTGTTTTCCCATAGTAATCCTTCGCATCAAAATATAGCAAATTAAGGAAATCATATACCAATAACCTTAACACATCTTCAATCCCTATTTTATACACACTTCCATCCATAATTCTATGATTGAAGAGTAGTTTTATAGCTGCCATGTGTTGCTGGAAATGTTAATACCATTACCTAAAAGTTGCTTTTGTAAAGAATATAGGATTTAATAAATTATTAACTTTACAAATGAAGGAAAGGAAGGATAAGCAGACCTAAGAATTTGGGGTTAGCTAGTTGTCCAAACTATATGTCATCTTTTCATGATTATGGATTAAGCCTTTCAAGGTTTATATATATTTGAATGTTTATACTTCCTCGTAGACAAGAGGGAGAGGAAACACATATTCTTAAGTTTCTATATGGAGAAAGGTGGAATAGAGGGGTAGATCAAACCTCTAGTTGTAAACTTACCCTCCTATTATAAACTAGGAATAAGATAGACTTAGTATGAGTTTGAATTGTGATGGAATAAGGCATAGTATATAATGAAACATTAGACATGGGAGCATGTGCGTAGGTTCCCTTTAGAGACCTTATTAGGAGAACTACATGTGACTTTGATCCATTTGGAAGCAGGTACATAGGTGATCCTTGGGTGAATAATCTCCCTGTGACCTCAAGTCCAAATAGGGGAGGGTTTAGGGGGATAACTTTGGGGTTGGGGTTATTCCTCTATAGTTTAATATTTCCTCCTTCATAAGCTTTAGTTTAAGATTGAATGGGTACCAAATGGGTATGATCAAGTTAAGGGAATTTAATAAATTATATAATTTAATGCATAATGTGCTTCTGAATATTAATTTAAATGAAGTAATGGATTTATCAACAAGATAATTTCTATTTGAATATATGTAAAGTACATCTCATGTTGGTTCCATGTAACTTGTGGGTGCTGGCAAGAAGTTGAGTCCACTTTTTGGCCAAAAAGTGGAAGTGTTTTTCCTGATTTTCAGAATTTGACACATTTGACCTTAAAATTTGAAGCAATTAGAGATGGAATCTTTGAAAAAGTCACAAATCATAAAATGTAGTACTCAGAGTCTAGTTTCCAAATATGTAATTTATTTTAATACCCAGATTGCACAAATTGAGTTTCAATAGGCATTTCTAAAAACCACTATTTAAAAGTCACTTTTTTCTACCATACCACGTACATGTACAACATCCATATTTTGACCTAAATTATCATATTTTTATAAATCCTTTTGGGAAAATATTTGTGACTCACTAAAGCTTGTTCTCGATATTTTTTTGTAATTTTTTATTGAATTATTATTTTTTGATAAATTTTTATTAAGCATATTTGTCCTTTTGAAAATTTGTCATGTACAACACACATAAGATGACCTAAACTTATCATTTTTTGATTTTTTTTAAAAAATTGAAAATAATTGTCTGAAGTTTGTTCTCGTGCAATCCGTTCGTTCAAAATGTTATGTTGATCAAAAGTTATTAAAATAGTAAAAAACCTTCATATTTAAAGTTTATTGACCAGTTTTATTAGAAATTAATTGAAAAATAGAAAAAATATTCCAATTGTAAAAAAAAATTACATATTTGGAATTTGCATTGTCTCATCTAAAATGGGTTTAAATTTCGTCAAAAAAATTTTCAAAAAAAGTTGTCATTCATATGTCCAAATTTAGTATTTTTCTCTAACATTGTTAGGACTTTCAACGTGCAGGACAAACCAGGTTGAAGGCCTAGGTTTAGATTTCCAATGCTTTTCCTGAACCAAAATACAAGGCAGAAACTTGACCAGAAAGAAAATCCAATTTCATGTTTTTGAAAACATGATCCCGCTTATTAAAAAATGGGATCTCGTTTCATAATCAGGATCTCGTTCCCCTGCACTAAATGACGTGACCGTTGAAAGAGAAATGGGATCAATGGGATCTCATTTTTAATCAGTGGGATCCCGTTTCTTTTATTTAAATTTATTGTCAAAAAATTACTGTGAAGTCTGCAACTTCACATGTACGGCCGAGAGCAGTAAAATTGAACTATTTTTCATGAACTATTGTTTGTATAGGTGGTGAACTTGATTTTTGATTGATTTTTTCAAAGGAGGCATCAAGAAAACCGTTTTCCAAGTGGAATTGTGTTAGTTGTGTACTTGTCTGGAGGAACAAAAGGCCTTCAACTTGCAATATGGATTGAATTTTTCAAAGGAGGCATGAAGAAAACAATTTTTAAAGTGGAATTTTGCTAGTTTTCTACTTGTTTTGAGGAACACAAGAGGAAGAATTTTGTCCTAATAGGTCTTCAAATTCCAATTTGAATTGAATTTTTTGAAGAATTTCACTATTGACATTCATTTTTGCTTGAGAATTTTATAATCATGGGAGATAAATCTTGTAATAAGAGAAGGAAGACATTGAATCCTCAAGAAGTTGAAGCAAAGAAAGAGAAGGAGAGATAAAGACAAAGACAAAGAAGAATGAGAATTAAATTAATGGATGGTGGTGGAGCATCCAATTCCACAACTATTGAAGATGAAAACATTCAGGAGACCATGGTTGTAGATGAAGCTAATTTGCAAGGAGACAATTTGGAGAAGAGTATGATTATACAAACAAGCCCTCCTATGTCTTCAAATCCCTCTTTCAATGCTATGGAGAATGTTTCAATATGCACAAATCCAGGTACGTCTTCAAATCCCTCTTTCAATGCTATGGAGAATGTTTCAATATGCACAAATACAGGGACATCTTCAAATCCACATGTTAGTGAAATGGAAAATTTGTATGTAGAAGTTTTACAAGATGCTAGACTTAATGATGTTGGCACTAATGATATTCAGAGAGATAAACTTTTATAGAATTTGTTGAAAATGAAAAAGAAAAATATTTTGTTGCAAATGAAAATGAGAATGATCCTTTTTGTTGAAAATGAAAACAAGACTTCTTTTGTTGATGAAAATGAAAATAAAAACCATTTTGTTGATGAAAATGAAAATGAAAATGAAAATGAAAATGTAAATGAAAATGAAGATGAAGATGAAAATATAGAATGTGATGTTGAATTTAATGAAAATACATTTTTTTAAAAATTGGAAGTGGTGTTTTCGATAATCTTCCTAGTCAAATTTCTTGGAGGAAAATAAGAACACATGTGAATAGAATATACAACAAATTCTTTTATCGTAAAAAATTTGCATTTCAATGTCAACTAATGATGAAATTGATGAGAATGCAAAAAATGAGGAAAGTAATGAAAAGGTTAGTCTTTATGTTAAACCAAAAATAAAAGATCAATCATTAAAACATTTTATGTCTACTATTGCTAGTGCCATTCAATCTATTAGGAAAAATAGTCAATCTAAAGATAAAAATGTAGCAAGAAGAGCTATAACAACTACTATAGTTAATAAAGCAACTTTTAATAAAAGAATGGTAAGCAATATTAGTGAAGTTTTAAAAATACATCCTAAAACATTGCTAAGAGCGACAAAAAGAAGAGAAAGTATAGAAAATGATCCTATCAACCAATGTTGGAGTTTCAGTGGTTGACTCCTAAGGTCTGATATGAAATTGAATGTTGAAATTAAATCTTTGATCAAAAAATATTGGCATGATAATACTAGGGTTTCATCTAATGCTAGAGATGATTTAAAATTAAGGGTGGGGTCCAAAGTTTGCGATCCTCACCCAAAACACATTAGATACAACAAAAACTAAATTTTATAGAAAATTTTGTGGTGATTTAGTGTTACCTGGTAATATTAAAATAAGTCAACCATAAGTTAATAACACCTCAGGAAGATGATGATGGCTATCATTATCCATCAGGTACGGTGATCCCCTTAAGCAAATTTTGATAGCATATTTTTGATCCCCTTAAGAAATTTTTTAGAACAAGTCTTTGATCCCCCTAAGAAAAAATTGAGAACTTATTTGATGATGGTTTTCATGTTTTCCAATAGGATAGGTGGTGGTTGTTGGCACTTGGCTACAAAAATACCTGACAAGGAAGAATGTTCAACCTGCATCCAATGATTATGAAACACATAAAAATATTATACATTATTCACATTTGGTGGTGGAAACAAATATAAAACTAGATTGGTATTGTGGAAGACCTTCAAATAAAGTGTTATGGACAATTTCTATGGAAGAGCATGAGGCAATCATAGATGCATTGCAAAAAAGAGGATGCAGATGGTACAATGGAATAAGTAAAAACATGTAAATATAGTTTTAGTTTTATATCGTACTTTTAAATACATTAATTACATGTTTCAATATTAGTCATGTGTTATTACTTGAAATTGATTTAAATTGTCCTTTTATAGATCCTTAAGGCATAATCACAAAAAGGATCTAGTCCATGCAAATTCAACCTGGACAACATGGAATACTTGGTAAAAATAGGTAATTATTAGTTAAATTATATTTAAATACATGTTTTGATTACATATTGATATTGCTTGTACATTAATAGTTAAAATTAATTTATTATCCTTTTTTGTATCCTTAAGCCATCATTGTATTGATCTCATACTTTGAAACAAAAAGGAGAGGATGCCTAGATTCAACCTACACACATGTGGAATATTTCTAAATGTAGGTACTTGAGTTGTGTACATATAGATAGTTTTATATAAATTAAAAAATCTATTTTTTGATGGTTTCATTGATATTGCTTGTACCTTTTTGATATCAGGTGGTGTGAATACCTACTACATTATGGGCACGAGTTTGAGATGCTCTTGAGATGGCATACCCAAATTTCATAAACATTGTTTTGAGATGGCATATATGTGCATACATACTTACATAATTAAACATACTCTATGTACTTCTATGTATCAAAATCAATATTCTATATATTTTTTTTGTTAAATGTACATGTTTCCCTACTTTGAAACTTTAAGAGCCTAAGACGTTAAATATCATGTGCATGTTTTCTATATATCCTATGTACTTTGTTAAATATCATGTATACATTATTGTTAAATCAATTATATCCTTAAGACGTTGTATTATGACCCCTTAAGACCCCTTGAGATATCACCTTAAGACATTGTATTATGACCCCTTAAGATATCCCCTTAAGACGTTGTATTATGACCCCTTGAGACATCCCCTTAAGACGTTGCATTATGACCCCTTTAGACATCCCCTTAAGACGTTGTATTATGACCCCTTGAGACATCCCCTTAAGAAGTTGTATTATGACCCCTTAAGACATCCCCTTCAGGCGTTGTATTATGACCCATTAAGACATCCCCTTAAGACGTTGTATTATGACCCCTCTAGACATCCCCTTAAGACATCATATTAGGACCCCTTAAGAAAACCTTTAATTGGTGTTGGATGCTATTATTTGTTTTGACAACTTATAGATTAGTATTCGATGCCATTATTTGTTTTGACAACTTATAAATTAGTATTGGATGCCATTATTTATTTTGACAACTTATAAATTAGTTTTCGATGCCATTATTTGTTTTGACAGCTTATAAATTAGTATTGCATGTCATTATTTGTTTTGGTAGCTTATAAATTACTGTTGGAAGCTATTATTTATAGAATTTATTAGTGCTTTTATTCTCTAATCTTCTATGGTATTGTTTATTTCTTAAAATTTTATCCTTTCTGATATATAAACGGATTGCTTTTGTTTGTAAATTATGATTTATTGACTAATTATTGATTGACAATAATTGAATAAGTTCATTGACTAATTATCGCTAATTATTGAATATACATATCATGTATATCATGCATAAGATCACTAAATTTTTAAAGTATAAATATTAAAATATCCTATTAATTTCAATGTTAATTTCATATTTATATTTAATTTCACATTAATGTCTTGACTATGAACATAAAATGCATAAATGTACATGTGTAAATTAAAATTTCAAGCAATAATAAAGTCCACAATTTATGTAACATATTAAGTGCATGAAACCAATATATTAAGTGCATGAAATAAACTCCATTAGAGTACAACCCATGAACTAAAGTCCAACTAAGTATGAGCCATGAAATATAAAGTCCAACAGAGTACATGAGAAACCAGAAATATAGTCCATTAAATTAAAAAATATAACCCATAAAATCATGTTTCTAGGTCATGTATTGTCTCTATAATCAAGAGACCTCTTCATGTCATGTAGAATATGTGGATGAACTAAAACACTTTGTACAAGAGAAAGATGAAATCAGATGTAAGACAATGAAAAATGATTTAATGAAAATTTAATTTATAATTCATCATAAAATTAAATTACCATCATAACTGGGTCTATATGCTCTGGTGCAGCTGAAGCAACCTCTAAATTTTATAAATCAATCTACATAAACAAGACAAAGAAAGTTGAAATTATCTATGTACAAGTCTACAATTAAAAATTATTTAATTCAATTTAATTTATAATTTGTCATATTTTAATTGTATTGTATTATGAGGTTGTGCACCCTCTTCTATAGGACTTATATGCACATGCTCAACTACAACCTGTCTCATGCTTTAAAAGAAAAAGAATTTAAAACATATATTAGCTCATACTATATATATATATATATATATATATATATATATATATATATATATATATATATATATATATATATATATATATATATATATATATTAATTTAAAAATTTAAAATTAAATTTATATTCAAAATATATAATTTATAATTGACTTTAAATATAATAAAAAATTTAAATTACCATTTGATCTAGAGCTTGCTCTACATGTCCTGGAGGTGTAACTATGTATGGGTTAAGGTTGAAAGTCACACTAACAAATTCCTACAAGATCAAAATTAAAGCATGTATACTTGAATTAGGTTTATATATATATATATATAAATTCAAGTTTGCACATTTTGTGTAGAATTTTTTTTAAACAACCTAAAAATCAGAGGCCTCACGAGTAGCCACAAAATCTAATGTTTTCCCAATGCCCATTCTTATTGTGGTATCAACCTAGACATACATACATAGACATTTAACACTTATAATATTTAAAAGTGTGCATGCATGTATTTCATATATAGTGAATTCAAAATTTTCATAATTCTAAGTATACTAATGTAAACTTTATACAATTTACAATATAAATGTACCTACCCCTAATCTACGACTCCTGATAGTGGAGGAGTACTCGACAATCCCTCGGGTGGAATTGACATGGAAGCCAATTGACTCACCTCAACCAACATAATTATTTCAAACATATATGTGATTCAATTATAAATTTAAAACTCAAGTTAAAAATCATTTCATATATAATTTTAAAAATTGAAATCAAAATACCCCATAAGGGTTGCCGAGTGGGATTGGTTTTGATGTATGTACTCGTGGAACAAATGATTGCCCCATCATTAGTGTCATTTGTACACCAAATATTTTGATTGTTAAAATGTATTGCAAACTTTTCTTTGATATATACATTCATTAAAATTCTTATAAAATGAACATGTAGATGCATATTTATACTTGTGTGATAGTGTCCTCAGGGTGATGGTTTGTTGTAATAAAATCTACAAATGATGAGCCACCATAATCTCCACATCCACTTGAACTAGGTGTACCCTAATTAGGTCCATAACATACTTGATGAAAACTAGTACATATATGGGGGATGGGCCTCAACACTCCTAGAGTGGTACTCAGACTAGCTCCACAAAAATCTCCTCCATCATCATTGTCTCTATGCTCCCCACCCACTATCGCAGAAGCATGTTGATTAAGGTCTCATGTGAGTGTACTAAGGGAACCAAATGTCGAGACCAGAGCTTGATGATGCACAGGTGTGGGAATGGGAGGACCAAGAGCAACAACAAGGGGTTGTGCATGCACAGGGCATTCGGGATCAACCCTTTCCCCTAACCTCTATTGTGGCATGCCGCCACCAACACCCTAAAATGATTTAAAATCAAAATAATTGGGGTTTTTCCCCATAAAAAACTCTACATACAGTTTTCTCAAAAAATACAATGGGAACTCCCAATTAGCATGTGGGGGACTATCAAAAACCATATACCATCAATCCCAAAAATGTGCACTCATCTGTGGATGTATGCACCACCTCATGGATATTCTAGATTTTTTGGGAGGAATGGGCTTTCGAGTAATGGGGTCAAGAAAGAAGGGGGCTAGGTGGGCTTTCACTATTTTAAGGTCTAAAATTTGTTTGTAAGAGAAACCGTTAGCATAAAATTTTCTCATTTGTTCTATGTCTCGTCGAAGCCTATCAAGATTAGAATCAATGGTCCTGATGGCATCCACAATGTTTTGCATCATAGATGCAAAATGCCTTACATGTGGTGGAATAAATGCTTGACTCTGCATACAATTGATTTCATTTTGTATGGATGCAACCTGATCATTTACGTGTGCTCGTAAGTGAGCCTCATTAGATATGATAGGTGGTGGAGGTGGCATATTAGGTGGAGGTGGATGTGGAGGGGGAGGTGGAGGGGGAGGTGGATGTAGCTATGGTTGAGGTGGTGGATCATTGATGATATCATCAATGTTAAAATCATCCATTATATGAGATAGAAATGTGCACCTGCATTATTTATTACACAAAACATACAAACTTAAAAAAATACAAGAAATAGTTAAATTTGAAACACACATGTAAATTTGTTTAAATAAGATGTGCATGCAAATATTAAGATCATATAAAATTGAAACACACATATACATTGATTAAACTTGAGCATGTGCATACAAAATTCAAAATTTAACATGTACATACATTTAAAATAAAAAATATGATGCATAGTTTGCATGCATACATCATTAAACTAAACTATGTACATACATACAAATTTCAAAATTTAAGAACTATATGCAATTTTAATACGTGTACATACTAAACAAGAAACTTGAAACATTCACAAAAATATCATTTTATGTCTAACATATATATATATATATATATATATTACAATTTTCCAATGTTCAGGAGAAATCATGATCTAGTAGATAGTCATAAAATATATACTATTATAAATTCATCATTATAAGTTCATAAATTCCACCAAATTCATAAATTCATGTCACTAAAAATATTCATCTAGAACCAAAATCATAAATTCATGTCACTAAAAATATCCATCCAACCAAATTTATAAATTCATCACACAAAATATCCATCATTCACCAAATTCATAAATTCATAACTATTTAAGATCATTGTCTTAATTTAGAAACTATTGTGGCTCTCTACTGCATCTCTTCATTTCTTTGTGTTTTCCTTTTCAGAATCAAAAGTTCTCCTCTCCTCTAGCCATTATCGATGCTCATCTAAGATCCCATCCATAGCCCTGACAACATCAACAATGGTTTGTATCCTAGATGCAATCATCCTCATAGGTGGTGCGACACATTCTCCATTTTGAATAATGTTGATTTGATCTTGGATGGTTCTAACATTGGAATTTATTTGTGCTTGCAAATGAGCACCATCGATTTTAGGTGGAGGTGGAGGTGAAGATGGTGGAGATGGATGGTGTGGAGGTGGATTGCGAATATTATTGAGTTGATCCATGTGATCTCTAACATATGAGTGAACCTACATTAGATTTGTAATTCCAAAATGTAAGATACATGTTTAGGAAATACCCTAAAACCATTCAATATAAATGACCTAATTGAATACAAATCATAAAATATGCAAGCCTCATTTATGTCTAAGGCATGTTACTTGAATGAAAATACAATTAACTATTAATATCTAGGACAATTTATGAATGCTATAGGATTTACGGTTTAGAGTTTAGGATTTAGGTTTTAGGGTAATACGATGCCTTAAGGGCATCTATGTAGTAAGGTCCTAGTACAAAATGACATGGATTTTAAGTGAATAAAATTTGGTGAAGATGCCCAAGGCAACCGAATTTCATTAAGGTCTAAGGCAACTTCACCAAATTTTATTCACTTGAGGCACGTCATTGTGTCCTAGGAGCTTACTAGACATAGATCCCCTTAAGCCATTCTATCACCCTAAACCATGAATTAATCAACCTAGATAATGATTTATCTCATTCATATTATAATCTTGCACGATCTTATTATTGTTAAATTTGGTTGCCTTGGGCAACTTCACAAAATTTTGAGAACTTATTTGATCCCCTTAAGAAATGCCATATTAGGACCCCTTCAGAAATCAATTTACAGTTTAGGGTGATAGGATGGCTTAATGGGATCTATGTCTAGTGAGATCCTAGGACAAAATGACATGGCTCAAGTGAATAAAATTTGGTGAAGTTTCCCAAGGCAACCAAATTTCATTAAGAGCCTAAGAAAAAATGATGGGTTTAGGGTTTAGGGTTTAGAGTTTAGAGTTTAGGGTTTAGGGTAATAGGATAGCTTAAGGGGATCTATATAGTAAGATCCTACGACAAAATTACATGGCTTAAGGGAACGAAATTTGGTGGAGTTTCCTAAGGCAACCGAATTTCATTTTAAGGCCCTTGGATAAAATGAATGCTTTAGTGTTTAGGGTTTACAAAACTTAGGGTGAAATTTTGGTGTCCCTTGGAATATAATGAAATTTCAAGTTAGTGAAGAACATTTTCTTGTGGAATAGTTGATTGAGATATCTCTCATTTCAACTGACCAACCTAGATCATGAAATCTCATTCATATTATAATCTTGCACGATCTTATTATTGTTAAATTTGGTTGCCTTGGGAAACTTCACCAAATTTTGAGAACTTATTTGATCCCCTTAAGAAATGTCATATTAGGACCCCTTAAGACATCGATTTAAGATTTAGGGTGATAGGATGGCTTAAGGGGATCTATGTCTAGTGGGGTCCAAATTTAGTTATATTGTGACCTCATTGGTTCATAGCTCTGGGTCAAAAGTGTTTACCCCTATAATACAAAAAAGTATCATGTTAAAAATGAATCAATATATACATATCACAAATATAATATGCATGTATCAAAACAAGTAAAAATTTCCTCCTACATTAAGGGATATCAAAATAAATATAAAATATTCTAATAATTATACTTGTAAACACTTATTAATAAATTATATCATACATAATTTTAATCACATAATAAGGAAATAAATATACATATGTAGAAGATACAAAAATAAAAAGAGGCTACTCACATGGATCTTGATCCTTCTAGGAAGTACCTAGATTGGTGTATTTCATGTAGGACTCTATGTCTAGGTGTTGGGACCTTCACCTCTCTCCTTGTATATTTTCAATAATCCCACTCACTCCTTCCATAGAATTATTTCCTTTGTTATTAGAGTTCTCTTAATCTTCTAAATGGACCTCTTATTTAGAGGAGCATAATATGAATCCTCCTCCTCTCTCTATTGTAATAATAGCCTAGTTTTTCCAACCTATCATCATGTACCTCCCCATTTCCCATGTAATAGGTACCTTAGGTATTAAATGATTCCATATTGGTCTCCTTATTGATGCATTTATATCCTTCCACATCCATCTATATAGTATCAAAATATAGGTAATTTTTTGGTTATCATCTCTCTTAATTGCTAAAGAACCCATTGTGAAAGGATGGGTGGATTATTATCTAGGATCACATCTTTAAAATCCTATAGAGGTCACGATATGTGTTTCTTAATACATATATTCCCATACAAACCTATTTCCATGTATTATCAACTCTCCTATACAACAAACACCTTACTAAAATTTCATATGATATATACCCAAGTGTTTCCAATTGGAATTGCTATAATTATACTTTTATGACCTATTCTAGATATTAATAATAGTTTTTATAAATCTACCAAATATACCCATTCTTGACATTGAACCTACATAATTTTAGGTATCTCCAATGAAAGAAACCCATATCACTCTCACTCGCGCTCTCCTATCTTGTGGATATAATAGAATAAAGTTTTCTTCCAATGATTTAGATCTCTATTGATCATGTAGGTGTCATAGAGATTGATCATCCACTCTTCATAAACTTGTAGAAACCAAAAGGTTTTGTATTATGTCTTCCAATAAGTGAAAACATTACAAAAAGATCTACTAGATGGTGACAATAGAGGGTTTTTTTAAGGCAACCAAATTTCATTTTAAGGTGCTAAGACAAAATGAATGCTTTAGTGTTAAGGGTTTAGATTTTACAGTTCAGGGTTTAGGGTTTAGCGAACTTAGGGTGAAGTTTGGGTGGCCCTTGGAATAATGGACTTGCAAGTTAGTGCCAATTGGAAATCGATTGAATGCTTAAATTTACGAATTTGCTAACTAGATTTGCAAACAAACATTGATAAAATTTATGAATTGTAACTATTCTTTAACATATTGTTTTCTAATCTAATTATAATTTAACATTGGAACTAAAGTTTAACATATCATTTTCTCCATACAATGCAAATGAAATTTAAAACATTTAAGCAATGCAAATGAATTTTCTTGAGCTCAAAATTAGGGTTTTCAAAACCAAAATGATTTGTTCAATTTCAATTTAGGGGTTCAGCAATTTTTTTGTTTCAATTCAATTTAGGGTTTCAATTTCTAAGCAATTAGGGTTTTTAATGCAATATTTTTGTTTCATTTCAAACTAGGGTTTTCAAATTCAATTTTTTTTGTTTGATTTGAATTGAGGGTCTCAAAAAGCTTGATTAGGGTTCATAAATGCAATTTTTTAATTTCATTTCAATTTCTAGAGTTTTGAAATGTTTTTTTTTTGTTTCGTTTCAATTAGGGTTTTAAATACATTTTTTTTGGTTTTATCAAACAATTTATGTTTCAAAATCTAAATTATGTTTCTAAAATATAATTTGAACAAGGTTCATGTTTTCATTTCCATTGAGAAATCTTTAGGTTTCATTGCATTTTTTCATCTATTTCTACAATTCCCCATTTCTACTATAATAGGAAATATAGTGCTTAAAACGTCAAATAAATTTAAAAAAGTGTGCTAAAATCAGTTATTCTATTGACAATTTCAATAAAAAATGAAAAAAATGCAAAAAAAAGGGTGTGGATAGGTACTTGGAGACTGTTTGTGGAGGTCATTGTCGCTTGAACTTGGGATCCTGTGCACTGGTAAAAATGTAGTTTGTTCAATTTTAAAAAAATAAATACCATTAGAAAACGGGATCCCGATTTTTATAAATTAGGATCCCATTCCATGTTCATCAGTTCGAGACCCTTTAACAAACGGGATCCCAATTTGTAAAAAGTGTGATCCCATTTTACATTTAGGCTCAGGATCCCAAAGCTAAACGGGATCCCAATTTGTAAATTGGGATCTCATTTATAAAAATCAAGATTCCATTTTTGCAATTCCAATTTCATTTTTTTGGTTAAGGCAAAAACTTCCATGTTTCATGGACTCAACTTTGTACATTTACCCATGTATCTGTTGTGAAAATTGACTCCATATCTAGAGGTCTCTATGTATAGGCCTGTGTATTTGTTGATTGTGATTTGATTCATGTGATCGTATAACCCACCCAAGAGTGGACCTCCAAGATATTTGAGTAGTGATAGATAGTCATTAGACTGTTCCAATGATCAATGTCTGGGATATTGCGAGGGACTAGTGACATTCATTTGGTTCATGGAGGTGAAGGTTGTTATGGGATACACTAGTTATGATTATGATATGGTAATGGTTACACAGGTAGGGACCCATCCATGCAGGTAATGGTAATTTGGGGCTAACTGTTATATCAAGGGGGTTCACTGGCTATCACTGAGGGAACATAAGTGACCAATGCTAGTGTTACCCATGATTGTGAAGAAGATAGTTGACAATATCGCTAAGGTCACAAGGTGGCATATTTCAAGAGCTAGTTCTTTTTTGTGGATAGACTTGTTGTTGGTGGCCTATAGGTGATTGAAGTCAGAATCCATCGAGTTATGGTAGGTTCGCTACTTCGAAAAGCCTTGGGATGAAAGATGGACCCATAGTGTAGTATGGGATACACTAAATCCCTTTCCTATTTTTCAAATTGTATACTTGGCCTTGTAGGGTTGAGGACAAACCCGTGGTGTAGTATGGGATGCACCAAATCCTCTTCTAGTTTTCCAATGGTGCAAAAGACTAGAGGAAAGGATAAGACCCAGGGTGTAGTGCACAATACACCCATTTTTTTTCTATATGGGATGCATTATAGACATGTATTAGTTAGCCATTATGGATGTGTTGTATGGTTGATCTCGTCACTATGCATGTGATGTATGATGGAGCTTGTCACTTTGTATGTGATGTATGTTGGAGCTCATCACTATGTATTTATGATGTATGATGGAGGTTGTCATTATGTATGTGATGTATGTTAGAGCTCATCACTATGTATTTGTGATGTATGTTAGATCTTGTCACTATGTATGTTGGAGCTCATCACTATGTATTTGTGATGTATGCTAGAGCTAGTCATTGTTTTGCTTCTGATGTACATATGAGCAATCACAATTATACTTGTGATGTAAATATGAGCTAATCACCATTATACTTTTGATTTGTGTATGATCCAATAACTGTTGTACTTGTGATGTGTATGATCTAGCTAGCTTTTGAATATGGAGGTATATTCATGACAATATTTGTGTACGATTGTGAATGTATGCACACTAATGTTTTGTATGGACCCAACACTTGATGAAAAAATTATTATCATTATACTATAATTGACTAATTGATAACATAAGCTTAATTATTAATGGGTTAAAGGTGAGATTAGAGATCTAATGCAAGATGATAAAATGAACTCCCTCTAGAATTGTGGGGTGAACTATGAAGCCTCTGATTCCCACAAGGGGATATGTAGGTAGGGTCACCATGAACCCTTGAGGTTTAGGTTTGGCTCATGGAATGACCCTAGTTGTAGCATCTTAACACCTTTTAGTGTAAGCATATAAGTGGTGACATCGATTTATTGTCATCTTGGTGAATGAAGAACTTTTAAAATTAACACATCAAATTTAGATGAAAGATGTTTGGTCAGTCAAGTTGGTAGATGTGGCAATTTTTTTATTTTTATTTTTAAATTGTAGTGCCTAAGTCGTATATTTTACATTGGTACAAGAGAAAACAGGTTCAAATGTTGGACCTATGAGGCTCACTTGACTCTAGGTTATGGTATCTTACACTACCAATTGACCATAACCAAGTTGGTCACTTTATATGTAGATAATTGTTTTGAATATCTTAAATGGACTTTTAGACTCTTAAGAATGGATGATTTGTCCTAACCAAAATGAAACTAGGATGGGTGAAAAACATAACTTTGATTTATGAATTGTAAATGGAAATTAGAGTGCACAACAGAAAGTTGTGACATTTAATTTTACTATTTATTGGATGTGATTTCACACCTTGTATTGTGGTACCTATCATGGCATGTTCAAAAGTAATTTAAAAATAGGTGGTGTACTTGATTGTAAAGCATGGTCTTGATGCATGGTATTTTGGTACTTTGCAAGGGATAACTAATAAATATGTGTAATTGATGGTGTATTGTTGACCTCTCTTAAGATATATCAACCTATAAATTCAAAATGGAGGGTTGGATTAAGTAAAAATGCTTAATTTTAAGGCTATATTTTAATATGAACCCTCTAAAATCTTATAAAAATTATTTTGAATTTGATCAAATTAGGGAAAAGGGGTTCAAAAGAAATTAGCTTGGTTAATAACCTAAAATTTTGAAGAAACTAATAAATGCAGCCTCTTAATAAGTCGGGATGACTTATCCCAAGGAGGGAAGGATGTCACATCCCCATCACTTGCCTTCACAGAAGATGTTGGAGAGTTAAAGAAAACAAAAATAAATAAATAAATAAAAAGAAAGAGAGAAAAGGGAAGAAATCGTAAAAGAGGGATGACGTAGGGAAAAAATGATGCATTTAGCACCAGGCATGAGAACCCATTAAATTGGATGAGGCTAGTGTCAAGGGAGAGGATACCATGCGCGTAGTCGGGAATGGTGAGCAAATATGAAGGGGAGGTTGCACCATTAATGAGGAATGGAACCCAAACCATTTTCCATACAATCTTCACGTGAAAGGAGTTGAAGGTGTAAATGCCAAAATCCCCAACCTTTAACTATGTTCACGTACGTGCACGATATAATGAGAGATTACAAATATGTCATAAGCAATAAGAAAGAATTTAAAAAGGGATAGAGATTATTTTATAGGAATAACGTGCATTTACCAAGGTATGGCATCCATGCCTTAGAGTTGTCCAATGACAGGTTACGTGGAAAACAAGAATCCTTTCGAAAATTTTAAACCTTCACGATTCCCATAATTGGACATTCTAGATTGGTTAGATGGGCAGAGAGAGAGTGTATGCATAAGAAATGCATAGCAGATTTTAAAACTCTAACGACCCTTCCATTGCAGGCTACACACGCAAATCTGGGAAAAAATGTAGAGAGGAGGTGAGGCAAAGATGGAGAGGGCACGTACAGGGAAAATGGATGGAGAAATACAAAATTGTGTGAAAAAGAGAAGAGATCAAAAGGGGTGACGTGAAGAGGAGGAGATACAAATTGTGCGAGGAGGAGAGAATATAGAAAATGTGTGAGGAAGAGAGTGGCGACAAGAGAAGAATAAGCTAAATGGAATGTAGGAATAGAAAGAAAAAAATGAGAATGCATAGAAGGAAGGCACGAGAGGAGGTTAAGTGGGTGACCTGGTATTTGAAGGACACTTATTTGATTGTTGCAGGAAATGAAGAAACTGAATTCGTGGAAAGGGTTGTAGAAATTATAGAGAGAAAATGCACAAGGAAGAAGGAAAAGGCAGAAGATGCATGAGAGACGGGGGCATCGACAATTCATAGTACATGGGAAGAAATGGGCGTGTGGATGAACATGGGTTTATGAAGGAAATATCTGTTCAGTTTTATTCAAGGAGAGAGTTATTAAGTTGTCCCAACTTTTCAAGGCCATTGAAGGATGTTCAAGATTTGAATATAACAATTAGTGGAGTGCTCACACCTATTGCAAGTGATTGGATTGCAATTATTTCACCATCTTTTGTGAAGTAAGTGAGTTAACTTAATTGTTTGTTTATTTTAGGTATAAAAGCAACTTTTGCTTCATTGAACTAAATGATATATGAACTAAATGATATATGAAGTGAATAAACTCTTACTGAGATTGTTGATCATGGTATAGGATCAACTTTAAGCCTATTTCCCATCTTTGGGTATATTTGATCCTAGCAGCTAGAAATGATGTCCTTTTAAAGCTTGTAAACTTTGGTCAATTATGAACTCTCCTAATCATGAAAGCTCTAGATTTATGCATAGATACATGTTACACAAAAGTAGATTTATGCATAGATACATGTTACGCAAAAGTATTATATCTTGTGGTGTCTTAGATTGTATAGTGTATTAGTAATACAGGTGAACGATTAGTTATCAGATTTATTTTTATAAATATTGTTGTGTGAATATATATATGTCAAACATGTCGGTAATATATCAAGAACTTGGAACTGCTCTACATTATGTCTTATGGTTGGTGTATGTGATAAAGAATGTAATGCTTTGCATTGATTGGTTTTTCATAGTAATCCTTTGCATCAAAATATAGTGAATTAAGGAAAGCATACATCAATAGTTCCTTAACACATCTTCAATCCCTATTTTATTTACACTTCCATCCATAATTATATGATTTAAGAGTAGTTTTATTGCTTCGATGTATTAGTGTAAAATGTTAAGCCCATTAGCTAAAATTTGCTATTGTAAAGAATATAGGATTTTAATAAAATAATAACTTTACAAATGAAGGAAAGGAAGGATAAATAGACCTAAGAATTTGGGGTTAACTAATTGTCCAAACTATGCCATCTTTTCATGATTATGGATTAAGCCTTTCAAGGTTAAATTATTTCATTTTTTTTGAATGTTTAGACTTTGTTGTAGACAAGAGGGAGATGCAACCCACATTCTTAAGTTTCTATATGGAAAAAGGTGGAATAGAGGGGTAGATTAAACCTCTAGTTGTAAACACACCCTCCTATAAACTAGGAATAAGATAGACTTAGTATTAGTTTGACTTGTGATGGAATGATTACATGATGGTTTGACTTAATATAACTACATGATGTTTATAGATCTCTTAAGTATAAGAACCCCAATATTGAACTAACAAGTGAACTAAGGGACACAAAATATATTGTTGCATGATTAAAAATAAACTAACATTTAATTTGATGGTTTTTTTAAAGATTAATAGATAAATCGATTTGCAATCATATAGTATAACATCTCCTAATATCATATTTCTTACCAAGAATTTCATATTTAGTTATAAGCAAGAGTGAACCTTTCATACTTTGTAAACTAGAGTATTTTAAGAGTATTGGATTACACTAGATGAAAAGGATATTAAGTGATTAAGAGTATATTATTATTGGATGCATATACTTGGATGTTGATCCAATGAATATGGATCATCAACCACCTAGAGTTGAATTACATATGGCTTTTCTTAAAGTAAGTTTATAACTACTGTGTTATGTCTTTCAAAATTTAAATAATATTTGTACGACCTTATGGAGGTATATGTTCTAATTGATATTGATATCATAATTTAATATGATTGTGAACCTTGGCCATATTAATAGAATATTATATTGTGAATAGATTTTGAGCATTGATACCTTCATTATTAGTATTAAACTTATCTTAATCGAGATATATATTCTACAATGTTACCTTCATACAAGAATGTTTAAGGGGTTTCTTATTACTATAATATAGTGTTTCAAGATATCGAGAACTGATGCACTTGTGATATCTAAGATCACCAAATCACATTTTGAGCCAAAATAGAACCCTATGCTATAAACTATGTTGTATTACCATCAGGGTACCAAATGTGGCATAATATCTATGATAGGAAATTGTAAGGAGTTTGAGGATACTCACATTGAAATAGGAGTAATAAATATGGTGAGGTTTAATAAATATCTTGAGATATGTGGATGAAAGTGTCATAGTATAGATTTACTAAATTGGGAATGATGATGAAGTTCTAGATACTTGTCGTTACTCACTATTAACTAATGGGAATCATTTAAAGGAACCTAGTTGGAATAAGGCATATTATATAATAAAACATTAGACATGAGAGAATGTGTGTAGATGCCCTTGAGATACCTTATTAGGAGAACTACGTGAGACTTTGATCCATTTGGAAGTAGGTACATAGGTGATCCTTGGGCAAAGAATCTCCCTATGACCTCAAGTCCAAATAGGGGAGGGTTTAGGGGGATAACTCTAGGGTTGGGGTTGCTCTTATATAGTTTAAAATTTCCTCCTTTGTAAGATTCAATTTGAGATTGAATGGGTACCAAATAGGTATGATTAGGTTAAGGGAATTTAATAAATTATATTTAATGCATAATGTGCTTCTAAATATTAATTTAAATGAAGTAATGGATTTAACAACTTTATAATTGATATTTCAATATATGTAAAGTCCATCTTGTGTTGGTTCCATGTACCTTGTATGTGTTGTGAAAACCCAACTCCATATCTATAGGTCTCTATGTATAGGCCCATGTATCTGTTGATTGTGATTGTTATTTTTGTTATGTATAACCTGCTCAAGAGTGAACCTTCAGGATATTTGAGCAGTGATAGACAGTCATTGGACCATGCCAATGACCAATGTATGGGCTATTTCTAGGGACTAGTCGACATTCACTTTGTTCATGGAGGTGAAGATTGTTATGGGCTACCCTAGCTATGATTATGATACGATAATGGTTGTATGGGTAGGGACCAATCTGTGTGGGTAATGGTAATCTAAGGATAACTATTGTATCGCGGGGGCTCATTGGCTCACTAAGGGCATGAAAGTTATTGATGCTAGTGTTACCCAGGATAATTTTAAGGAAGATAGTTGACAGTATCACTAAGGTCACAAGGTGGCATATTTCAGGACCTACTTCTCTTGAGTCTACACTCATGATTCCTCTCGATCTCATAGTCAAAAAGTTGGAAATAAATTTTGCAAGTGAGTTTTTGTGGCCTGACAACTTTTAAAACTTTGTAAAATTGCGCTTTTGATCAATCTTTAGTCCTTCTTCACCAGAAATTTGCACAAATAAAGAGAGGGGGAATTTGTTTGGTTTTGGTGAATGGGGGTTTTCCTTGGTCAAACCCTGTTTTGTTAATTAAACCTTGAAATGAAATGAAATATGAATGGAAGGAATGATCAATGATCAATGCTATGTTGCAACTCACCAAACACTTGAATGGAAAACCTTAGAGGACTAAAGTCTAACACATCTCTCCAAGGTCTTGATCTTGCATGAAATGGATTGATTGGATGTTGATCTTGATGCTTGAATTTTGACTTGAATGCTTGAAAGCTACATCACAATGTTAGCTCAAAAAACATGCATAGATGAAAATAACTTTGACGTGATACTTAAGATCTTGAATGTTGTTGTAGAAGACTGATAAACCTTCTCTTGAACACCTTTGATGATAATTTTGGCTCTTGGAATGCTTGCATAAAAATTCTACATATTGAATTCATAAAAAAGACCTTGTATTTATAGGTAATTTTATAATTTCTCGACAATTAAACACCAAAGGTGAAAAATTGTAATTGTAATTTGAATCATAAAATACCACCAAAAATATATTAAAAATTGAGATCCTAAACTTAAGGAGGAGCCATTTTCCCTTGGGTGAATGGGTCTTAGGACCTAAACCCAAGACACTCAACTTCCAAGGAAATTTAATTTTAATGTTTGTAATTATTTAATACAAGTTTCTCATTTGGAAAACAAGATTAATTAGGATTTTAAATGCATAATTGGGACAATTAGAGGCTTAATTAAGTCCAATTAATTAAGGGACCCAAACATAGTGTGAAAATATAAGGGTGTACATTTTTTGACACCATAGGAGGTATAAATAAGAGTTGTATTATCTAAGGAATACCAAGCTTGTTGGGAGAGAGATGGTTACAAGAGAGAGGGACAATCTCCTAGTACATCTTAATTAGAGGATGTTGAAGAGAGAAACTGAGATAACTTAGCAAAAATAGGTAGATGCATAGTTGACACCGGTGGTAACTTATAATGATTTTGAGAGAGCTTAGTAGCAGCAGTTGGAGGAAATGGTTAGAGGCTCAAATATGGTCTCCCCACCATAGACTACGGAAGAGATGAGCAATTAGAGATGTGAGTCCACCTATTATAGGACCCTATATGAGATAGTGACACTAGTGGAGAGGAGGAATCCAAGTTTTACCTTGAGAAGTTGGTTGGGGAACTCATGATCAATTAGATTAAAGGGCATGTTAGTGATGGGAGGTTTAGTAAGGAAACCACCATTGGCACCAATATAGCTAGTACATGGTGATGAGAGACAAGCACAAGTAAAACCAATAGCTCAAGGTATAAAACTATGAGTAGTTGTTCCTCTATGTTCACCCTTGCCTGGATATTTAGAGGGTGGTGGAAGTTCCATGTAGAGGGGAATTTGTATATTGATGTATATGATGTGGATTTTTTTTAATTTATTGTTGCACATGCATGTATATAGGTATATTCATGGCTCTTGGTAGACCTTTGTATGGAAATTTGTATATATTGATGATGCAACATGAAACATTTATTTATAAATATATCTATAAGATAAGATTTTGTTATTTAGATGATGTTGATGATGTGATTTTTCCTATATGTATGTGATGTATATCTATGTGAGGGATATATTTATGAACTGGCGAATTTATTTGATGCTATGATATATGATATGATGGATTATGATGATGATATAATAAGTGTTTCCATGATGTGATGCTATGATTTTTTTGTATTTTTTATGATAATATGATGATGTATATGATGATTATACCATGATTGTACGATTGATGATGTTATATTCTAGTGATGTTATGGTTATGGTTTTAGGATATATAAGATATTATGATGATACAAATGATTTATGTATACAAGATGATATGATTTTTTTTTGAGTTTTTTCCATCATACTTGTAGTTAATATGATGAGTAGGATAGAAAAAATTATTTAAGATGATGATGGATAGATGAATTTTGTTGTTAAAATATCAATCAAAGCTATAGTTATTAGAACAAATTAGGATTTTTATTTGAAAATAGGAAAGGAAAAATTATTTTTCTTTTGCTTTATGTTATGCTAAGTAATGTAGAGGGCAATACTTATTTTGATAAAGCAAGTAGACACTATGCACCAAGGTATGAAGAGCTAGTGTGGATTTGTACCTATTGCATGGAATTTGACTTTGCAAACAAATAGGAGTATACTTATTCATAACAAACATATATAAAAATTGTTTGGATGTGTGAAAGAATAAAAATAAAAGAGAGATAGGCCTATACACAAAAGGTATGAGGAACATGATATGAAATGGTCATTTATTATTCTTGAAGCTATATTGGCACACACAAGGAAAGTATTTGACACGGATGTATATAATAATTTCCCATAAAAAATAGATAAAAGCAATGACTATGAACCATTCCATGCTCCGTTAGACACATAGATATTAAAAATCAAGGTGGCTTCAAGTAAGCAGGAGACAAATAAATCAAAATAAAAGATCGTTTTATAAAAAATATCAAATCTAACATATCGCTTGCCAAAGATATTGTAATTGTTATCTTGGATTGTGGCTACTATAGGAAATATATATCCTTTAATTTCTGAATGTTCTAGGTTTCAGTTATTGCATAATTTGATTTTTCTTACTTTTTCAAGGGTGAGTGTGATGATGATTTTACTATCAATGGGCAAATTTGTGTTGATCTATTTTTTTTAATTTTTTAATATGTTACTATTATTGAAACTTTGTTGGGGTATTTGAGGCTATTTTGGATTTTTGGAAGATCTATTATTTTTGGAGCTTTTGGAATATTTGGATGTTTTTGGATTATGAAATATTTGAATGTTTTAAATTTTTGGAATATCTAATACTTTTGGGTTTTTCAAATTAAGGTTATAACAAGGATCCAATCCAACCACTAGGTTTACTAATATACCCCTAGTTAAGTGTAGGATCATTTTATTATGGACTAGATGGAAGGATTTTATTATGATACTGGCTAAGATGGATAATGCTAGATACTGGTAAATTACCAAGCCATGCCATGTGTCTAAGTGAAAACATGATAGCTAGGTGGATATGGATGGAATGTTTAGTTAATTATGGATGGGATGAAAAATAACAAGTGATAGATCGTAGATGGTGCTCACTACACAATGCACTTGTTTTCTAGTTTTTCACCATAGTACTTATCTAAAGTGCCACCAAAGTGGTTTTCATTGGAAGAAGATTTTTATATTTACTACCTTTTCTATTTATTTGGATTTTGATACACATAACACCTATTTTTAAGGTTTTCACTATGATACTTTTCCAAGGAACCATCTAAGTGGTTTTCACTATTGAATGGATTATTTCCCTTTAATATTTTATTTTTACCTAGGGATAACTTGATGGCTAGGCATGCAAACTCTTCAGGTGAGGTGGGTTGATGGGATCTTGTAAGGACTCATATTTAGGTGTTACATATGTCGATAAGATCTTTACCCATAGCTTGTGACTACAATTGGTCTCGACCAGTTTGGTTCAAAATTTCCCTTGTCTTAATCTAACCAATTCTTTTGATTTTTCTTAAGGAATAGATCATATACTTGAAAGACTCTATTCTTGATCCTTTTGTGGTAACTATGATGAAGATAATTTTGGTAGGCTTGTAAACGGTTTAGTGCAATAAGATATATTTCCTCTAGCAAATCTAGCTCATGTCACTTGGATACTCAATACTCCTCATTGTTGACAAGATGTTGCAACAACACCCTCAAAGATGGAAGTTCAACCTCAAATGGAATGATTACTTTGGTGCCTTAGGATAAGGAATATAGTGTAGTAGTCAAGTTTTTGAATATTAATATGGCAAGCCCATAAGGAAGGATTAACCTTGATGTGCCAGTCATGCCTAGCATCACTAACTACCTTTTGTAGGGTCTCTAGGATTGTTTTGTTGGATTCCTTAGCTTCCTTGTTACCCTAGGGGCATTATGATTTGGAAAAGTAGTGTTGGATGCAGACTTATGAAAAAATACTTTGGACATCTATATTTTAAAGGGTGTATGATTGTCTATGATGATGGTGTGGGGAACTCCATATCTAAAAATTAAATAGTTGGTCATGAACTTCATTATGTATTTTCTAATGATGTAGGTTGGTGGGATGGATTCTAACCATTTCGTAAAGTACTCAATGGTGGTGATAATAAAATTATTACCATTGGATGAGGTGGGGGAATATTTTCTATGTGGTTGAGTCATTGTGAAAAGGGGAATGATGTAGTAATGTGGTTGTGACACTTGGGATAGTGCATGAATGATAAATCCATGTTGTTGACACTATAAACACTTCTTTACAAACTAGTGTGCCACTTTATCCATGGTAGGGCAATAGTATTCAGTAATCCCACAATAATGATTCCCACTTTTTGGTTAGGATGGACATTGATATTAACATTTTAAACTAAATCTCCACTTTCTAAGACCTATAGCAGCTAAACCAATTAAGAATTTGAAGACGATGCAAACTAGTGATTTGCGGTATTTTTTGTGTAGATTCTAAATATATATTTTTAGTTTTTTTTAAAATAAATCATGAATCTTTCTACACAGCTTTTAATAACTACTTTTTTTATAATAAATAATTTTTTTAATAAGAAACGTTTATGTCATCAGGTATAACTCTTTTTTAGAAAGGACAAAATTATAATTTTTAAAATCTAAATTTGTAACATCAATATCTTGTGCATGGATATTTTTTTCATAATTTTTTGTTACAATTTTTTTAATTAATTTTAAAGTTAGGTTAATTATAATTTGGACATAGGTGTATGTCATCAAGCATAACTTGTGTATATATCAGAATCTATTAATTATTTTTGGTGAAACAAGGACATGACTACCTAGTGCACATATATTTTTTGAGTTTTTTTTTTTCAATATTTAACTATTTTTCCACATGTATAGAACGAATAACTTTATGTTTGGGGAAAAACCTATGTTTAGTAAAAATTAAAAATTAAATACATAATAAAATGAAAATATATTAAAATTATACTTGTTGGAAAGATCATTTTGAGGAATACAATCTTGCAAATTATCTCGTCAAGTTAATTACATTTGAATGTCCAACTTGAGGTTTAAAACTATATTATTTTAGGAAATTTTGAAGCAAATACTAAAAGTGTCTTGCTAAGGCCCTTCATTCAAAGGTACCTTCACTTAAAGGTATTCAAGGACCGTCATTCAAAGTTGTTTTGTTCCTATAGAAAAAATATTAAAAAACCTTGAAACGAAGGTAATTTCCAAAAATGGAAAAATGGGACTTTCAAACGAAGGTCCATTTTCATTCCTTTTCTATAAATTTCCATAAAAGGAATAAAAAGGGACCTTCATTCGAAGGTCCAATTTTTTCCATTTTTCGAAATTACCTTCATTTGAAGGTTTCAACCTTTGAATGAAAGTCCACCTTCGAATGAAGGTAATTTTTGGCATATCTTCAATTGAAGGTACCTTTGTTAAAACAAAGGCAATTCAAAATTATTTTTTCTTCTCCCTTCCAAAATTTTCATATCACAAGTTGAAGACCTACTATTTTTTGGATTACCTTATCATGTCCTTAGTACATTTTTAGCAAGGGTATGAACACTAGAATGTGACCCGTAAACACCTTTTTGTATCTCATGTAGGGAAATTTTAGCCTCTTCTAAGTTAAGAAATCGAAGGAATGTACCATCAAGACTCTTTCAGTATAAGGTGTCACCAAGATTGGTGAAGTGAGATGACCAACATATAAAGGTTTTCTTTTGGTTAGTGGTAAGGTTGGGTGGTATGGTACGATTTTGTATGTAGGTGTAAATGTCATTGTACTAAGGGGAATTGTGGCCAATACTTTTAAAAATAAATTTTGACTTGTAGACATCAAAGGTAGGAATCAATAGTCATTTGACTAGAAATTCACATCTCTAACTATTATGTGCAATATCTAGGAGAAATCCAATAGTTGCCATAGAATTTAGAATCTTATTGTTCACTTTGGGTATTTTATCAAGGGAAATAGTAGTAAAATATTTTAAATTCATCGAACATCCTTTTATATGGTAATAATTTATCATCATTTGTTTGATAGTCATCAATAAGCTATCTAACCACTAGTTTTGAATAAACAAGACCTATAACTCTTTGATTTTCTATTGGATATCCATTCTAAGTGTTATGATAAGTGCTTCATTATGAAAAATATTATTAGTACATGGAAATTCCAACTGATATGATTTTAGAATATAATAATCTTGAGGGTCGATGAATAGTAATCCTTCCCTTGAACCATGCTATGTATGTGACCCATCAAAGTAAAATTTACATTTATTTATTGGGTTAATGGAAAAAAATGAGTAATCTAAAAAAATTGATACTAGAGGATTATCATCATATAATGGTGCTTCAGTTGACTGATCTGCAATGACTTGTTCGTTTATTTAATTGGTTTTTTATTATTTGTATCATTTCCATTTTTGAATTCATTGATTGGATTTCCCCTATTCAAATTTTGGCACAACTGATGGGACCCATTGCCCTGATTTAAAATTACATTGATTTTCTTGAATTTTTTAAGTTACAAGTGCAAAACCATGTAACTAAATAAAAAATAGAGCTTTTGATGATAGAATGACACTTTTAACAATAAATATGTTATTTTGATAATAATTTGGTGTATTTGGTACTTGTGGCCACACATTTGATTATGTGATTTTCTCTATCTATATGTTTATTTCTTATAGAGTGGAAGATTTGACTATGAAATGATGCTTATGACATGTAAAATGATGCATCTAATAGGTATAATAGTACATTTGATAGGTAATACTATGGTTTTGAAGTTTTTTGGTGATTTTGATATGTATAGTAATGCATTTGATTCATTAATTTATATTTTCTAACACTATCATTTTCTTGAGTTTTTTGAACTAATACATCTACGCAACTTGGAAGTCATTGGGAGAAGACTTGTCAAAATAAACAAATGATGAAATTTGGTATAGGAAATTTTCAACTTATTTGATTTCTAAATTAGTTACATACTTAGCTTTGGCTTTAATTAATGAACTATATATCATCTTTGGTGAAATTTTAGTGTGTATGCTCTCTCTTTGCACCTAGTATGAGCCTAAAGATCAAAATAACTCTTTGTTAATAATTTTTAGCTACACCCAATGAGTACTAGTAAAGTATGCTATTCCCTTGCACTTCCTATGAGCCTAGGAATTAGAAACATAAATAGTATCTTCATTTTTTATATTTTATAAGTGGCCTATTTAGGGATTTCATCACCTGAAGGGTAACCTCAATTGCATTTCAAGGTGGGGTATATAAATAGGGGAGAGTGAAAGTTTTACTTGAAAGTGTTGCCAACGTTGTTGAAGACAAGTTGAAAGACCGTCAGTCTATCAAGACTTTTTTGGTGAGGAGAAAAGGGGATATCCCATTAGTCTCAAGCACTATCAAAAGGGCTCATTTTTCTCAAAACCATTGTGAACCTTTCTTTTATATACCTAAGACCAGTGCTTGTTAATCTAATTGTGGTGCAAGGTACAATATCATGCCTGAGGTTTCTCTATGTATTATTTGAGGAGAGATAAAATTTCATTGGAGGTATCAAAACATTCAAGGGAAGTAGGAAGGTGATCCCTTGTGTCACAAGAGACCTAGATATTCCCTCTTGAGAGTGGAACATCCATGCACAATCCTATGATATTTTATCATTGGGCCCACATTAGAGAGGCACATGTTTAATGAATAACTAGGCATTAGTTATTGGTATGTTTTATTTTGTAGACCAAAAAATATCTTAAATTTTAATACCTTGGAGTTAGATTCTATATTTTATGCTATTTTAATCTCTTATAAAAAACTATTAAAATTAGTCCAACAATTTATCAAAAAATATTTAATAATTTTTAAATTTTACTCATAGTCACAAAAAATTACACTTATGAGAATTAAATAATGCATCTAAGACTTATAGTTGTTCTCTTGAAACCCTAACATTCTATCTGTGCATATTTTAGATAGAATTGAGCATCTAATAGCTACTATGGTGCATTTGATAGTGACAATGGCACATTTGACTATCTTGTTGCACTTTTAATTACCCTTTTGCATATTTTACTATTTTGATCCACTTTTGATTGTATTGTGGCACATTTGATCTACAAAATTATACAACTGACAGTACTTTATCATACATAACCTAAGACATGTTAATTTTTTTGATAACTTGAGATCATTTTTTGACACCAATGCATTTGGCACATACTATGTCACAGTTGACCTTACTTTAGTTTATTTGATTTATTCTATAGAAATATGATAACCATATTTGTGCATTTGAGACTTACAGTGACACTTTTAACTATGCTAAAATTTTCCAAAATCTCAAAAAAACCAATCTCTATAATTATTGACCAATCAAACCTAGGATTTTAGACATGTAACACATCTAACCTATAACCGTCATCCATTATTCAACATCAAACTATTTTTCAAACCCGTTTCATATCATTCCTTTTGAAATTTTAGAATTACTACTCTATCTTTGGATAACCATCATCATCATAATTAAAACCATACATCAAACAACCAACAACCAATATTAGTCATAATATTATCTAGATCTTCCATCTTATCTCTAATTTAACTTTTCTCTTAGAAAGTTACCTATTCAAGTAGATAGTTGAGCTCGCATCAACATTTTTGAGCGAATTAGCTTAGGATTCTTGAATTTTTCTAAGTTCATAAATTCAAAATCATCATTTATTCTCACACTCATTAGTTTAGTAAAAGTTAAAATCATCCTTAGTACTTATCAAAACCAATATCTAGATGAAATTTTATTTATTGGAATTTATCTCATATTAATTAACAACATCAACAAATTGTTTTTTTGTCCAAATCTACTAAATAAATAATCCATATAGTCTAATTAGAAATAAAATTCACATCACACCACTCAACCTTTTATTTTAATCCATATTTCATAAGGTCCTCAAAATTTTTTTCCTATTACAAATTCACAACACAACAAATCATGGAGTGTAATCCAAGTGGATCAAACATCACCACACACACAAGGGTTACACAATTTGAGATTGAAATACCTTCTCATTTATTCAACTCTAGTGATTACCAAACAACCTAACATCATTCCCCACAAATCATCATAGAAGACGTCACAAATAATTATGACGAATTTACAAAAGAGAAACTACTAGAGATGCAACAATATCATGCAATAACAAGAGCATCGGATTCTCTCATTGCCATGGACCCAAACATATACTTCCTTAAACTTGCACAAAATGTTGCTAAGATACCTTTGGATTATAGTATTTCTAGACTTAGAGAGCAAGCCCTTAGACATGTCATGTCATCCCATATTCCATCAAATGTAGTTATGCCACAATATTCAATGCCAAAGTTCATGCAATAGATATGATTCCAACCTAGTTCTTAATAGCTTGGTGCATAGTGTCTAATTTCTATATCAAAATGAGGATTTCTCTCTATATTTTTTAGCATAACCAAAAGAAAAAGAAAAATCATTAATCCCATCCTATTTTCCAATAAAAATCCCAAATTGTTCAAAGAACTATAGCTTTCATTAATATTTGATCAAGATGATTCATTTATCCATCATAATCCTAAATCGTTTCTTCTATCCTTCTCATCATACTAACTATTCTATCAAGGTATCATGACAAAAAACAAAACAATACCCATACCACCCTTGTATACATAAATCATTAATATAATCATAACAACATATATATCTTGTTGTAATGGCATAAATTTGCACCCCACATAAATTTCCCATTAATTTACTCTCATTTTATCCTTACAAGTCTAATAATATAAATACCCTCCACTTTCATCCCGCTTTGTCTGTGTATCCCTATTGTTTTGTGTTAGTGAGGGATTTTTTTGTCAAGGATGCACGTGTGCCACACTACCATCCTGACAAGTTTCCTATGTTAGGAAGTAGCAAAAATGTTAAAATTCCTTACCAGTTGTGAATGTAACATCCCCCTACCAAATCTTGATCAACGAGAATGACTATTTACCTCCATTTTTTCTATTTGAACTCAATACTTTCTATCTCTCAAGCTCTCTCAATTCTATCTCATTCTCAAGCTTCTTCTTGCTTCATTCTCACTCTCCCTTATTTCTACCAACTTTCTACTCTGCTTCTACAACTTCTTCTCATTCCAACACCGTTTTCATTGTAGGTTCATGAAGCTCTACCTCTTTGGCATGGTAATATTGATCTTCTTCTTCCTTTATCAGATTTAAGAACTTATTGAAGGGAAATAGATATTGTGTATATTTATTTATTTACCCATTTGCATTATCATTATTGTAGAGTAGCATCTAGAATATCATTTCTCTCTACTTTATTGTCTCTCTTCTATCTTCTTCTTTATATCTTTTCTACAATATTGTTATCTATTGGCTATTTGTGGAGGTGGGAACACCGAAATGAGGATTTGATTGAGGCAAGTTCCAAACAAAACACCAACATTTTTCTTGTTATTGTGTGTGTAGGTGTTCTTCATTTGCTTGGAGCTAGCTGGAAAACTAGACCTTGAGTAAGTTGGCATTATTATTCTTTCTTTGTCAATTTTATATTAGAGTATCCTTTATAGTATTCTTCTTATTGTACATTTCATTTTGTACTTTTCTATCAAACTACAAATCTATAACATTTGGGTCGTCAATAGACTTTGTGATTTTCTAGCTATTACTTGACCCTCTATTTGTATAGGATTCTAGAGCATCTTTGAGACTCCAATGTAGTGGAATAAAGTCCAAATCCCATGTTGTTGTCAATTGATAAAGAGTTATTTGGTTTACAGTCAGAGACCTATGCAATCTGCTCACCTGGTTCCTGAAAACACCTGTCATAAGCAGAAGGGAAATAGAGTCTTTTTTACCCTTCCTTTTTAGCTTGTCTCTTCCTTCTTAACTTATTAGGTAGTCTAAGGTAGTGTAGGGAAGTTTGTTCTCTTAGGCTATGTCATGACCTAAGAGCGTTAGGGTTGACGAATCCCCCTTCTCTACATTTTTAGGGAACCTGATGTGAATGTCCTTATTTTTGTTTCTTTGTTTCAAGAATATTTGCTTCATATCTTAGGTGTGTCGTAGATTCATTTTTCGTAAGGAATTTAACTTTGTGACCTGGGGTAAGAGTACAAAGGTGTGTCACATTTTTAGAAGGGAAACGACCAACGCTGATCTAACTTTTAAACTTGAATCACTATAATGTGCCATATATGTTTTGAATTTTGAAATGACGTAAACTAATAAAATGTGTATTTTTTAGTAAAGTTCATGTTTGTATTTTTTTGAAAAAAATAGAAAATTATTTACATATAGTTTTAATTGATTAACACTATAATTTAGCTGTTGATAAAATGCTAAAAAATGATGTTACGCGAGACATCAAGCTTATATAGTAAAATTTATTATTTTTTCATTCAATTTTTGTGTGTGTATGTCTACAACTTCGAGATACATAGTTAGAAAGAGTCCTCAACATATGGGAATAGGATCTAGGTAGTCCACTATCCAGAAAATTAATCACACAATCCTCTACATCTTCTAAGCTAGTTCCATATGAATACGTGAACATGGTCACATTCACGTATATCCCTCCTATTGAGAATATGAGTGCGATTCTTCATATAAATTTCACCTCGCATGATAAGCCACTAAATACGGAGCCTTCTGCATTATAAATTATTGCTTGAATTAATGGAAACATCATAACTAGCATCTTGGTTGATCCGATGAGTTGGATAATTGTGATAACAAAGGAAACTCTACTCATAAATACTTTACATAAGGAGAGATATGAAGTTTCCCAAACCACTCTCCATACCCATGATCAACTCTCTATTTCCCCTATGGACATCATTTCTTTATCAGTCTTGGTAGGACCTAAGGCTATTGATGTGTCATTTCTTGTGATCAAAGAATCTGACCTATTTAAAGTTAGGTTAATCATTCCATGGCTAGCCTCTATGAACAGTGTTGCCAATGTAATTCATAAATTTTTAAATTTCCCCCATGAAGGTGTTGTACATGTGGTGCATGATACAAACTATAAACCACTAGTGTCACGTGCGGGCTTCTTTTAGGATAATTTTTGTCCCACCCTAGTTGGACCTCTCCCTCCAAGGGGAGACTTTTTATATAAGGCTTATGTTAAATATAAGGTTAGTGCTCGATGCTGAAGGTTAGTTATCCAATCTCTATGTATGTTGTTTTTTGTAAAGTCGTCCATGATAGTGCATTGACAAGTTGTTTCTTCAGCCCCGTGAAAAGGGAAGGGGAAGCTTGCTCACACTCTAGAGCCTTCTCCTTTTGTATCTTTTTCTCCACCTACCTCTACTCTTCATTTTGTGGTGGCATCATTATTTCCTACTCCTATGCCTCACATGGGAAGTGAGATGGTGCCAACATGGTGCAAGGCAAAGTGTTAGGCTTTTTAATTGCTTATTCTATCCATAGTTCCCTAACCCATTATCTATAACAAAGGGAAGCCTTTGCATGGGATTGTCCCTCTGTCTCATCCTTGGTGGCCTCCTACTATTCTTCCACTTGCTCCTTGAGTAGTGAACAAGAAGAGGCACATTGTGGAGTCTTTTTTTTTTGCTTCTCCTCCTATTATTGTTTTTACTTTTGTGCCTCCCCCTTGTGCTCCTACTCAAGATAAAAACCTTCCACTAGAAATTTTTGTGAAGGATGCTCCTATAGTCGAGCAGTAGCTCCCGACCTCTTCTCAATTTGTGACCTCTAGTGCTCGCAACTGACATAACCAACTTGCACGCAAGTGCAACACAAGCGAAAGACTAGCTACATAGCACTTGCATCTATTTTTGCATCTCCTTTTGTTGATATGATTTCTTTTATTGTTCTTACTTCAGTTCCCATTATTTATATCTTACTTTTGGATCCTCTAGCAAGTCTTGATGATGCTCATCCGAAAAGGGTGCAACTCCTCATCACTTCCTCCATGGAGCCTACTCTTATGTTGTTCCTTCTAGAAATCCCTCCTTTCTCATAATCCATCGAAGTGTTGAATACAACGGTGGTGTCTGCTATGGCCTTGTCTTCTTCCTCATTTGCAATTTCATCTTCTATGGGGATTCAACATCCTCCATTGAAGCACACATTAGAGGATTAACTCACAATGGGTGGATGTTGGAAGATGGGTTCACCTTCTTCAAAAGCTAATTATATCTTGCCTTGTGTTGTCCTTGTGATAGAGGTAGCACCACCATCCCCAAAGTTTTTCAATACAAAATTTGATGAGGTTAGTGGTGGCTCTCAAGTACCTCACCCTTCTCTTGCCTAGTTGTAACAAGGAATTCCTGGAAAGTGCATGTTCAACTCAATGGATGATATCCTAGCTTTTTCAACATTTTTTGTAAAATTGATGAATTATGCTTCACAAGAGCTTGGTGAAAAAGACCTTGAGGGGTCTTCTTCCTTGGCCCTTGTTCTAGGTGAGTTGAAAGGAAATACTTGATAGGCTGTCGTTAGGTCCCATTACTTTAGAAGATAAAATTCAATATGTCGACTGGGTAGTGTTCAAGGCAATTTGCAATAGAAGAAGACTTGACTATCTCCCTTAGATTTTCTAATTTTTTAAAGTAGCTAATGTTAATTTTAACCTAAGGCCATCTAACTATTAATCTATAAAGTAGTTTATCCTAAAGAAAAATTGAAATATTTAAACTAAAAAGAATGAGAAAACTAAATTAGAAAGAATAATAACTAAATGAGAAAGTACATAAATGATTAAACTAGGGAACCGGTAAACTACAGAAATAGAAAAAAATGTAAACAATCCATGAAACATCTTCTTTAATAGTAAATATTCTAACAATTAAAAACAAGAAACTATGGAAGTGAAAGACAATGAATGCTTCAGAACTTTAGACATAACAATAACAAACCCAATAATTCCCTACAGAATAAGTATTCACACAACAAAAGCAACATAAAAGAAAGTACTTATCCATTAAAGCTATCTTCCCTCAAGTGGCTAGCTTGTGGCTTATTACGTTTGTTCTCAGATCACATACACAACTAATTCATAAATTCTTTCATTAAGCATGATTTCCATCCACAACTCACAACTCGGAAGTTTTTACATAATAATCTCTTTATTCATAAACTCAAGAAACAAGTTAACAACATAACATTACTATTTCATGCGTTATACTTTTCTTCTAGAAATTACATCTTTTATAGAAAGCTTCTAACTAAATCCTATATTTTAGAAGGTATAGATAACCATTGAAAAATTCTATAACAAATTTATGAAAAAAATTTATGTCTTTAAAACCCACTACATAAGTATTAAATAGGCTCAAGTCGAGCCATAAAGTTTTTGACTTAAAAACATAACAAAAATTGAAACTTAAAAGTAACTATATCTTTAGTCCATCATCCTAAATTTTTAGAGCATGTTTCCATTGCATGCCTTCAACCTGTTCTAGAGCATGTGCTAGCTAAATGCTTCCAACTACAACTTGATGGCCAGCTATTATCCTACAAAATACTTAAAACAACCCATTAAATCTATATTGGCAAAATACTTTCAATAAATCATAAGAAATAAAGTTTGTACAATTTATCCTTAAAAGACAAGTAATTATTTCTCCTAAAGTTTAATCATTTGGTAGAGGATAGGAATTTTCCATATATGGAATAGGCTTTTATTATATTATTATGATGAGGTTATTTTTATCTCATCATTTCCTCCTCTTCCTAATTCCTAGTAGGTCCTCCCGCCCCTTAATTATAGCCCTGTCCTCTATTCCATTCTTCATATTTGGCACTAATATCATACAAATCCCTTGTTGTTTCATTAAAATGTATAGGTGCATGGTGGAATCCTTTATGAAAAGCAACTCCTACTTTCCATTCATTGAAGATTCTATCATCTTGATCTGTATTAACATGGAAAGCAGAGGTTGGATAGAGCAATAAGGGAGGTCTATACCTCATCCCTATCCACTTTTTTCTGAGATCTTCCAAGATTTTAGCCAAGGCATCTACTCTTCTGAAGGACCATCTGAGAGTAAGAGGGAAGATCACCTTTCTTTTCTTTAGATATATAGGTAATGGAGTGTATCTCTATTCACATGCATGCCAGGCTTTGCCAATCAATTTTTTCCCTTGATCCATGAAACAATTATAATAGATTCAAAGGCGTTCATCATATCTTTCTTTCATTTTCTCATCCAATAGAAGAGCTAAAAAGGTTTTTTAAAAGCTGCAGGTTTACTATTGGCATATCTCATTTGAAGGCCCATGTTTTTCTCTGCTTGAGCATATTCCCTGTTGTGCTCCTTTCAATGCATCTGATTCCATATGGTGGACAACAAAGACCTCAATTGCACTTCTCCAACAACAAGGTTAATGAAGAAATATGTATGTTTTTCTAATAAAAGATCATGAACAAAGAATTCACAAAGCATATCCTGATCTTCTGGAGTTGATTATGCAAAATTTTTAACAAATTATTTATCATTAGGCTTATAAGGTTGATCATTGTAAATTCTTAGCAATTTCCATCTTAACCATTGTTCATTTAAAAACATTGCATACAATCTCGATGGTCTTGTACAAGATAAAATAAATTCTACTATTTGGCATGCATCCTGCTTCCCTTTATAGGCTTTATGAAATGATTCTTTTAACAATACCATTTCCATTTTCAACCTATAATTCTGAATCTTTGCATTCCTTAATAAATAGCACTATTCCATCCATTTCATTAACAATGGAGGAATCTAAACTTGGAACCACTCAGTTACTGTTGGTTCAGTTTGAACTTCTTTTGATTCCACCATTGGTTTATTTATGTTTTCCTGTAAATCTTGCTCTAATTCTACAATCCTACTAAGAGAAGCATTCAATTCTTCTTTTTTCCTTTTCTTTTCTTCTTCAAAAGCTAAAAAAATAAGCATAAACTTCTCTTTTAAACTTTGAATTTCTTTATTTAGATCAACACTATGTATCATGTTCTCTTGATTACGATTGTGAATTTTTGTTTTCAATTCATTGATGAATGTATCTTTTTCTTGTACCTGCAATTTCAAATTCTATATTTTTTGATCTCTTTTACTTATCACAATAGTGTGTACCATTATTTCTTCTTGTAATTCATTGTGTTCCTTATTTTTGTGCGACTGAATTCTCAGCTAATCAATTTCCTATCTTAGATTTTTCAATTATGCATTAGTACTTTCACTTTCAACCATCTCAACAACTCTATTTACAATAGGGGACAAATTTCCTAAAGCACTATCTTCAACCTCTACTGAAGGTGGAGATTGCACTATTTCTACTTTTTGAATTTCTTGGTCAAGGGCTTCTTCTTCTAACTCTAGGTGGGAATGTATTTCTTCAATAGACGTTTCTTTTTCTAGGGACTAATGAATATGTTCACCTATTTCCTACATTGGGGTTTTCATAGACTTAGAGGATAACCTTTTGATTCTACTCAAAGTCCTCAAAGGAGGAGCATTTTGATAAGAATTGTTCTTCTTTTCCTCTTCCTAAAGGGATTATTATCTACATTTGGATGAACAATCTCAACATCTACTGACTGGTTTGGGGTTTTAAATTCCTCATTTTTTTATTCTAGCACTTCCTCACCAGGGGTTGTAGGAATTTGAGCTTCAAGAGCCTTAGAGGCCTCAGGGGAAGTTGCTCCAGAAGGTGAAGTAACTTGTTTAGAAGATTCCCCTAGTTCTAATTTTCTTTTAGGTGTAGGCTGTTAAAACTTCCTCAAATATTTCTCCCACTTGCTCTCAGGTTTCTGATGAAAATGATTTTTGGATATTAACTAAATTAACCCATGATGTTTTAATGGCCTTGAACTAGTCTTATATCTTTCTATTGAAGAATTAAAAAAAACACTCAAAAAGTGAGGCAAATTAACCCTAAGGGCAGGGTTTTCTTTCCCATGTCGTAGATGTATTAACATGTGAAATGCAGGTCCTACCACAATAGTGAGGTGGCCTTCACAGGTGAAATCTTTGATAATCCATGCAACTGTAGTTCCCCAGGGTTCTAATATGGAAGTTCATTGAAACCATTTATTTTTTCCTCTATTACTAATGACTATCATGGGCTCAGGGTCCCCCTGTCTAAGAAATAATTCTAATAATTTTTTATATGTAATTTGAGTTGTTTCTAATATTTTAATGCCAAAATTATCCAACACTGAGAGACAAGAGATAATTTTTGGACTCACCTTAAAGCACTTTCGATGAAGTGTCACCTAACCATTGGAGTAATTCTCTGCAAATGCATTCACCAACTTTTCATTGTATCCCTCGAACTTCCTAATGAAATCCAACCAACCCACTTCCTCAAACAAACTGGAAATGTTGCTTAACCCCAATAATTTTTCTATAGAAGCCGGCTCAGATTTCTTCTTTGTACCCCCAATTTTATGTCTCTTATCTATCACCTTGCTAAAAATTCAATAGTGCAAGAAGCTTGTGCACAGTTATTTTTGAAAATATAATCAACCTGTGGTTATTTATTTATCTTTACTCGGAGCTTACTATGTAATGATGTCAATTTGCATGGAAGAACATGAAAAGAGTGTTGTACTTAGTAGTTAATCTCCGTGTGGCTCAAGTTACTAAATTAGGAAGGGAAACTTGTGCCAATTAATTACACCTTATTCAAAAATAACTACTTAAAGAAAAAAATTGTACTTACTTACATTCTATGATCGCTTAAAGATCTCATACCTTTATTGATTTGATAGGATGATGAAATCGTATTGGCTGAGGTGATGACTTCATTATTATGACATGAGTGGGGAAGCTTGCAAATGACGGAAACATCAATGAAGACAAGCTATCATGGTGACTTTTATTTATGATGGAGAAAAGCTTTAAAAATAAGGAAGGAGTGTGCACCGATGTATGGAAATCAAAGCATCAAAGAAAATTGAAATTTTATGAAAAGAGGTGGTAGAATGAAAGTGGATAAGTTCTGAAGCATGCAGAGGAGCATGTGCTCGAAACTAACAAGTGAGTTTCAGAGCACACAAAAGGCATGCATTCAAAACAAAGAAGATGGATAAGTTCCAGAGCATCCCAAAAGACACATGCGAAATGGTAACCAAATGGAAATTCTGGAGCATCGTCGAAAGATGTAGCTAAAGCAACAACCAAATGAAGGTTTCGTAGCATCATCGAAAGATGCAGCCGAAGCAGCAATTGAATGAAAGTTCCAAAGCATCATCAAAAGATGTAGCCGAAGCAGCAATCGAATGAAGATTTTGGAGCATCATCAAAAGATGCAGTCAGAAGGAAGAAAAATGGTTGAAATGAATAAACTCAAACTTCAAGAGCTTATATCATTCTATAGGAATGACCTTCTAACATGGTGGGCTAAGGAGCAGGTTTTAGAGCATCGAGCATTTAGACTATTAGGTTTTGGAGCACTGGGCATCTGGACCATCAAGTTCTGGAGCATCTTAAAAAGGTGCTCCAAAAGTTGTTATTCCTTCATGAGAAGTCTTACAAAATGGAAATATATGTAGTTAAGTCCGAAAATAAGAGTTAATGAAAAATTCTTTGAAAACACATTAGTACACATGTCTTTTTATTATAACTTTTCATAAATTTATATATATATATATATATTTAACATAGGTTAGATAGAATTTGCCTTGACAGAGTCAATGAATTGGACCTCTCCCTGCATTTCTACCAGTTTTGTAAATTCCTCTTTGTTAACGGGCTTATGGTAGATACGTAGGCAATGACCGTTGACTAAGATAGTTTGTGTATCACCATCAATGGGTTTCAGTATAATTTTTAACTCCCTATTAGTCACCTCTACTTGACCATTTGCTTGAGGGTGATAAAGGGATGAATTCTTATGACTCGCTTGGAATGGTTCATAAATGCCAGGAGAACTTTGGACATAAATTGGGGTCCTTGATCTATAAGGATGGTTTGAGGGGCTCCAAATCTAAGAAAGATTTTATTATAGAGAAAGTAAGCGACTTGCTCTTCTCTGGAAACTTGTAAGGCTTAAACTTGTGCCCATTTTGTGAGATAATTGGTGAAAACTAATATATTTTCTTTCCCTTGAGAGGAGGGATCTATGGGGCTAATAAAATCTAACCCCCAGTTTTTGAATGGTTCAAGGGCTACCTAAGGCTCCAAAGGAATTTCTATAGAAGTAGTTGGTCTTCTGACCCTTTGACATTCATCACAACGATGAACATAATTTTTAATGTCTTTATGCATTGAAGGCCAATAATATCCAGTGCCTAAAATTTTATGAGAAGTTCTTTTTGTAGAGAAATGAACGCCAAAAGGATTATCGTGGCAGGCCCTCAGGATACTGTAAGTTTCATCAACCCTGACACATCTTCTCAAAACCATATCAGGTTCACAATGGAACAAAATCCCACTAATCCATTTAAATGGTGCATTGTCTCGAATAAGCCATTTCCTTTGTTTCGATGTAAACCTAAGGGGTACTTCAGAGGTGGCTAAATAGTTTGAAATATCAGCAAACCAAGGGGTCTTTGTAGAGATGGAAAAAAAAAATTCATCTGGAAACCCATCTTGCACAAGTTCATGGTCACCCTCTTCTTGTTTGATTCAAGACAAAAAATTTGCCACCTCATTAAATCTCCCTAGCTTGTCAAGTATTGTCACATTGAAATCCTAAAGGAATAGTAACCATCTCATTATTCAACCATTAACTACATGTTTATTCATTAAATATTTTATAGTTGAGTGATTTGTGTAGACTATAACTTTATATCATGTAATATAATGGAAAAAAATTTTAATGGCATGAACCACAGCCAAAAATTCTTTTTTTGTTGTCATGCAGTTCCTCTCTGCAAATGTTAGGTTTTTACTAATGAAATATATGGCATATTTACCCCCATCCTCATCTTCTTTCCCCAATAATGTGCCAATTGCATCATCTGAAGCATCTGCATAAATATGAGAGGGAAGAATCCAATTTGGCCCACACAATATGGGAGTAGAGACAAGCTTCTCTTTTATCATTTCAAATGATTGTTGACACTTAGATGTCCAATTATACTCCACATATTTTTGGAGAAGAGAAAATATAGGGTCTGCTATCTTACTAAAGCTTTATATGAACCTTCTATAGTATCCAACATGTCCAAGAAAACTTTGAACATTTATTTTCATTTGAGGAATAGTCAGTTGCTGAATGACTTCAATTTTCTTGGGATCAACCTTATTTCCCTGAAAGGAAATATGATGACCTAAGACTATTCCTTGTTCCACCATTATTAAACACTTCTCGTGGCTAAGGGATAGTTGGTTATCTTCACAAAATTTGAAAACCCTATCCAAGTTTTGAAGGGTTTCATCATAGGTTGACCCATAGACTGTGAAATCATCCATATGGACCTCTACATAGTCATTGGCAAGTGCAAAAAATATAGCCAAAATAGCTCTCTGAAAAGTCACAGGAGCATTACAAAGTCCAAAGAGAAGAACTCGATATGCAAATGTGCCCCATGGAAAAGTAAATGTTTTCTTATCTTAGTCTTCTAGTCCTACCTAGATTTGGTTGTAACCACTAAATCCATCTAAAAAGGATAAATATTTCCTCCCAACCAAGTCCAAAACTTGGTCAACAAATGGTAAGGGAAAATAATCTCGAAAAGTGGCTTTATTAAGCTCTCTATAATCTACACAAATTCTCCACTTTCCTTTTTTCTTTGGTACAACATCCATAGGTGACACCCACTTACTATCGAAGATAGGATAAATAAATCCTACATAGAGGAGTTTCTCAATTTCAATTTTAACAAGATCCTTTAATGTAGGATTGAGTCTCCTCTGTGGCTGATGTACAGGCCTTATGTTAGGATCAATGTAAATATAATGTGTACAAACACTCAGGTGGATTCCCCTCATATCTGTATAGCCCCAAGCAAAAGCTTTAGACCATTTTACCAACACATTAAATAATTTATCCTCTTATATTTTTGTCAACCAACTATTGACGTTCAAGGTTTTTCTCGAGAGCAACATAATTGATTTTGTTCCTGGATGGGTTGAAGTGACAATATGTATCAGTCGTAACAAGGTGTTGAGAGGAAAACTATGAGGTATAAGTCAGTGAAATCTTGTAATATGCCCAAAGAAATGACTCATTCTGGGAATCATATTGGCCAAAGGAAAATGCATTCCCATGGTAACATAATTTTGTTCCATCCCACTTATATCAATCGGTTGTCTCAAAATTTCTGGTGTATCAACCATTTCTTCTTCACTCAAACCTATAACAAGGTGTGTTATGTCATTTACTAACTCATCCTCTAATTCCTCTCCATGTTGTTTAATCACTACCATGCCTACCAAGTCCAAACTGTCTTTACCATTAGATTCTTTTGGTTCATCAACCCAGACTTTATTATGTTCGGTGGGTTTCGTAGGAGGATACAAAAATAAATGTTTACTATCTAGACCATGTGAAATGGTCATTCCTCCTTCTTGGCAATCAATTTTACCCATGACAATAGCCAACCATGGTCTTCCAAGAATTATTGGATAGCTATCTTTAGGCGTAAGTGATCTTGGATTATCTAGAATTCAACTAGATATTCCCATCCATCAACTTTGACAAGAACGTTTTTAATAACGCCCTTTGGAATGGATATAGACTAATTTTCCATCTGTAAGACTGTAGTTGTGGCACATAAATTAGTAAGACTTAATTTTTCCATCACATCCACAGTCATCACGTTAATAGCTACTCCTAAATCCACTAATGCATTAGGTATTTCTACCTCATTAATTGTAACAGTTATTAATGGACTCCGAGGATCATCATATTTTGGAGTGACAGTCTTTCCAAACAAAAAGTCAGCTAAATAGCCATCAATGTACACAATATTTATTTTCTTTGGTTTCCTTCCTAGAGTTTTAATCCACAACTATTTGATCAATTGATTCAACTCAGGAATTTCCTTTATTGCTTGCAACAAAGGAACCTCTATTTGCAGTTGTTTGATTTTCTGAATTAATGCAGTTTCAGACGTCAAAGAAATTTTTGGAGTATCTTTTGAAGTCGTCAATTTCAGACACTCCGAAAATGGTGCTTGAGTTTTCACTTTTGGAGGGGTATCCTTCCTAACCTCAGTTGAAGACTGACCTTCCGCCTCCCAAGGTAAGTCAACAACTCCTATTGTTGATGGAGGCACAATGTTATTTGTGAAAGTCGTGTGGCTAGGTGGAGTATCCTTCTTAGGATTTTTAGGAATAGGTTCATCCATAATTTCTTCAATGGTGGGTGATTGAAGTGTTCTTCCAGAGCATAACTAAACATTCCCACAATGAATTACATTAAGTATGGTAACATTATCTTGTTCAGTAGTATATACTGGAGTGTTCTGTTGATTATTCTTAGGATTGGAAAGTGGTTGCACCAGGAGTTGAGGTTGATTTATCTGCTCATTTTAAGGAGGATTCTAAGGTGGAGGTAGCATATTTTGTTGTTGATTCCTCTGAGAACTAGTATAAAATTGATTATGTCCTTGATTCCATTGGGAAGTAGTATGTTGTGGTTACCATTGTGGTTGTGATTGGTTTGGCCACTGCTGAGTTCCCCATGATTGATTTTCCCATTCAGGGAGTCCCCAATAAGGAGTTCCCTAATTAGGTTGTGGAGGTGGGGGTTGATTCTAGGATGGATTCCATTCATTACTAGCCTAGTTGTTTTGTGGTCTCCATGCAGGGTTGGAATTTTGTCCATAAGGAAAGTTACCTCCTTGGAATTGGTTGAGCACATTTATTTCTTTTTCAACCTAAGTAGGGTTTTTCTTAGTATTCTTGAGATTAGTAAGCAGCTCACATTGGTTGGTAGGAGGATTTTTCTCACAGATTTGACAAAAATAAAACTTTGTCTAAAGGACACTCACACAAAAGATGTTTGTTTCGACACTTAGGACAATAGATTGAAAAAGTTTTAGGGTTCATGTCTTTGCTTGTATGCCATCCAATGTAGTGTTCAATTGAACAAGTATGTCTATTTTGAGATTTTCTATTTCTTCTCAGAGCTTGCTTATTTCGTTAGTCCCTATGGAAAGATTAGTTTTGTGGATTCCTCCACGAGTACGTGAGAAATTCTGACATATATCACATATATCCTCAAGGGCTAACTAAGACACGTCACCTTTTCCCATCAAATAAAGACTTCTTCTTGCATCCTCATCAAGTCCCTTAAGAAATATAGCCTTGAGAATCCCAATAGTAATAGTTGTTTCTCCACATCATTTAGATAAGAAAAGAAACCTAGCTAGATATTCTTCTATACTCTCATCCTCATTTTTCCTAAGCTTAAAGAGATCCTCCTTATGATCACTCACCCTACAATAGCTCTGATATTTTTGCAAGAGAAAATTCTCCATTTCCTCCTAGGATGTAATACTCCGAGCACCTAGCCCCATAAACCAATGCATAGCCAAATCCTTCAAGGTAGAAGGAAACAACTTCAGTTTCTAGTTATCATTTTACAGTCGTAAGTTTGACAAAGGACCTTGAATTTGAAAATAAATTGGTCTAGGTCTTCTGAGAACAAGCCACAAAAGGCTAGAAGGAAAGATGGAGAGATATTTTTCATCATAGTATCATCATTTGTGTCCAGAGTAATAGGATAAGTGAATGTTTGAGGTGGTGGAGGATCATTGTGATTATGGTTGGCATCATTCTGGTTAGCTTCAACCCTACAATCTCCCATGATGTTCAAAGGAATGTGTTCTTCAAGGATAATTTCCTCGACAACAGGTTGTTCTACAAGATGATCTTCAGGAAAATAGTGGAAAGCCTCTGGTGGGTTAGGCTCAACTAGTTCTTCAACATTGTGGTCTTCTTAGCCTTGGGCCTCCCTATGTATGATTGGAACGTATTTTGGGGGGGTCTTTGGTATAAATCATTTGTGAGGGACTCTTTTCATGACCATGTAGAAAAGGAAGCTAGTGTTGGTATTTTGGCCTAAAAAGAGGTATTCAAGGCATCTTCTATTAAAACTCAAGCAAGAAAGCTCGAGTCCCAAGCAATGGTTCCAAAAAGTAATAGGCTATCGTTAGGTCCCATTACTTTAGAAGATAAAATTCAATATGTTGATTGGGTAGTGTTTAAATCAATTTGCAATAGAAGAAGACTTGACTATCTCCCATAGATTTTCTAGCTTTTTAAAGCAGCTAATGTTAATTTTAACACAATGCCATCTAACTATTAAGCTATAAATCAATTTATCCTATAAAAAAAATGCAAATACTTAGACTAAAAAGCATAATTAAACTAACTTAGAAATCATAATAACTAAATGAGAAAGTACATGAACGATTAAACTAAGGAACTGGTAAACTATGGAAACATAAAAACTTGTAAACAATCCATAAAACATCTTCTTTAACAGTAAATATTCTAACAATTAACAAAAAGAAACTATGGAAATGAAATACAATGAATGCTTTGAAACTTTAGACATAAAAATAACAAACCCAATAATTCCCTACAAAATAACTATTCATACAGTAAAAGCAACATAAAAGAAAGTACTTATCTATTAAAGTTATCCTCCCTCGAGTGGCCAACCCGCGGGTTATTATGTTAGTTCTTAGATCACATACACAACTAATTTAGAGATTATTTCATTAAGCATAATTTCCATCCATAACTCACAACTTAGAATTTTTTACATAATAATCTCTTTATTCATAAACTTAGGAAACAAGTTGATAGCATAACATTACTATTTCATGCATTATATTTTGCTTCTAGAGATTACATATTTTATAGAAAACTTCTAACTAAATCCTATATTTCAGATGGTATAGATAACCATTGAAAAATTCTATAACAGATTTATGAACAACTTTTATGTCTTTAAAACCCATTACATAAGTATTAAATAGGCTTAAGTCGAGCCATAAAGTTTTTGACTTAAAAACATAACAAAAATTGAAACTTAAAAGTAACTATATCTTTAGTCCATCATCCTAACGTTCTGGAGCATGTTCCCAACGCACACCTTCAACCTATTCTGGAGCATGTGTTGGATAAATGCTTCCAACTACAACTTGATGGCCAATTATTATCCTACAAATTACTTAAAACAACCCATTAAATTTGTATTGGCAAAATACTTTCAATAAATCATAAGAAATAAAATTTGTACAATTTCTCCTTAAAAGACAAGCAATTATTTCTCCTAAAGTTTAATTATTTGGTAGAGGATAGGAATTTTGCATATATGGAATAGGCTTTTATTATATTATTATGATGAGGTTATTTTTACCTCACAACCTCCCTTCTATCCCACCCTTGTAGGCTCATACACCCTCCCCTTATAATGATCTAGATTGCAATCAGGACAACATACTGGTCGATGAGGACTAGGGTCCAGTGCTTCTACTTTATTTTTAGATTATATTTTTTTGTGTGTTTGTGTTCCCATGTGCTTGTATTTTATGTTTGTGATCCTGGTTGGAGGACCCTTTCTACCCTTGTAGGTACTTGGATATAGGAGCATAAATTTTTCATGCACTTCTTCTATTTGTATCATCATTCTTCTATGTGATGTAATATTGATTTTCAATATTGGGAACATGATACAATGAATTGGGGGCATTTAGGCCTTCTTCCATGTTGATCCATTTTTTTGGTTCTTTGTCTTCATGTGTTCTTCTTTATCATCTATGAAATTTGGTGATTTATGATCATTCATATGTACTATATTATATCTATCTATTTGTATCTATGGACAGTTTTGAGTCTGAATTCTTAGACCCCCTATCTCTTGATTTCTTTGTCTTTTATTGTCTACTTCTTCATGTTTTGGTCCTTATGTGTTGTACCTTGTGTGTTTGATTAAAAACCATGAATATTTTCTTATAATGTGTTGCATGCCACAACATCTCTACCTCTCCTTTCTCTCCTTAGGATGTCATGTGCTATTCTACATAACACACACCATCCTAAGGGGGGCTACCATGCTTTTCTAATTAAGGTGAATTATTTCAAAAGGATTCCTTGGTGTAAAATTTTCTTTATAATAAATTCCTTGATGAAGAAAATACCTTATCAAAATTTCTCACATTTTCCAAAATGTTGCATTCTCGTGAAATTTTATCCTTGATCAAATTTTCTTTTGTACAGGATTCCACACTGAAAGAATCTAATTTTTTTCCTTTTGAAAGAGTACTTTTTTCTAAAAGGAAAGAGTCTGAAAATTTTCCTTTGAAAAAGGATAATTCTTTCCACTAGATTCCTTGATGAAAGAACTTTCAAAATGATTTCTTGATGAAAGAATCACTTGTGGAAAATGGCATGTCTTTCAAAAGGTGTGTTCCTTCGAAAATGACTCCTTGGTGTCCTGATGTCTAGAAGGGTTCCCTCTTGAAAGAACCTCTTTTGAAAGCATTCTCCTTAATAGAATTATTTGGTTTCTTGAAATTTTTGTCTTCTATCTAATATTTGATGTTGCGTGTCTTGGTTTCAAATATCTTATATCTTGGCATCTAGATTGGGGGTAGCCTGACTAGACTCACATTTTCTGTGACTATCCTACAATGTAGTTTACATCAACCATAGGCTTATCCATATGATTAGTGTGTGTCATGTTTCTTATCTGATCAAGCTATGTATTATCATGTTGGATTATGTCTTCGTGTTTCTTATGGATGTGTGTCTTATGATTTTATTTTTCACCTAACATGTTTGTGGTGAGATCACATCTAGCTTTACAAGATTGCAGACTAGTGTCATATTCACATCTTGGTGGATCTCCCACCTTCACACCAAGGTATGTTGGATTGAAGATATTCTTCCTTTAAATTATCAGTATATTCTCTTCAAACCTCTTTCTACTTTAGCTCACATCACACTGACGCATATGCTCACTAAAGTGGGGGAAAAATGTAATGGCATAAATTTTCACCCTGTACAAATTTCCCATTAATTTACTCTCATTTTATCCTTACAAGTCTGATCATGTAAATACCTACCACTTTTATCCCACTTTGTCCATGTGTCCCTATCATTTTGTGTTAGTGAGGGAATTTTCATCGGGGACGAACATGCCACGTAGACATGCATGCACTAAATTGCCATCATTGCAAGATTCATGCATCAAGAAGTAGCAGAAACACTATAATTCCTTACCACTTGTGAATGTAGCATCCCTTTGTCAAATCTTGATTGAAAAGAATGACTATTTACCTCCAATTTGTCCATTTGAACTCAATTCATTCTATTTCTCAAAATTTCTCAACTATATCTCATTCTAAAGCTTTAAAGCTTCTTCTCGCTCATTCTCACTCTCTCTTATTGCTACCAGCTTTCTACTTTGCTTCTACAACTTCTCATCCCATTGTCATTATTATTGTAGGTTAACAAAGTTCTACCTCCTTGGCATGGTGATATTCCTCTTCTTCCTTTATTGGCTTTGAGAACTTGTAGAAAGGAAGGTAGTATTGTGTAAATTTATTTATTTACCCATTTGCATTATCATTCTTGTAGAGTAGCATCTAGGTTGTCATTGCTATCTAAATCATTGTGTCTCTTCTATCTTCTTCTTTATCACTTTTCTACAATATAATTTTCTATTGGCTATCCATGGAGGTGGGAACACCAAAATGGGAACTTGAATAAGGCATGTTCCAAACATAGCCCCAACATTTTTCATGTTATTGTGTGTGTAGGTGTTGTTCATTTTCTTGGAGCTAGCTAGCAAACTAGACCTTGTGTAAGTTTTCATTCTTCTTCTCTCTTTTTCATTTCACTATTAGTGTAGCCTTATTAGTATTATTCTTTTTGTACTTTACATTTTCATACTTGTCTATTAAACTAAAAAATATAACATATGAGTCATCAATAGACTCTATGAGTTTCTAGTTGTTACTTGACCCTCTATTCTTATAGGATGCCAGTGCGTCTCTGGGACTCTAGCATGGTGCATTGAAGTCTAACTCCCATGTTGTCATCCCCTAATAAAGAGCTATTTGGTTTAGAGTCTGAGACCTGTGTAGTCTACTCACCAATTCTTGAAGACACCTATCATAAGAAAAAGAGAAACATAGTCTTGTTTACCCTTCCTTTTTAGCTAGTCTCTTCCTTCTTAAGTTATTAGGTAGTCTAAGGTAGTTTAGGGAAGTTTGTTCCCTTAAGATCTTTTGTGACCTGAGAGCCTTAGGGGTGAAAAATCCACCTTCTCTACACCTACAAGAAAAACTATAGAATCATGGTATAATCATCATATATATCATCATAGCATCATCAAAAATAAAATAAAAAATCATAGAATCACATCATTTTATGATTGAGTGCATCATCATCATAATCCATCACATCATATATCATAATATCAAATAAATATCATTAATATATATATATATATCAAATCACATAGCTATCCATCACATGCATATAAGAAAAAAAACATTATCAACATCATGTGTACAATAAAATATCATGTCATAGATATATAAATATATGTGTGATGATACATTATTAATATATACAAATTTCTATAGAAAGGTCTATAAAGAGCCATGAATATACATGTATACATGCATTGACATGAATAAATAAAAATGTGTCTACATTATATACATCATATACATCAATCTATAAATATTCCTCTACATGGAACTTCCACCACCCTCTAAATGTCTAGGTGAGGGTGGATAAAGAGGAACAACTAGCCTTGGTTGTAGACCCTAACATATTGGCTATCTTGATAACTATCCCATAAGACCCTAATCTAGCTATTGTGGTTCTAATGGTGGTCACCTTATTGAGCCTTCCATCCTTGAAATTCCTTTCAATTTAGTTGATCATGAGGCCCTTGACAACCTCCTCAAGCTAAAACTAGGAGTCTTCCTTTTCATTGGTATTGGTATCTCATATATGGTCCTATAATAAGTTGCCTCTTGTATGTAATGCCTCATCTCTCCCATAGATTATAATGGTAATACTCCACTTAAGCCTCCACCCGCTACTTTCAATTGATGCCACAAAGCGCTCCCAACATCTCTCTTCACTATTACCTATGCTAGCTTTTCCTTTTCCTACTACCATCAAGATATCTTGGTGTTTCTCTCTAACCTTCTATAAGTAAGATATATTGATAAGATATCCCTTTCTCTCTTATAATCATATCTCTTTGAATGAGCTTTGTCTCACTTACATAATGTAAATCCTAGCAGTACCCCTATAGAACCATATACATCATCTCCCCCTCTCTTTATTTCCTCTTCTCCTGTCATCACCCCCATATCCTCCTCTCTCCAAATCACTTCCTCCTCAACCTTCTAGCATAACATATGCACCTCCTCATCCATTTTTACACCCACCTCTACCCACCTCTCCACTACCCCCATCTCCCTAATCACCTCCACCCCCATCTCCACCATCACCTCCACCTTCATCTCCCCCTCATATATCCTCTATCCCAATCAATGAACCCTAGTTATCTTGTTACTACATCTAGCCCTCCTTATCACTCCTCCACCTAGGTGAGTAAATATCACATGATAAAATTCTTCCCACCATAGATCATAGTCCAATGTTGTCCCTACATCTCTAATAGTTGATCCCCAAGCCCACTGAATGTGCACTGATGAATCAAATTCTATAATGGTTGTCTCTTGAGCTATCATAGGACCCCACTCAAATCTCTTACCAAGTTTGAGAAAACTTATCCTCCTCTCTAAGAGTTCCATACACCTCTCTAAACCATCACTTGAATCACCTAGGTAGATACCTCCCAATAATGTAGGGTGTGAAACCAATCAACCATCTAGGATATTTGAATAAAACCATATGAGTGACATCATTCACCCATGCCTCACATAGTATGCAGGGCTCTCCAAATTTTTTCATCCATATCATCTAGGACCCTGCTCTAATAATCAAGGTCTCTTAGTTTCTAATGTTCCAAAGTCTCCTCATACATGTATACATAGGTTAATCCACTACACTATGGTCCTAACCTATAGGAAAGTTCACCGTGATATGCTCTATACCCAAACATGGAGATATGTAACACCACAAGATAAATTGGCACCATGTTGATAAGTCACCTAGTGTATATCATGATAAATATGATATAGTACAAATGGGGCCCATATAAAGAACACTCCATTTGTCAGCATCCTCTCAAGGATGTGAACCCATCCAATAGAAAATACCCTAGAGCATCTATTTGGAACAAGAACTTCAAAAATGAGTCCAACTAGAACAAATGGGAGATTTTACAACTTTCTAATAGCCCTCCTCAAGTCCATCTTGCTATCCTCAATTCTTAGATCATCATCAAGGAGCACCATATCTAATATATCCTCTCCTAGTTCTACATCATAGATTCTAAGACACATTTTCTAGTATTAGATATTTATGGGACTAATATCTATTATTTTTGTGATTGTCATTGAAATTTTGATATGGTCTATTTTGCTATCATGGATCCTTGAGTTTGGTATACCTTAATTTCATTATATATGTATTATATATAGGTAAAGATCCTCATTGACCATAGTTTCATGATATTATGTGAATACTTAAAATAACTTGTTGATCTTATCCCTTATTATTTTATGAGTAATTAATTTTATGAATTGGTAGATTATAATGCATCTCACATGTGGTGAATTTATGTTTGTTTAACTTAGAAGGCGATTTAAATAATGAATGTGATAGTATTGTAGCTAAAATTAAAGTATGTATTTAAGATTTTTAATTTTGAAATATTAAATTTAGATAGTGTAATAAAGAAAATTTGAACCCTAATTTTATTGTATAAATCCTAGGGTTAATTTCTTCCTTTCTCAAGGGTACATTAGGGTGCAAATCAACAAGGTTATTAGATTGACTTTCAACCATGAAGGTGAGCCAATCACACTTGGATCTAAATATTTTTGAGCCATGGAAATGAATTGGAATTGGTGCAATTGAGTTAACCTAATTAGGTTATATGTGCAAAAATAGAAATGCAATATTTTGAGAATCAAAATATGATAACATGAGTTTCTAGGAAGATATGAGAAGGGAATAGTAGTCATTTATAACTATCTTTAAAAGCTAGTATTAGTCAGAATAGGATGAAATAGGTGCCCAAGGGTGAATCCATCCTTGTAGGGGTGTCTTGGATCTATTTTCATAGTCCTTTGATGTCATATTTGAGCTCCCAATTTCTTCCTGCAATTTTGTGAGATCATTGTTGGATAATTTTGTAGGTGATTTTCTGTGAGTTGACAAGGTGTAGGGTTTTGAATGCAACAATGGAAAAATGATCTTCAAAGTTCCTTCAATCTCTCCAAACCTAAAACATACAGATTCAAAGAGAGATGAAAGGTTGTGCCATGTAGGAGCTTTCCTTAGTCAAACCTTGTATTAGTGTTTCCACTTCCACAATGGTAATGTCAATGATAAATTGATATATGGTAGAAAGGAATGATGAATCCACAAAGTGTTGTAACTATAGAGGAGGTGGACCAGCTACTCTAGGACTCTAGGTCATGGGAGAGTCCTAAGCAACAGGCTGCTTTGATCTACCTTATGCTTTGTTATGTGATTCAAAAGGGTTAAGTTGTTAAGGTTGAAAAGGAAGAGAAATCTAGTTACTATTGTCCTTCTGCTAACCTGAATGTTTCAAAGGGTTGGATGAGCTGATTTTGAGATTTTAATCTACTACCCAGACAACTCACTACCTAAGGACAAAAATGCAAGACAAGGAATCCAACACAGCATGTTGTCATCTTAGTGATTCACTAGAATTTGTATGGATATCATACTTTGAGTTAGATTAAAACATGAGAAATACAACTAAAAACATGACTAATGGAGTTCTATGCTATGAAAAAATACATAAAAATGTACAAAAATGAAGTACAACAAGAAGAACACTTTAACTAAACTATGCTTGAATTGACAAAGGAAGTGAGAAAATAGTACCAAACTCCTTACAACATGATTCTTTGAACAACTCCAATTGAGAAACACCTACACACACAAGACCAAGGAAAATCTTGGGGCTATTTTAAGGGGACTACCTCAGTCAGTCTCCCACTTTAGTGTTTCGACCTCCACAGACAACTAGATAGAAATGAGTGTAGAAAATGATAAAGAGATATACAAAAATGGAAGTGCAAAGAAATAACAAAATCAACAATATGCTACTACGTAACACAATGATGCAAAAAAAAGTGAAAATGGAGGATATCAACTTCACAACTACGTCCTCTCAAGGAAAGTAGAGGAAGGAGCAAGCTTGCAAGTTCTCCAACAACAATGTTGTCATAATGAATGGAGTGGAGGAGCCAAGAAATCAATAACTTGCAGCTACAATGGAGTGGTGTTGAAGCTTGTAAGTGTGTAGTTAATCGGCAATGAATGGAGAATTTAATCAAGAAGCAAGATAGAGTGAAGGATTTCTAAAGAAGTTGGGTAGATTGGAGAATTAGATAATTTGAATGAAGAAAGGGAGGGAAAAGAGAAATTCAGCATCAGTTGAGGGAGAAAGAAGCATTATGATTCATGTCCAATGGAGAAACACAACGACTCTATAGATTCTAGAGGTACGAATCTTGCCAGGATGGTAGTGCAGCACACAGACATCCTAGTGACACGTGTGTATCCCTAACAAAATTCCTCCAACAATGCAAAAAAAGAGCTACTCGGTGGAAATGGGAAGGTGGCAGATGTGGAAATTGCATCATCAGGTTTCATTTTCTATGGTGAGGGTTATGCAAATGGGGAATTTTTATAGGAGTGCAAATTCTCTCAATTAAATTTTTCCCCCATGTTAGCAAGCATATGTGCTAGTGAATGTGAGGTAAAGTAGAAAAAGAGTTGGTGAGCATATACCTAAACTATCAAGGAAGAAAACCACAATATGACATGCTTAGATGTGTAGGAGAGAGTGATGGCTCTGATGAGTCCAATTTATGGCTCAATTTTGATAGAGTTTATTATCCATTTTTTGTTGTTGTTATAGACTTTGATACTTGGATGTTGACATTTTTATGCTATTTCCTCAAAACCATAGACATTGGGGATAAGCTTATCTTTGCAAATTTTAAATGACATTAACATGCTATGTGAAATATCTATGTTAATTTTACATTTGGATTAATGAATGTTACTTTAAGATAGCTATAGATATGCAATTGTTGTGCATGCTAATGTTTTCATGTAGATATAATTAGAGCCTACAAAATTGAGGAAGATTTTGCTAGCTAGTCATTCACCATAAAGGTCAAAAAGGTGATCATTCAATTATCAATGGAGGGAAGACTCTCAATGGAGGGAAATTCTTGGTTCAAATTGAAGAATTATAACTACCTTGTAAATGGTCATAATAGTTTGTTGAGCGAGTATAGGAGTTATTGTTATGCTAGATCCGCATTAAGGAAAACAGGCTTGACTAGATTCCACACATGCATAACCTCCTTTCCATTTTCTATGCTTTTCATAATGTGGCGTCCTCCTAATCTGTTGGAGTTGACCACCTTGCTAGGTAGTTAGTAAGTTTTCCTTCTATAAATAAGACTTAGATACTCCTTCTCAAAAGGTTGATTGATGTGATGTTGTACTCTCATTTTTAGTCTTTTAGTTATACAATTACATTGCTCTATTGTAATCATGCTTTTCAAAGAATAAAATGAAGTTATAAGTTCGTTGCATCTGAGTTTGTCTTAAGGGATACTAATCCAAGGGAGACAACTTGGTGAGCATTCCATCCTTTAGCTTAGTTATTACTTTTCTATTTATCAAATAGTTACAAATCTGACAACTGTCTGTTCCTACAACCACTAGAATTCCATTTTGTGACTATTCCTCTAGCCAAATTAGACATAGTAGTTTCCTGTCTATTTGCCCATATTTTCATTTATGTCATGCACTTTAGCTTAGTATAGTTTTTGGTTGATGTTCAATACTTATGTTACTTCTTTCTAAGGAATTTAATTTCAACATTATGTCCTTCTTAAGTTGTAGGATGAATATGGCTACTATAGATTCCTAGTGCACATACCATGTTGACCCATTTCAAGTCTACATCCTTGGGTTGATAATTAAATAAAACTTCATAATGATTAAGATAGCTATTCAGATTAGATGTCCAATATTTGAATTACAACTTTCAAGGATTATTTATTAAGTCATTGTAGGAGGCCAACATTTTTGGTGTTGTTGTCGGGCATGGTGTCAAACTAGGAAGTTCTTTGGAGTCATTGATAGTTTCTTTCTTGCTATAGTATTTATGAAAGTTTGTTCTTAGTATACCCCTCATTTAGGAAGTAATGACCCCCCTATTTTTTTTACCAATTATTTGTGTGAGTTGGTTGATGCTGAGTTGATACCACATGCATAGAGGAAGGAGAAGAGATTCTTATGGGAGATTCCTTCCTAATGATCTTGGTCCATTTCAGCTAGAAGAGCTTACAAATCTACGAGGAGACAAAGAAGAAGAAGACCCACACCCTTTTGCTAATGTATTTCCCAATTTAACCAATTCTGGAACTTTCTTCGAAGATCAAAATCTGATTGAGAACCCATTTTATTTGGAACTCCATTAAGAAAGCATGGGTGATATAAATAGAAATAGACCTAACTAGCCAAATTTTCTATTCCCCATTGCTCATTAGAATGAAGTTGACAACCTCAAAAAAATTTGTGCTTCAATCCTTCCTAAGTTCTATGGAATTGTCACAGAAGACCCTGAAACTTTCTTGTTTGAGTTTGATATCCTCTGTAGAAGCTATGACTATACCACTGATGCTCGTAGGCTTAAGTTGTTTCCTACCACCTTGAAAGTGGTTGCATTGAAATAGTTTACGAGCCTACATATAAATTCTATGGAGACTTGGGATGACATGAAGACAAAGTTCCTTGAGAAGTACAAGGAATATTGCAGGGGCAGTGACATGAAAGGAGATGACATCTTTAGGATGTAGCAAAAGGAAGATGAGAGTTTGGAGGATTACATTTCAAGGTTTATGTCTTTCCTGTAGAAATCTCCAAACCATACACTCAATGAAGAGTCCTAAAAGCTGCTCTTCTTGAGAGGAATTAATGAGAGTTGCATTGAGGCTTTAGACCTGATAGGAGGAGGAGATATCACCCAAGCTCCTTGGGAAGATATTAAGAAGCTATGTCAGAACTATTCTAGGACAGCTTCAAAGAAAGGGAGAGCTTACCAATCCTCTATGGGTGAGTCATCCACCAGTAGAGTTTCAAGGATGGAGATTACTCACTTGTTGGAAGACTTCAAGCAAGACATCATAAATAGTTTGGATACTCAGCTAGATACACTTCAAGCTAAGAAGAAACATGAGGAGACAGAGGAAATATTGGCAGAATATTGCCCTCATTGCAAACAAAAGAAGGATTGTAGATGCAAAATGGTAGCTAATATTGAAAATAAGTAGATTCCACCTAAGTTCAAGCAAATCTAGGGTGAAGATGATCAAGTTTACTACATTGCACAAAGGAGGCCATGGGCTCCAAGACAAGGTATGCCACCAAATCTATTACCTTTTGTTGGATCATATTTCAATTCTTATTCATTTGGTAACCAATGGCAACCCCTATATCCATCCAATTATGGAGGATATCCACCATAGCCTTGGAATAACCCTCCAAATACCTATCCCAATCACCAAAAATATCCACCCCAGTGGCAACAACATCAGGGGAATTGGCAACAAGTTTTAGGGAAATTGGCAACCACCTCTAGGAAACTAGCAGCAAACATCTCAATGGAGGGGACAACAATGTCCAAACCAGACAACCAGTTACATGCAACCACCTTCTCATACCAAACAACCTACTATAATGCCCCCTCCTACTAGCTCAATTTCAAACACACCTAGACCTACTCAGCTACCAGCTCAACCCACACCTAACTTGAATAACAAACTATAGCAGCAACTAGTTTATTCATCTAATTCAAATTATTTTTTTGCATATGTTGTGAGTGTAAGTGACATCCACTTGTGTTTAGGAACCAATTTTTTAACTCCCTCCATACCTATCATCACTAAGCTTCCTATGGAACAAGAGGAGCATCTGAATGTCCACATTCAACCAAGTGTACCTAAAAATCCTAAACCATTCCCAGTCCAGCAAACTGAACAAGAACCACCATTTCCTTAGAGGTTGGAAATTATTAGAAAAAAGGAAGAAAAGGAGGAAACAACCTTTGACATTTTAGATCAATTGAAACATATATGTGTCAAGATACCTCTATTCTAGGCCATAAAATATGTTCCCATAAATGGCAAAGCAATTAAGGAAGCATGCCTTAAGAAGCGATGCAAGAAAAAGAAAGACCCCACTACGGTTCATGTGGTGGGATAGCTAGTTGACATCATGCTTGGGAAAGTGACTATTCCTAAATACAATGACCTAGGTAGTCATGTGGTAGGAGTTGTTATAAATAAAATCCAAATAAAGAATGCTTTGATTGATTGGGAGCAGCAATAAATGTGATGACTAAGGATATCTTATAGCAACTAAACGTTGCAAGCATGAGACCTACTCCTATTTTCATGTAGCTTGTTGATAGTTCCACTATTAAACTTGATGGTATATTAGAGGATCTTGTGGTATCTCTAAAATCTTGGGAGTACCCAACAAATTTCATGATTCTTTCTCCTAAAGCTACACTAGGCAGGTATCCCATTATTCTAGGAAGGCCATGGTTAGCAACAAAAGATGCCTATATTAGATGTCGGTCAGGAGACATGACCATTTATGATGGGAAGAGCACCAAAAATATTGTTCTCTACCCTCTTCTTAGCCATCCCATGATATGGATAACCCCATATGGCCACATGTTGGTGAAGAGGTTGAGGAAGTCAATTATGTGGCACAACTTATGATGTTAGGCAGAAGCTCTTTCATGCAACTTCAGGAAGAAGATGAATTATTTTCTAACATAATTCAAACCATTGCGAGGTACAGGAAGCATCATACTCTCATGCATTTGGTTTTGTTGGTCCATTAAAGACCCTTTTTCCTGCTCTTCCTGCAACTAAAATTCTTGCAGCAACTAATATGTTTCATACATTGTTTCCATATGAACTCAAGGTACCAAGCATTAGTGAAACAACTATGATAGAGTTAACCACCCAAGCGCAAGTGTCAGAAGGAAAATACCTAAATATTAACAACAAATTGAGTCAAGAGCAGCAGTTGGCTTTAACAAACCTGTTGAGGACCCACCGATGTGCATTTGCATGGGATTACCATGATATGAAGGGGTTGGACCCCAAGCTCTCTACTTATAGGATATACATCAGAGATGATTGCACACTAGTGAGGCAGCCACAAAGAAGAATTAACCCTTCATTGAGGGAAATTGTAAAAGGGGAACTACAAAAATTGCTAGATGTAGGATTTATCTACCCCATTTCAGATAGTTAGTGGGTGTCCCTATTGGTGGTTTTGACCAAGAAGGGAGGAAAATGGAGAGTTTGTGTCAATAACAAGGAGCTCAACTCTACCACTAAAAATTATCATTTTCCCCTTCTTTTCATAGATCAAGTACTAGATTCCCTTGCAGGCAAGCAATATTTCTCTTTTCTAGATGGATTCAGTGGCTATAACTAGATACAAATTGCACCTGAGGATCAAGAAAAGACCACCTTTACCTATCCATGGGGAACTTATTCCTACTCAATACTTCCATTTGGCTTATGCAATGTACCTGCAACTTTTTAGAGGGTAGTAATTAGCATATTTTTAGATATCTCACATGATTGCATGGAGATTTATATCGATGATTTTACTACCTATGGTGCTGATTTTAATGAAGTATTGGAAAATCTCAAGAGAGTCTTACAAAGGTGTGAAGACCATAATCTATCTTTAAACAATGAGAAATACTTCATGATGATACAGGATGGTGTAGTCCTTGGCCACTACATCTCTCAAAAAGGAATTCAAGTAGATCCTGCCAAGATTGAGGTGATCACCAATTTTCCTATACCTAAAAAGAAAAAATATGTTAGAATTTTCTTGGGACATGTAGGATACTATAGGAATTTCATCAAGGATTTCAACAAAATTTCAGCACCATTGTACAATCTCCTAGCTAAAGATGTTGAGTTTCAATGGACAAAGGACTGTGATAGGGAATTCTCTGATTTGAAAGCAACTTTAACCCATGCTCCTATACTCAAAGGTCCCAATTGGGAGATTCCCTTTCACATTCATAAAGATGCATCGAACTATGCTATAGGAGCAATCTTAGGACAGAAAGGAGCAATTGAGAATGCTATTTATTTTATCAGCAAAAACCTACAAGAAGTTGAATTCAATTATACAGTGATAGAAAGGAAATGTTGGCAGTGATCTATTCCCTTAACAAATTCAGGCACTACATAACAGGCTATCAAATATTTGTGCACACAGACCATGCAACAATTAGGTACCTCATCAATAAGCCCCTAATTTTAGGTAGGCTAGAAAGATGGTTTTTGTTGATGTAGGAGTTTGACATTACAATTTTTGATAAACCAGGGAAGGAAAATGTTGTAGTAGACTTTCTCTCAAGGATGACTACATCAAAGAACAATCAAGTCATTGATGACTCTTTTGCTAATGAAGATTTGTTTTCCATTAGTGTGCATACAACTTGGTATGCTGACATAGTTAATTATCTAGTCACAGGTAGAGTTCCTCCTCATTTCTCTCCAAAAGAGAGAAGGGTGCTCATTGATAAAACTTTTCCTTTCTCATGGATTGTAGGATATTTTTTCTACACTGAACTAGACCATGTCATGAGGAGATGTGTGAGGGAAGATGACACATATGATATATTGCATGCATGTCACAATGAACCCTGTGGAGGGAATTTTGTAGTGAAGAGGACAACAATAGAGATTTTGAACATAGGATATTACTGGCCCACACTCCAAAAGGAAGTGTGATAGATTCCAGAGGATGGGCCGACCAACCAAATTTGATGAGATTCCCCTTTACCCCTAGGTAGTAATCACTCCATTTGATAAATGGGGATTGGACTTTGTAGGACCCTTTGATCCTCCATCAAATGGTAAATCCTATATCTTGGTTTGCACTGATTATGTAACCAAGTGGGTTGAAGTTAAAGCAATGAAGCATGTAAGAGATAATAAGGTTGCATAATTTCTTGATGAGAAAATTTCCACCCGTTATGGAGTTCCAAGAGAGATAGTGACTGACCAAGGGGCTCAATTCACATCAACCATTCTTACAAAACTAGTTAATGAATATAATGTGACGCATGTGAAGTCTACTCCTTATCACCCTCAGGCCAATGGCCAAGTTGAGGTGACCAATAGAGAAATTGAAGCCATTTTGACTAGAATAGTGGTTATCCATAGGAAGGATTGGGAAAATAGGCTACCAGAAGTTGTTTGGGCCTATTGGACCACTTGAAAAACAACCACAGTCTTCACTCCTTTTGAATTACTGTATGGGAAGATGGCTATGATGCCCATTGAGTTTGATCATAAGACTCTTCGAACTACACTAGACTTAGGGATGGATATCTCTGAGGCACAAAAAGATAGAATTATGCAACCAAATAATTTGGATGAGATGAGAAAGACAACCTTGCATCACAATGAGGTAGTGTAGAATCAAAGGATCAAATGGCATGATATGTACATAAAGGACAAGAAGTTTTAGCCTAGTGACTGGGAACTCCTTTATGACTCAAGGTATCAAGATAATGCAAGAAAATTGTAGACTAGATGGTTGGGACCATATGAAGTTGCAAAAGTCTTTCCCAACAAAGCTGTAAAACTCACCACCATTGACCCTGTCAGATTTAAACTTCTGGTCAACAATCACTGTTTAAGGTTGTATCACAAGCTAGCATCCAAGGAAGAGTTCATGCAGCAATTTAACCACCACCCAGCCTCTGAAATTCCTACAGCTGAAGGAAGCAAACCTAGTGTCCCTCCTTCTAACTGGTCTAAGTACACATGCAATCACCTCATAATAAAGCCCTCCACATTTGTGGGATTCCACTTCTTCATTATTCCACCCATCCACCCATCCATCTAGACACCTTTCTCTCTCTTCCATCACTCCTCCATAACTTCACTTCATTCCATCTCTACTTTCATTAATTGCTCAACTGACTTCTTAAAAGGTGTCCGGTACTTTCTCAATATTATTTGCAACAGATATTCCAAGAAATTAGGTACATGCACATCAATTTGTTACATCTTAATTATCTTTTAGTACATTTATTTAATTACTATACATTAATGTAGATGTTCTCCATAGCATGTAATTATCCCATGCCCTGTCAAATCATCATTACCACCTTGCATGTGCTCACACATGCTCAAATTTAGGCTGGGGGGAGTGTGAATAGCATGCCCACGTATCAGTCCATGTTGGTCCATGTTAGCAAAATTTAAATTGTGCCAATTTGAAGGATAGAGTGAGGTGACAGCTCACATGTGTGAGATGAAACCAGACCGCCACCATTTTCCTTGATTGTATCCTTCATTTATTATTCCTTACTACCTCTATTGCCTCAGTCATAATCCTAAGTCACCAAAAAGGTAAAATTCATACGAAATTGGTGTTGGGAATTCAACAATGTTGCAAGAAGGAGAAATTTGGCTTTCAGAAAAAAGATTTTAGGAAAGGAATCCTTGTAGAGTGCTTGCTTAATTGCAGAAATTTGAAAAAATGGGAGGTTAGTTAATTAGAAATGAACCCATGGTTCATGATGTAGTACTACAGGATGCACCTTCTCAGGCCGAGTTCAGAAATTACAGATGGTTGGATTATTTCCTAAAGCTTAATGGTTATAATGAAGACATTGCGCATACATTTTTTGAAGGAAAGGCCATGGTAAAAGGGTTGGAGGTAATATCTACTGAGGAGAGGATTGTAAAAGTGACAGGGTTGCCTACCAATGGTGAACATTACCTTTCTACCAGAGATGCAATGTTAGCTAGGGCTGAATTTACTAAACCTAGTGATCCTCCATTGGATGTGGACAAGCAAGGCGTGAAGAAAACCTCTTTTCCTGAGCCGTGGAAGCCAATAGCTATTCAAATTGTGAATTATATTACTTTTCAAGGCCTCCAGTCAAACCTACATTCCATGCACTTCAAAATCCTGAATCATATGAGGCATGGGAGAAGAATGAACATGCCAAATGTGTTATATAATCTTCTCTCAATAATGGTAGCTAAAACCCAAAAAGCTAGGGATAATTCTATCTCCCACCATTGTTTGATGAAATTATTAGTAGAAAAATATCTACATGATGTGTTTGATATGACTTGGGAGGAATTTTTAAATACTGATCAATTTAGACTAGAGAATTTGCGACCTAGGGTTTTGCCTCAACCTCATAGGGTTAGTAGGAGAGTGAGTATTGTTGAAGACACTCCTGGAGCCCCATCTTTTGGTGCAAGCCCTAGTGTGAACCCTCCTACAACTGAGCAAACTATAGAGATTAGTTCTTCTAACACAAAACATTTAGACAAAGATAGTTCCTCTTTAGACTTTAATGATGATGTGCCTCTTGGAACCCTAATTCAAACTAGGGCACAAAAGAAAGAGGCAGAAATGAGGAAGGGAAAAGCTAAAAAGAAGACGACAGAAAAGGAAGTGCCAAGCTCTAAGAAACAGAAGGCTGACACTTTTCTTCCCGTAGCTGAACAAAATAATGAAAGCCCTCCTAGAAAATCAAGACCAGTTGGGCCAACTACTGGTGTGCCTCCGAAGAGAATCCCTAGGGCTCGAGGATCATCACAATGGGGCAGGTGAACATTGAGGAAAAGGAAATTTTTGAGGAATAGGGAAATATAAGGTTGGCAGAGCTTGCTTCCATTGCAAAGTAGGTTGAGAGTCAATAATATGATGAGAATCAAGAGTTTGTATAGCAAGAACAAGAGTTCTTACAACAAGAGAAAGAACCCTTGGAACTAGAACTAGGAGAACAATTAGAATCCCAACAATTGGTGCCACATGAAGAGCAAGGATTAGTGCCAGGAAACTTTTTGGTAGGAATACATAGACCCTCTAATTTTTCATGGAACATGGTATCCATGAACCTATGGAATTAGATGCAAAGGAGGGAAGAAGAATGGAAAAAGGAGAAACATAGGCTAAAGGAGTAGATTAAAAAGAAAGATGCAGAGATTGAAGAAAAGAATACGGAAATTGTTTCCTTAAAGGAAAAGGTGGACAATGTAGTAGCCTTGGTGCCTCAGAGGTTAGAGTGTAGGACTCCTCCAAGAGTCTAAAATCTATATTTGAAGGAGAGGAATCTTTCTTTTAAACTATCAAGGATCATTTCATGTTTGAATCCTTCCATTGAGACTCCTCTTGAATTTTTATAGTCCTATTAGATTGCTCCTACTGAAGTGAAAACTTTATTGTGTGAACTCTATTTGCATAATTATGTTGTGTCCCATGATCATGATTGGAATCCATTGTTGTATGTTGGGGATCTCCAATTAAGGGAATTTATGTCCTAGATACATAATCAAACTAGTTGGGGACAACAGTTTAAGACTTACAAGAAAATAGAATCCAACACTCCCTTGCCCATCAAGGCTGAATCTAGAAACCTTGGAGATATTTTCCAAGAATGGAACAAATTTATTTATCGACCAAGATATAATAGTAGGATCCTACTTGAGAGAGAAGCACTTTACAAAGAATATGAGAAGGTAGTTGAAATTACAGGGAAATATGTAATGGGATATCTGTCACAAAGGTGGAACAACATGATTGATGAGTTAAAACAAGACGAGCCTCACTCTCTACAGAACTATGTTGCAACATGCAAAAGATTTGATAAATATATACGACTTGGAAGGATGAAAGGGAAATTTTGGCTTCTATTAACTTTTCAGCCACCTATCCTATTATGGCATGTGCCAAATTTTAGGTATTATCAGTATGATATAGATGTATAAAGGAAAATATGGAATAGGTTGGATAGTAAGCAAGGGTTCTATTCGGACCCCAATTCAATCACTGCAAGAACTAATGTGGGACAACTAGCAATTGCAAATTTCAGGGTATTGACTAAGCAAAGGAATAACTCTTCCTCTACTGGAGGACCAACAAAACCTTAGGTTTGGGGGAGTGATGAGTCCAACTCAATTTTGATAGATTTTATTATCTATTTATTGTTGTTGTCATAAACTTTGATAATTGGATGTTGACATTTTTATGTTATTTCCTCAAAACCATAGACATTGGGCATAAGCTTATCTTTGCAACTTTTAAATGACATTAACATACTATGTGAATTATCTAAGTTAATTTTACATGTGGATTAATGAATGTTACTTTAAGATTGTTATAGATATGCAATTGTTGTGTGTGCTAATTTTTTCATGCAAATATAATTAGAGCCTACAAAATTGAGGAAGATTCTGCCAGCTGGTCATTCACCATAAAGGTTAAAAAGGTGATCATTCAAAGGTCAATGGAGGGAAGACTCTCAATGGAGGGAAATTCCTAGTTCAAATCGAAGAATTGTAACTACCTTGTAAATGGTCATAATAGTTTGTTGAGTGAATATAGGAGTTATTGTTATGCTAGATCTGCATTAAGGAAAATAGGCTTGACCAGATTCCATGCATGCATAACCTCCTTTCCAATATCTATGCTTTCCATAATGTGGTATCCTCCTAATCTATTGGAGTTGATCGCCTTGCTAGGTAGTTGGTTAGTATTTTTTACCTTGTATAAATAAGACTCAGATGCTCCTTCTCAGAAGGTTGATTGATCTGATGTTGTACTCACATTCTTAGTTTTTCAATAATATAGTTACATTTCTCTATTGTAATCATGCTTTTCAATTTATAAAATGAAGTTATAAGTTCATTGCATCTGAGTTTTTCTTAAGGGATACTCATCCAAGGGGTCCCACTTGGTGAGTGTTCCATCCTTTAGCTCAGTTATTACTTTTTTGTTTATCAAATAGTTACAAATTTGGCAACTTTTTGTTCCTGCAGCCACTAGAATTTCATTATGTGTCTATTACTGCAGCTAAAGTAGACAGTAGTTTCCTCTCTGTTTTCCTAGATTTTCATTTATGTCATGCAATTCAACTTTGTATAATTTTTGGTTGATTTTTAGTACTTATGTTACTTCTTGCTAAGCAATTTACTTTCAATATTATATCTTTCTTAAGCTATAGGATGAATATGGCTACTATGGATTCCTAGTACACATATCATGCTGACCCATTTCAAGTCTACATCCTTGGGTTGACAATTAAATGAAACTTCATAATGATTAAGATAGCTATCCAGATTAGATGTCCAATCTCTGAATCACAACTTTAAGGGCTTAGTTGTTAAGTCATTATAGGAGGCCAACAGGCTCCATAGGTACTCGGTCATGTGAAAGGTGATCAAAATCTCTATAGGTGCTTGGTCTTATAGAATTGGCTACATGGGTGCTCAATATTAAATAAGGTGAACAAAGGTTCTATAGGTGCTCCGTCCTACAAAATGTAAGCGCTTTACATGTGCTCAGTCTCGCAAAGAATTTTCCATAGGTGCTCAATCCTGGGGGACCAAAAACAAAAGGCTCCATAGAGTCTAATTGGTCCTTACAGGTGCTCGGTCTTGCAAGGAAAGCTTGGAGAGGTGCCTGGTCCTCTAATATTGATTGTAAAAGTGGCTTCCTAGGTGCTTGGTCTTGCAAAGCAACATGTTAATCTACAAACAAAAAATTTCAAGTAGGAAAAAGTCACACAAATAGAAAACCATATCTCAAAACAAGCAATTGAATGTAAAGCTTTCAAAGGGGTCCCTCAAGAACACTTCAAGATAGCGAGGCATCCATATAGAGGGACACGTCAATTGAAAAGTGATGACATTTTTCATAAATGATCCTATCATCAAGGAATCCTTTTGAAAGATCACTTTCACCACAAAATTTGATAAAAAGAATGGCCTTCTTGAATGCAACCTTTATGATTCTTTTTTTTACAAATTTGATTTCGAAAGAAATTCTTGCTAAGGGGATTATTGTTGAAGTATGTGATTTTCGAAAAGTGTAAAAAAAATTAACTTAAGGGATTTTTTGGCCACCAAATGCACCTTATTGAAAATCAAGAAAGTAGTAGCCCCTCCTTAGGATGGTGCATGTGGATCCAAGGAGCACATGGCATCCTAAGGAAAGGAAGAAAATATGAAAAGATCTCATGGCCCATGATACATGAATAGATGTAGACACGAAAATTTTATCACACATGTGAGGGATAACACATAGGAACCACAACATCAAGAAGCAAGAAAAGAAGAGAGAAATATAAACAAGGAAAAATAAGTAAATATGAAGAAATAAAATGACAAGGGGATCTGGGAGTTTGGGTTCAAAATTTTTCATAGATATAGATAGATAGATATTCATATAATATAGTATAAATTTGAACTATCATCAATCCATAAAGTTCCTAGATCTTAATAATAGCACATGAAGACAAAATAAAAATAAAAAATTGGGTCAACATGGAAGGGATGCCTAAATGCCCCCAACATTTTGCATCATCCCCAATTATTGAAAATAAAGTTACAACATATAGAAGAATGATGTAACATATAGAGCGAGTTTATGACACAATTTCACTCTTGTATCCAAGCACCTACAAGGATGGCAAGCGTCCTCCGGGAGCACATAAAAACAAGCATAGGGGAAACACAACACACACACACAAATGTAATCTACAACTAAAGAAGAGGTACTCCCTAGTCCTCATCAAACATAAGGTTTTCGTTCTCCCAATATAGATTATATACGGTGAGGGTGGATGATCCTACAAGGGCATGATAATGAGAGAAGCACCCTTCAACTCTCCTATGAAAAGAGTAAGGAAGAAATCCTCTCAAGGTCTCCTTCACTTAACTCCTATGAGGTAAAATTCATCGATCTTGGAAAGATCACTGATAGAGTTGGGACATCATCAATTGAGTTAAACATGCACTTAATAGGAGTGTCATGTGTTAACTAAATGGGAGATGAAGGAGGAACTTGATAACCATCATCAGTCTCCTCAAAAGAGATGATGACAAATTCAAGGGACACCGGGGTCACCTCAGTCACAAGGATGAAAAAATCCAAAGCAAAACCCTCTCCTGAAGTAGGTGACCCTTATTTCGACCTCCATTGGAAATGAGGTTGTCCTCCAACTTATGCTTCAACAAAGGATGCATGATACCTATAGAAGAAGCAGAAGGTGAGGAGGAAGATGATAGAGCTGCAATAGACACCACCATGGTGTTCAACATGTACACGAGTTGAGAAAATGGAGGGATGCTCAAAAGGTACATCAAAAGAGGGGGATCCATTGAGGAGTGATGAAAACCTACACCCTTTTTGGGTGAGGGTCATTACCATTCATGAGGGAATCCGAAAGAAAAATTGAGGTGAAGGGAACTAAAGTAGAAGGAACAAAAGAGGGAGGAACAACAAGAGATGTCAAAAAAGAGTTGTTGGGTCCCTTTCTTCCTTCTGTGAGTCAATTTGTTTAGTAGCCAAATCCTTCCTATAATGCTTATGTTTATGCACAACCTAGTTTCATCAACTCTTGGAACTAGAAGTCGTTGCTTGAGATTGAACAAGAGGATCTTGTTCTACCATAGGTGTGTCCTCCACAACTATTGATGGTGGAAGAAAAACCTCCTATATGGGAGTAGGAGTAGGAAGCACATGAGTGCAAATGATGGCAGGTGGAGAAGCAAACATAGGCTCTGCAATAGAAGGCCTCTTTCCATTCATTGCTTAGGGGAAAGAGTGATAGGAGGCCACAAAGGTTGAAACACAGTGGCAACTCCATGAGCGACCTTCCCCTTACCATAGAAAATCAGCTTCAAGACCGTGGGTAAGATGGGAATTTAAAAATAATTGACGCCATGCCTTCGACCAAGTGGGCACCATCAAACTCCCCATAAAAGGCATGGGAGCAGAGGCCAAAGATACCATAGCAGGGTGAGAGGAAGAAGTAGATGAAATAGTAGAATAAGAGAAAGGATCCTAGACATGAGCAAGCTTCCCCTCCCTCTTTTGTTAAGAGGAGGAGGTAGCTTTCTGCTGCATGATCATAGAACTTTTGACTGGAATTGCATAAGGGAAGACAAGGTAGGTCACCTTCGGTACTATGCCCCCATTCTTATATTTGACATAGGTGTGGTACAACAAGTTTGTCCTTGGTGAAAGAAGACTAACTAGGGTAGGCCAAAAGTGATCTAATGTGTAGCCCCCGCGTGACACCAATAGATTATACCTAATGTTGTGCACAACGTGCACAAAACCCTCATGAGAAAACTTCAAACACATATGAATTACCAAAGCAACCATGTTTATGGAAAATAGCCATGGGATGCCTAGTATCACCCTGAACAAGTCTGATTGTGGGATGATATCAAAAGGAGCATTTATAGTTCTAGGTCCTACCAAGACTGAGAGAGTGATGGAACCAATTGGAGGGATTGAGAGTTAGTTGTGCATAAATATGGTGGTTTTTGACTTCTCATATTCCTCCCTATGAAAAATTTTAATAGAAGTTTCTCTTTCATTATAATGTTCACATGACTCTTAGGGTAAAAATGACACCAATTATGATGTTCCCATTGTTGCGAGTGGGAATGTATAAGGGGCAAGGTTCTTTGTTCATAACTAGGTCCTACAATGTGAAATTTATATCTAGTGATCCATTCATAGGATAAGTAATTGGGAGATGCATAAAAGAGACAATGTTTACATACTTTGAGAGGAATTCCTCTAGATACTCCAACAGTTCAGAAATTTGATGATGACCTATCAAAATTTTTCTTCCTAATGCTTAGGGATCCTTATAACTATGTTGTTGGGGGTCTTAGATTAGGTTTCAAGGTTATGCGCTCTGGAACACACAAACCTACAACATGCCTAGGATACGAGAGAAGGTTTCTTCAATACCATGAAATGGAATCAAAATAGTTCACGTTGGGTTCACCAAAATGTAGAGGAGGGGAACCGACTACTCTAGGAATCCAGTTCTAGGTCCTATAATGAGAGGCTGACCTCATCTACCCCAAGATTTATTACACAATTTAGAAGAGTTAATTTGTTAAGGTTGAAAAGGAAGAGAAATTTGGTTGTTATTTTCCTACTAACTTGAATGTTTCAAATGGTCAAATAGGATAATTTGTAGAGTTCAATCTACTACCCAAACAACTTACTACCTGAGGATGGTAGCGCAGGACACAAATAGTAGTGCATCATGTTGGCATCTCAACAGTGCATTGGCATTCATACAGATAGGATACTTCTAAGATAGATTAAAACATGGGAAATACAAATGACAACCTGACTAATGGATTTTTATGCTATGACATAATATATAAAAGGGTATGGAAATGAAGTACAAAAAGAAGAATACCTTAACTAAACTATGCTCAAATTGACAAAGTGAGAAAATGGAACCAATCTCCTTGCAACATGATTCTTCGAACAACTCTAATTGAGAAGCACCTACACACACAAGACCAAGGAAAATGTTGGGGCTATTTTTATTGGATTGCCTTAGTGAGTCCCCTACTTTGGCATTTCCACCTCCATAAATAGCCAAATAGCAATGTGTGTAGAAAAATTATAAAGTGATATATGAAAATGGAAGTGCCAAGAAATAACACAAACAACAATATGCTACTACATAACACAATAATGCAAAAAAAAATGAAAATGGAGGATATCACCTTCAAAGCTATGTGCTCTCAAGGAAAGTGGAGTAAGGAGCAAGGTTGCAAGTTCTCCAACAAAAAATTTGTCACAACGAATAGAGTGGAGGAGCAAAAAAATAGCAACTTGCAACTACAATGGAGTGGTGGTGAAGCTTGGAAGTGTGTAGTTGATAAAAAATGCATGAAGAATTGAATCAAGAAGAAGGATAGAGTGAAGGACTTCTAAATAAGTTGGATAGATTGGAGAAATGGACAATTTGTATGGAGAAAGGGAGGAAAAAGATTTTTTTGTGTTAGTCAAGGGAGAAGGAAGCACTACGGTTCACATCCAATAGAGAAACGTAACACCTTTGGGGATTCCAAAGGCATGAATCTTGTCGTGATGGTAGTGTGGCACGTGAATGTCTACATAGTGCGCGTGCATCCTTGACAAAATTCCTCCATTGACATGAAAATGAGTTGTTGACTGGACAAGGAAAGGCGACGGATGTGGAAATTGCATTATTGGATTTCAAGGTGAGGGGTATGCAAATGGAGAATTTTCCTAGGGGTGAAAATTCACTCCACTATAGTAACTCAACACCCTTCAATGGCTTCCTTGAAGGACTAAAGTCATGCACATCAATTGAAGTAATTGGATTTTTCTTGCTTGAATGCTTGAATTTGTTAGAGACCTACAAAAGGGGTAACCTTCACAAAAAAATGACAGCATGAACACATGTGAATTCACATAGAATTTCACATGATGCAAGTGGATGTTGAATTGCTGAAATAAATCACTAATATGTTGCTCTTGACTTACTCTTTATTTCCACCTCTTATATTTTAAATGATGCAATAACTAGGTGTTTATAGGTATTTTCTCTAATTTTGATAAATTAGATCACAATAGACAATATTTGCAACTTGAATTGTAAATGTTAAAATTTTGACACCAACATGTTCAAATTTGGATCCCAAAAAATAGGGGGACCCAAGGGTGTCCCATTCTTGGCCCTATTTTCCAGTATTTTCAGTTTTGATGGAAAAAAATTAAATAAATTCATTTGTTCAGTGCTTGCAATTTCTTAGAAAACGGTAAAAATAAGCCTTAGAATGCATAAATTAGGAAATTAGGGGGATCAATTAGGTCTAATGAATTAAGAGGGAGAAAAAATAGTGTGAAATTTTTCAAGTGACAATTTTTTACTCTATTTTTAACCCCCACTTTAGTGAGAGCATGAACTTATGCTTAGACTTAGACTAAAGTAGAAAATATATTTCAAGAGGTGTCTAGTCATCTAAATGTTGAAGAGATAGGATGACTATGAATCTATGGGAGCACGCAAGCCCCTAGGATCCAAGATCCCACAACAAGACAACATAAGGAAAAAGGAACACACACATGTCTAAAAACATGAAGCATACTTGATGAAAACACATGACATAACATAACATATAGATGGAAAAAATGAACACAATCATGACACAGACATAATGTAAACATGAAGAATTCACACAAAAACACACAACAAAACACAAGGTTAGTACCAAAGGGATTTGATTCGGTAAGGAAAAGAGACCTTAGTCTTAAATTGTCTCAAATACCAAATTTCATCCATCAAATAAGCATTGGTTAAAGGAATGCTCCTATGAGGACTAGCAAGTTGTGTTATTCCAAATCATTCATGAGCCACATGGATCTACTATCTAGCAAGCTACATTATGATAGGTGTCCATGTAATATGATGAGTTCCATAAGGCTAGCAAGTTGCATTATGCAAGTCACTCATGAAACACACAGGTCTACTAGCAAGAAAGTTGTGTTATGCTTAACAACCATGTTATGGAATGCATGGTTCACACAATAGCAATGTCTGATATTTTCTAGGTGAATCACAAAAATTCACCACAAGATAGTGAAGTCTGATATTCACTAGGTGAGTCCCCAAGACAAAGTAGGAAAATGAGAAACACATTAGGTCTAGTGAAGTCTGCTATTCACTAGGTGCACACCCTTGAAAACTATACCAAGAGTTATACTCCCTAATAAATTTGATAAGGTGCTACAAAATGATCAAGATTCTATGCCAGTGCATCACTAAGTTCAATACTCATGAACAAAGTGAAGAAAAAATTCCAAACTCACCTAATTAGGTGCACAAACTCGCCTAAGGAGACAACATAAGGCCTGAACCTCAAGGGGTGTTATAACAAAACTACCACAAAGGTGATTTACAGAAGCAACAAAGGGGTTTTGCTCGATATATGAAGGGTCACACCTTAGGGAATATCACACATGACATCACCACCAAGAGAGGAATAGTCATGGAATAAAATAATTCGCACCTTAGGGAATACTAGCCACAACATTACCACCAAGGGGAACGCCATATACCAAAACAGGTAAAATTCATAGGGGATATCAATTCCAATAGCACCACTACAAGGAAACTAACATATATTGAGAAGGCCACACTTTCATTGAGAAGGTCACATTTCCTAGGAGGTGTATGTTATCATCACCAAAAATAAACCATTTATTATGCAAATAATGAGTGGGGGACTATACGCCCCCTTTTAAAATATTAGTGTACTTGTTACAATCACATTTTAATGAAATATAAAGGGATCCTTTGCTAGAAGGAATGCACCTTGACACATGACTATCAAACCCATTTCCCCTCGAGTGTAGGGAAAAAGTTGAACCCAAAATGGATGATGATATGTTGTTCCTTGTAAAATTAAATATGATTGCCTAAAGCCTAGTTTATACCCCCATGCATAGTAATCAACATGTTGTGATACTACAACTACAACATGACAAGGAGCAGCAACTAACACTATTTATCTCTTGTATGATTAAGTGAAGGTATTTTTGATGTTTTTGTTATTTTTGAAGGACAATAACCAATACCTATTATTGATTCTTATGTGTTAGGATCTAGGTATGTGCAGGATCATCATGGAAAAAATAGGCCCTTAAGTGGCAAAAAATTTAGAAAAATCAGAGTTAGGCAACTTGATGTAAAAATTTGAATAAGTTATCTATATTATTTCAAAAATATGTAAGAATAGAATTTGTAGAAAATTGAATTTAGTTTCTAACTACTAGATTTATTTAAAAAAAAAAAATCTATTTGGTGAAAATTTGAAATTTCAATGCAGTAGTACTTAAATTTCGAGGGAAAAATAAGAAGTAGGTGTTTGTCACCATCTAACCACAATAAAAGATAATATTTTTTATAATATTTTATACATAAGTATAGGACTCATGTCCAGATGTGATGCATATTTTTTTGCAATTTTTTTCCATGTAAATAATTAATTATGAATTTTTTTATTACAACTTTTAAAAATATAAAAACTTGTATGTCTGACCACCTTAACATGGTCAAAACTTCATGAAATTCAATTTTTCTTTTTAATCCTATAATATGAAAAGCATAAATGTGATGCATGTTTTGGATTCAAAAAATGTGATACCATTTGAAAGCTATAGATTTTTTTCAATCAACCTATCAATCAACACTTTAGTCATAATTCAAATAGAAAATGAATAATAATTATTTATTACATTGATAGAAAGATGAGAATCTCCTTTAAAAACCCTTTCCATTTCATCAATTTTGGGTAAGAAAAAGTCGTCAGCCACATACCCTACAAATACCCATCATATTGCCACTTTTTGGCCCATCATGATCCTACACATACCCATCTATGGGGACATAGATACCATATTATTTTACACCACATCATTTTCTATTATAGCCAAATTATTTCAAAATTTGGTAGGCTCTTCCATAAATGGCTTCAATTTCTTTCAAAGAAGCTGTTTTTTCATAATCATTTTCATCATAAGTGGATGTGCAATTTTTGTTTTCTTCTTTACGAAGTTGTGGATGATTTAGTGATAGATTGCGTTGATATCATTGCGAATTCTCTCTCTCTTTATTTATTTTGATTTTGTAATATTTTATTCCACCATGAATGTAGCTATAAAGTGTAAGAATCCCCAATTATTACCCAATAAATTTATCATCGATGAAAGATAATTAGGATCATCATTGATTTGTAAAGGTTCCAATTTTGAAGTTGGTATCAATGTGCTAAGAGGATTCATTACTTCTATATTAGTTTGTAAACAATTTTCAAATTTAAGATCAACATTTATCATGTAAACCTTATTGTTGTATGTGTATTTCATTAAATGATGAAGCATTGAACGTACACCTTTCATCTCATGAATCTATGGTCTACCCAAGAGAAAATTATATGAAATATCATGGGGGATAATATGGATAGGAGTTTGCAATAAACCTTACCAACTTTAACAGGTGACATTATCACACCAATCAATTGTTTTCCCACATTATCCAAACCTCGAATAGATAAATCAACTGGGTGAATTTTCATTTTATTTGCTCCAATTCTATCCAAAAGGTTCGTACTACAAACATTAAGCCCCAAACCATTGTCAATCAGGGTATGGCTAATTCCAATCTTGTTAATAATAGCCATTATCATCAAAGCATCATTTTGTTTTTACATTTCGAAAGGAGGTAATTCACATTGATGAAATTCAATATCTAAATTAGTCAAATTCATACCCTTAAGTAAAGTTTCCACATTATTTGGTTGAGCACTAGGAGGGATAAATACTTTATGCAAAGAATTTTCAAGCGTGCCATGATAAACATGTGATGTTTGAATAAAATCCCATAAAGAAATCTTAGTAGGAGTGTTATGAAGTTGCTTGATAAGATCAAATTCTTTTCCACTATGTTGTAGAATGTTAGGTGTGGGTGGGAGGTATGGTTGGGGAAATAGGATGGATGTTTTTTTTGTTGCTTGTTATTCCTAGTGTTATATGTATGAGAAATAGTATGATAACTTGGTTTCTTTGATGCATGATTACTAGTGAGTTGTTTTACAGAGTTTAGGATATGTCCATGAGATTTAGGAGGTCCTATAATTAGAGCAGGTCCAATAATTAATAGATTTTTAGGAGGTTTGATGATTAAAGGAGATATAGTGGCTAATTGTGCGTTTATAACCTCAACGAACTTAAGTTCTTGTTGATGATCTTCTATTGAGGGGGAATATAATGTCACCTTAGCATCCTTATATAAGAAAGACCTCTTACTATCTTTTGAAGGACATGTATCAATGATGGAATCCTCCTTTTCCATAATATCTTCCCAAGTGGGAGAGGTAATAGGAGAGAAACAAACAAGATTGTCAAGCTACTCAATGATTGGATCTTCTAACATCAAGATACCTTCTTCACAAATAGGAGAGATATCAGTAGAAAAAAAAACATGATTTTCATTATTTTCAATGATTGTATTCTCTTGCACCAAGCTAACCTCACACATGGGAGAGATAGTGGTACATGGATCAATGAAAAACAACAAAAGTGGGGAAATAAATTCATTGTGGCATGCTTATAACAAAAATTACTCGTTGTTCTTAACAAGTTTAGACAATAGAACATGAATTATGATAACACAAGATTTTTGAAATGAGAACATGATGTTATACCCTATGGATGAAGCTACCAATTTATTTAGAAAAATAGATAGTTACAAGACTAATATTAAAAAATAGATAATAGAATTGGGCAGTGACTAGATACAAGATTATGCACAGTGAATTCAAGCTCAAAATAGTAGGAATAAGCCACCATAAGTGGACTAAGTCACCCTATGGCACCTATGTCTTGCATAGATTTTTTCAAAATTGGATTGTGTTATACTATATAAGGATCTCAGGTATGCTTGCAGAAAGGTCTGACAATGTATTTTTTTCTAGAATTTACTCAGTTTATGGTAATGTGATTTAAAATACATGTGTGCCACTATGTTGAAGATTTTTTTATAAATAAATGTCAAATTTGAATGCAATTTCCAAATCTAAGATGCCACAATTGACTAATAATAAGATGTAGAAGTCTGGAAATGATGATTTTGAACCTAAAAAGTGCACTTTTTGAGCCATATGAAATATGCCTAAATGAATGTAACTAAGAATTCCAAATCACAAATCTAAAATGATAAACAAATTGAATACACAAAGAAAGACAATTGTGCAATTATTAATTGATCCAAGTGTAGCAAGACAGAGGCACCCTAAGGAATCTAAGTCCTTGATAGGCTTTCTAAAAATTTGAATGTGTATTAGCTTGTCTAAGGGTTCTATTTTTGTGTACAAATAGGTTGGAAACTGAGAATTTTTTTAGAATTTTCTCAATTCATGATAGTATAACTCAAACACAAATGTGTAATAATGTTTGAACAAAAGTGACAATTATGAATGCGATTTTGAATGCAAATCTGACCTAAATGAATGAAAGTAATCTTATTGCAACCTATGATGTAATGTGGTGAAATTTTTAAATTTTTATTTCTTTTATGATGAAAAATTGAAACCCTAAATGAACAATGCAAAACAATGCAATGTTAAACCTAGATCTAGGGTTAAATTATTTCAAAATTCAAAAGGTTTATGATATCAAAATGTCCAATTCACCAAAATGTAACAAAAAAAAATTGAACCCTAAGTTTAGTGTATAAAACCTAGGGTTATTTTCCTCCTTTTTCAAGGGTACATTAGGATGCAAATCAACAAGGTGATTAGGTTGACTTTCAACCATGAAGGTGAGCCAATTAGACCTGAATCTGCATCTTTTTAAGCCTTCGAAATATTGGAATTAATGAGATTGTGTTAGACTAATTCAACTATATGACCTTATATGAAAATGTAGGATTTTGATAATCAAAAAACCATAACAAAAGTTTGTAGGTAGATATGAGAAGGGAAAAGTGTTGTGTACCTATCTTAAAAATTTGGTATAAATTAGAATAGGACATAGGTGCCCAAGGGCATCTCTTTCCTTGTAGGAATTTCTTGGGTCTATTTTTGTAATCCTATAATGTTGAATCTAAGCTCTTGATTCCTTGTTGCAAATTTTTCTGATCACTGTTGGGTAATTCTATAGGCGAGTTTTCATGAATTGAAAAGGTGTAGGGTTTTGAATGCAACAATGGACAAATGATCTTCAAATTTCCTTCAATCCTCTCCAAAACCAATACTTTCACATTCAAAGAGAGAGGAAAGGTTGTGCCATTTAGGGGCTTGTCATAGTCAAACATCATGTTAGTGTTTCCATTTCCACAATGGCAATGCCAATGATAAAATGATAAATGGTAGGAAGGAATGATGAATCCACAAATTTTTGCTTGGAGACCTAAAGTCATGCACATCACTTCAATGAATGGGATCTTTCTTTCATGAATGCTTGAATTTCTTGGAGACCTACAAAAGGGTTACCCTTCACAAAACACTGATGACATGAACACATATGAACTTACATAGGATTTGACATGATGCTTAGATCTTGATTTGCTATAATAAATCACTAAGATGTTTCTCTTGACTTTCTCTTTATGTTCACCTTTTGCTTGTTAAATTTCAAATGATGTAATAACTAGGTATTTATAGGAATTTTGTCAAATTCTTGAAAATTAGATCCTAATAGTCGACATTACTCACCACCCTTCAATGGCTTCCTTGAAGGACTAAAGTCATGCACATCACTTCAAGGACTTGGACCTTTCTTTCTTGAATGCTTGAATTTCTTGGAGACCTGCAAAAGGGTCACCCTTCACAAAACACTGATGACATGAACACATATGAACTCACAGAGGATTTGACATGATGCTTGGATCCTGAATTGCTACAATAAATCACTAAGATGTTTCTCTTGATTTTTTCTTGATGTTCACCTTTTTCTTGTTACATTTCAAATGATGTAATAAGTAGGTATTTATAGGAATTTTTTCTAATTCTCACAAATTAGATCCTAGTAGTCGACATTTGTAACTTGAATTGTAAAGGCTAAAATATTGACATCGACATTCAAATTTGGATCCCAAAAAAATAGGGGAAATTAGACACCCAAGGGCATGAGGTATTATTGGCCATATTTTCCATGATTTTAGGTGTCGAGGGAAAAACATTAATTAAATTCATTTGTTCAATGCTTGCAATTTCTTAAAAAATAGTAAAAAGAAGCCTCAAAATGCATAGTTTATCAAATTAGGGAGATTGATTAGGTCCAATGACTTAAGGGGTAGAAAAACATAGTGTGAAATTGTTAAGGGTGACAATTTTTTACATTATATATTAATACTTTATGCTTTGGTTATGATTTTTGACAATGAAGTAACCATTGAAACCTATTGTGCAAGATTAATACATAGCTAGTGGACCTAGGGAAATTCCATGGTGACATATTATGAATAGCTTGTGAAACTAACCTAACTTATTTGGAGAGGTTAAGGTATTATGTATTGTAATTTCCCTCATGATTTGGATTCCTTCTTTAAATGTGTAAATTATGTGTCTTTTCTATTGTTGGTGTTTGTGTTGAATTTTCTATGTGTATGTCATGAGAGGGTAATGGTATTTTGTTTTCCGAGCTTAAATCTATTTTAATTATGAAGTTTTAGTTTAACATGCCAAATTTTTTTTTTTTATGATTTTCCATAGTCCAAAGTCATAGGACTTGATCCTATAGTCATTTTAATGAATTTAATGTTTAATTTTCATGACTTATGATCCACCTTTTGGATCCATTTTACATAGTGAGGAGATTCAAATTGGTTTCAGTCAAAGATGGTAGAAAGAATGCCTAAGAAGCATTCACAATAGAAGTGTGAAAGGTTGACGTACTGGGGTGGAGGATTATCCATGGAAGTGAAACTTGTCACCTTTACAATTAAAGATGAAGGGATTAGGGTTCCATTCTTTTAGTTTTCTTTTTGAGTAGGAAAAGAACATTGGGTTTGATTCATTCTTCTTATTTTGTTTTTTTTTTCAAGATGGGGTGGGTTGGAAAAAAATTGCTTGTGTGAAGAAAGGCTTGGAGAATTTCTTGTGTATTTCTTCTTCAACTTTCTTTCCAAGTTTTGAAGGATAACTAGGTTGGTGGTTTTTAAATTGTGTAAATGTGCTTGTAGTGAAAATTGATGTTGTCTTTTGTTGTAAATGTTTATTACATTGAGTATGTCTTTTTGTGGTAGAAGTATTTCTTCCATTTTTTGGGAGTATCCTTCTTTTGTGGGATTTGAGTGAGAGATGTGTCCTTGGGGGGAAGAAATTTTAAGGCTATGAGTACCCATATATAAATTTTGTGGAGATTATGTCATATTGTGTGTGTGGAGAATCTATTTATGGAAGTTCAAAATTTTAGAGGAGTGGTATGTGGAGAAATTGGGAGATATGATGGTTGGTAATACATGTTAAACTTTTGGTAATACCCCCTCAATTAGATGACCTTTCTCCTCCTCTACGAGTTTCTTATAGGAGAACCTTTGTGTAAGTGTTTTCTTGAGTGTTAAGAATATGTGTGACTACCTTATTTTTGTGTTGTTGTGTTGCATATATTTTGCATTGAAATTGTTGTGTGTGTTCATTGTGGGAAGGTAGTATTGTAGCTATGATTTGGTGGTGTAAAATTTCTCCCTATTACCATGAGTTTCCCCAAGCTTGGGGGTTGGTTGATTTAGCCCTAGGTTGGGAGGTGAGCTCCCACTAGTCTTGGTGTATGTCTCTTCTTGTTCTTTTGTATGTACATATTTTGTGATATTTGTAGAGAAACCTTGTTGTATGGGAAGGGAATTCTCCACTATCTTGAGTACTAAGTGTGTTCAAGCTATAAATCAAGCTCAAGAAAAATTCCCTTGTGAAATTGTTAGTGTTGGGAGATATTTTACAATTGTATATTGTCTATAAAAAAAATCCATGTGCTAGGTGTTTGGAAGATAGTTGTAATTTCCTTGAAATATTTTGGACATCTGAATACACGGAAAAGAAGGCATGAGATGTAAATTAATGTGAACTTTTGGCTATAAATTTTTCCATCATGAGTTCTAGAAATTCTCCTTTTTCCTTTGAACATCATGCAATGATTTGATTGTAGTAACATTTTATACACGATTCTTAGAAAATTTCTTATTTGTACATTCATATTAATGCTATGGTATTATGATGGAATGGTATGTTACACTATGATAAACCTTAGATATGAATGTATTTCTATTCTTATTCCTATGTACATCCCTGTTGACCTATCAATGAAAATTATGTTATTTAGATTTGCATGTATGAGATAAAAAATAAAGAATTGAAATAAAGGAGCCTAAGGCCATAATATCCTTGTTCCTTTCATGGGCTAGATGTGAAACTGATATAGATTGAAATTAATGTACCTATTTAGTTTGTATGATAAGTATTCTTCTATGCTCTTCATTTAAAATTTCATTGAATGTTACTTTAAAGGAAATTATATTCAATTTGGGTCAACATTTTGTAGATTAGTAAAATCAGTAGAACCCTTCATGAACCTGTAAATTTAGTTAGAATATATGTGCACCTATTTTTATAATAGATTTAGGTAGCTTTAAGTAATATTTCTTATGGACTTAGAATAGAGAATACACAAAAGTATACAATAAAATTTCAATGTCTTTCCATTTCTTTTCTTTTTTGAAATTTGCATACTCTTGTTAGACGCTTGGCATCCTAGGCATAACATTATCCAGTCGTGAGATCCCAAGTCAAAAAAAAAAACTAACTCATACATCTTCTTGTCACATCATTTAAGATCTATATGCAAATTTTTGAAACCCTACATTTTTAATTCTATCTCATTAGACATATGCATTCGAGGGGATTATCTCAAATGTTGTTTACGAGATCCTACACCCATGTTTCCTCTTCCTCTATGTAGGTGCCTAACTTTTCTCTCGGCCATAACACCATCATTGTTTTCATCCCAAGAAACATTACCAACCTTTATAAAATAAATCAATAAAATTCTCAGGAGCTCTATGTCTATGTTAAGACATTCACCCTCTTTTCCAATTCATCCCTCCATGCTATAACCCAATTAGACATGGTATAAACCAAATAAAACTGTTATTATTCATACCTTATCTTAGAAGTTAATAGCATAAAATTTTATAGTTGTACATTTAAAATAGTTTATTTTACAACCTTTTATAAGCTTCACTGTGTACCCAACACAACTAGACACATAAAATTTAATCCAGTCCAATGAATATCATTTCTAGAAACAAACATGGAAAATGGTGTAACTAGATTTTTTTATCTAGTCATGCCTATGAAAAATCACTCATTCATAAAATAAAAGAAAACAAAAAATTATAATAAGAAAATAAAATGAAATGTCGATTAGTGCCGACTCATGATCTGCGATCCTTTCTCTTTTTTCTCGTAGTTCGTTTTAAGTAACATTCCTAAATGAATCGATTTCCTTAACCTAAAGAAATAGATTAAAAGTATGGTTTATAATTTCCACTCTTATTTTCTAGTAATTTCTTTAATAAAGTTGGTAAAATGGTAATAAAATTGGTAAAATAGTAAAATGTTAAATTAGTTAGTAAATTACTAAAATGTTGATATTTATTAATTTAAAAAAGCTAGTAAATTAATAAAATTGAAAAAACTAGTAAATTAGTGAATTGTTAAAATTTATTAATCTATTAGTAATTTCTTTAATAAGGTTAGTAAAATATCTATATTTTTAAAATGATTAGACGAATGTGTTTTATTTTGAATGCTAATATAATCTTCATGAGAAAGTGGTGAATTTATTAATTCATTATTTATTTTTTGCAAGTTATTTCATGCAAATTTTTTAGGTGAAATTAATTTAATAAAAGATAGGAAAGAACTCTTGGGGCTTAGAGGATAAATGGAATATGTTTTAAGGTTCAAATTTTCATAAATTATTAATGATTTTTTTTTGTGATTCAATTAAAATAACAGTAGAACAAAAGAGATGATGAAATTAAATTAACATTAGATTTACTATTCAAAGAACTTACAAAATAAATTATTTTCATTTAGTTGTATATTTTTAGGAGCATTAGAATATTGATTTAAAAATCATACAAAAAATTACTTTAGAGGAAACACATAGTCTAGGGTCCATTTTGATAGCTAGTAGATTTAATAATGGCCATCTAAGGATCTTACAAATAAGTTGGTATAATGATGGGAAATCAAGTGTAGAGTGATAATTTAAGGATAAATTGGGTTACTCACTTAATTTATTTGAAAATAGCAATGAAATCATTTCAAGTCTAGGCCTTGTCATGAGAACTTCAACTTTTTCATTTCATATTGTAAGCCCAAGGGAACTTTCCTAAGAGGTAATTCTCTTAAAGGTGAATTATTTACAATACAATGACCTAATTGGGTTAGCATTTATTTGAGAGCAAGGAAACAAGGTTCGCCATACTCATCTCATCAATCCTCTCCTCACCTTCTTGGAGGTGTTCTTGTAATGACACTACACAAACAATGACACAGTATACACATTAGCTATTATGTTAGGTATGATGTTAGATAAGATTGTAGTTTTTTTTTTTGTCTGTTATGTTTATTGGTTAAATTTATGGGCATGATAGATAACCCTCACACTGTAGACCATGTTCTAAAGGATCTAAGAAATATCCTCCAATGTGATAGTCACCTTTCTATTGGGAAGAATAAATGTGGACCTCTCACTATGCTATCTCTCGATGAGGGTTGCAAACATTGCCCTATGACCCCTAATCTCTAATATGTATGTGATGTTCCATGATCTGATAGTTGTTATAAAAGTGTGATTCAACTCTCCAAGTCTTCACTTTTTTTATAACTTAATAGAGTTTCACTCCCTAGAAATAATTAGGTCTAACAAAAGACTTAAGTTATCTATAATAAAATACATGTCAAAACAAAATCATTTTTTACCCTATTTTTTAAATGTGTCATTTTAGAAATTAGATGTGACATGATTTTTCAAATGTGTGACTCTAATATTAGATGCACCGAACTAAATCCAAATATACCCTATTCATATATATAACCTACTTTTTAAAATGCACCAAACTATTATCAAATTTACCACTTCACCTTCAAATGTGCCATTTCAAATTTCATATGAGACATAACAAGTTTTAATAACATCATTCTACCTTTTGGTACAATTCATTTCCTACATTCAAGTAGAATTTGTGACACATAAATGAATGCCTAATGATGTAAGCATTAGATATGTACCACTTGGGATGCTTTGGCTAGTTGTTGGTGCTGACGAACTGTTACTCTAATCAGTGTAATGCTCTTATAATCCTCACCATTTTTGTAATTGTTTTGTACTCTAGAATCACTAAAGACTCTTAAACTCTCAAAGATAAAATATGCAAATGAATTGAAATGACCTCCTAGTGGAACTTATACAATCATCCATTCCTACTAGCATATATATATTAAAAATTTATAGGCCATGGTAGGACACATCACATCTACACAACACCTTACATTTAAATAAAATGACCTTCCTTTTGCATCGTACCACAACCACGCATTATACACAGAAGTATTCATCCATAAAAATAAGTTCAAAATAATCTTTATAGATGGTGGAGTGGTCTTAAATATTTGTAATTTGAAACTGGTAAAATAATTAGGATAATCTAATGGGTTTATAGAGAAAAAAAAAAGATCATCACAATTAGAGAATACAATGACAATGAAAATGAATCAAAAGGGATAATCAAACTTTGTATCCAAGTTGGTCCCTCTATTGTGGAAACCACATGTTAAGTACATTAAACCTATATAACAAACTCATAGGATACCCATGGATACATGCCATGTAGGCCATCCCATCCACCTATTACCAATGCATTAATTTTTTGTGTAATGAAAATGAGGTCACCATTTATGTGTGCCCTCACCCTTTCCACTATTGTTAAAACTTGGTGGAAAAATAAAATAAAATCCACTAAGTGCATAAAAATAACATCGCCTCACCTTTATCATCCTATATTGATCCATCCACTTTATATTCATCACCTACCTCACATGAGCCTCTTGAAAATATGAGATAAAAGGTTGTGGATAATATTATCTAAAAGGATTCTTCTATGCAAGACAAAATTAATCTTCTCCTAAGATGTATGGTAAACCACAAAATATAGGCAAAACCTCTTCCATTATCATATTTTTATCCATGATGTTCTCAAAGTTGGGAGATTTAAACAAGAATGTTATAGAAGAAGATATTTCTAAATGGTTATACCAAGAAGAGAAATAGAAAGAAAACCCTACCAATTGAACAATATAGAAAGGGTTTCCAGATCATAAAGAACATGGGATTCATAGGTCAAGACACCCTTGGATGATATCAACAAGAAATAAGGTATCCCATAGTTCTCAAGAAAAGAGAAAAATATCAAGAAGTTGGGTATGATTCATCAATAAATGATAATCCTTACATCGAGTGTGCCCCTAGTAAGGTAGCCAAAGTATTTACTATGGTTGAAAGTTCTAAAGATGATACCATTGAGGACTTTTTCATGTACATCACTGAATTATTTGAGAATGCATCCACAAACACCATAACATCCAAATAATTTACATTCCCTTTGTAATCCAATGACTTACCAATTATATATTGTTAGAATTAGCTATGGAGATAGGCTTCCAAGATCTAGAGGCCAAATAGAAAGCACAAAGAGAGAATATGAATATGATAATAATAAATTGTATTCTTATCAATTATGATTCAATTGTTACGGGTACAATGTATGAGAGACCCCATGGTTACATAGCCAAGGTGAGATACAAGATGTCATAGGATTATGACAAGTGTCTTAATCATATGACATGAGGAAACTTATCACAACTACCTAGGTTCGCATGTGTTACAAGTCAAAAGATAAGATAACAACTAATGACAACTAACATCTTCTAGAAAGATTCCTAGGACCTAAGTAAAATTAACATGTAAATAAGTCCCCTAGTAATGAATTAACTAGGTACAAGGCTTTATTACACCAACACCCCCCCTTATGTGCAACTTAGGGAGTAGAAAATTATTATGCAAATGACACAAAATGGGTACCACCTACGAGGCCATGTTAAGTATCCATGTACAAATACAAAATAAATCTCACAGACAAAAAAAAGGAGAAAACCCAATGGGACAAAACTCCTCCCCAAAAGAGAGATGAAAGATACAAAACTGAAATGCTCCTAATGATGCATGAGAAGGCCAAAACCCCATGTGAGGAAAATGACCCCCCCCATAAGAGAGAAGAAGAAGAGAGACAATGCAACCCCCCTCAATGTTGAGTCTCTTGCAATGATGGTAGAAGCTTGACATTGAATGTTGAAGATGATCCAATCTCATTAAACAATTTGTTCCTCCCCTTAGCAAGAAACAAAACCATGGATGTATGCAAGATTTCTTCCCAAAGATAGATGGTCTATGATGTCTTTGAAGCATGCTCAAGTTTCTCTATGCCGACATTGAAATCTGACACACTCCACACAGATGTTCTAGGCCACACTATTGAAGAGGAAAATTTAGAATGTAGTAGAGATAAATTTAGAACATAATCCAAAGAGAAAGATATCCCCTGTGAAGACAAAGAATCCTCCTCCAAATGCTATCCAAAAGTATCCACAGTCACATCAAACTACAAAGAATGATCAAGTAGAGAATGAACAAGAAGGTCAAAGTGGTCTCTCGCAACAACTAATGAAGGATATTCTCCATCAAAGAGAAGATGAATTCTATCTATGATGTCTCCCAAATTTGCAATATGAGACTCCATAAACAAGTCTAAAATACCTGTCAATAAGCTATCATAAGTAGCCAAATCTGAAAAATGAATATTCTACTACACTAAATCACTAGAAGCCATATTTTTAGCAACACAATCATCAACATCTACAATAGTAGATGGAGGAGATAGAATGCATGACTCAAGAAATGGATCCGATGTGAGAGCTCCCAAGTTTAAGAAGCCAAATATCTCCTCTAAATCATAGTTCATATTTGAAGTGTGATGAACAGCTAAAGGAACAATGTCACCATCAAAAGAAAAATTTGCAAAGGTATACACCCTAGATGAATGATCAACCATTCCAGTAGCAATAATCTGTCTACCTCCAAGTCTCGAATGATGACTGAATTAGGTGTTAACTCCATAGTCCTCCCATCTCCACCATGTGTAATCTGATATATGGAAATAATATTTTTCATCAAATAAGGAACACATAAAACATCTTGAAAATTTTTGTCCCCAAAAATAATATACCCCTTCCCAATTACACTCATGTATGTATTGTTTCTCATCAAGATAGGAGATGTAGTACAAGCCTCAAAAGAAGAAAATATAAACAATGAAGATACCATATAATGAGATGCTCCTAAATCTAAAAGCCATCCCCCCGATCCATAACCTAAAAGAGTACAAAGAGCATGTCCTTTATATCCTGATGTGGAATCTTGACCTTTGTCATTTTTAGACTATTTTGAAGGAGGAGGTGATTCAGACATTCTAGAAGGAAAATCAATGTGATTCTTTTTTATAATATTTTTCAACTCATCAATATCCTTCTTATAACAATAGTGTTCTTCATTTCCATCCTTCTTGCAATATGCACAAGTACTTGCTTCTCCTTCTTACATGATTTCTCTTTGGAAGAGGATTTATTCTTTGATTGATCTAAATGTGGATTATTCTTTACTTTCTTTTGTTTCTTATATGATTCTAGTTCTTTCACCTGACTAACTAGCAATTCCTAAGATTTAAAAGTATTGATAAGACCCATTGAGATAAGCTTTTGTTGCACTCATTTATCAACATCTCAGAAAATGATGCAAATGAAGGTGTAGTATATGCAGAACCCATAGTCAATCTATGAGTATAAAAGCTAGAAACAAAAGAAGCATAATCAGGGCCAATTTTTTTCATTGTATTGTAGACCAAATGAATGTCCTTATCAATTCCACATGGTTTACATTTCTCTCTTAGATCATTAACCTTAGTGATGTAGTCTTGGATGGTGTCAAATTTCTTAGGATCAGGGTTCATCAATTCATTGTCAATTTGATAACCTCTTACTTCATCTATAGTACCACACATATTTTCAATTTTTCCCAATCTTCATGAGAATTTTTACATGACTCAATTTGAAACAAAAAATCTTGAGAAACTAGTCTATGAAGACATCCTAGAGCTTTGGTATGTTCAATCATCCATTTTATCTTTTTATCTATATCTATAGGTTCAGTTACATTATTTTAAACATATAGAGAGTGACCTTCAGTCATTAGAATACTCCATACATTTTTATGCCATGTTGAATAATTATATGATGTGAGAAAATGAACCTTAGGATGGGTATGTGTAGGATCATGATGGGCCAAAAAGTAGCGATATGATGGGTATTTGTAGGGTATGTGGTTGATGACTTTTTTTAACCCAAAATTGATGAAACAAAAAGGGTTTTTAAAGGATATTCTTAGTTTTCCACCAATATAAATTATGATTTACTTTGAATTTAATAAATAATTATTACTCATTTTCTATTTGAATTACGACTAAAGTCCTAATTGATATGTTGATTGAAAAAAATTTATAACTTTCAAATGATATCACATATTTTGAATCCAAAACATGCATCACATACTATAGGATTAAAAAAAAAAGAAAATTGAATTTCATGAAGTTTTGACCAAGTTAAGGTGGTTAGAAATACAATTTTTTATATTTTTAAACATTGTAATAAAAAAATCATAATTAATTATTTACTTAGAAAAAAATTACAAAAAAATATGTATCACATCTAAACATGAGTCCTCTATTTATATCTAAAATATTGTAAAAAAAATATTATCATTTTATTGTGGTTAGGGTGGTCAGACAGACACCTACTTATTTTTTCCTTGAAATTTAAGTACCACGGCATTGAAATTTCAAATTTTCATCAAATAGATTTTTTTATTTTTCAAATAAACCTTGTATTTTAGAAACTATATTCAATTTGCTACACATTCTATTCTTACATATTTTTGAAATAATATAGATAACTTATTCAAATTTTTACGTCAAGTTACCTAACTCTGATATTTCTGAATTTTTTGCCACTTAAGGGCCCTTTTTTTCCATGATGATCCTGCACATACCCGGATGATCCATGAAAATGAGAGAGAATAAGCAAATAGAACAAACAAATGCACCAATAGACCCCCCCAAATCACTCAATCAAGAAAACCCTGATAAATATATGATTTGGCACTTTATATTTAGTGCATTTACAGTTTCTAGATTCCAAAAACAACAAGATAGACTTGATATTAGTGCTTACACATGCCAAAATAGGCCACATAATAAAGTAATTTTTTTGGTACAAAATGAGATCAATCTAATCATACCACTAAAAAATAAACAAAAAATTATGCACTTTCCCTAAAAACTACACCCAAAAACTAGTATTTCTTTCAATATTTTTTGATTCTCTAGATCATCATTCAATGCAAGAGAAGAGCATACTCAATTTTTCAAGATTTACCATCTTTAAGAAAAAATTTATCCAACGACACCCAACCCTCTCTGATACCATGTTAGAATTGGCTATGGAGATAGCTTATCAAGATCTAGAGGCCAAATGGAAAGCACAAAGAGAGAATATGAATATGACAAGAATAAACTATATCCTTATCAATTATGATTCAATTTTTGTGTGTACAATGTATGAGATACCCCTTGGTTATATAGCCAAGGTGAGATACATGATGTCATAGGATTATGACAAGTGTCTTAATCATATGAAAGGAGACACATTATCACAAATACCTAGGTTCACATGTGTTACAATTCAAAAGATAAGATAACAAATAATGACAACTAACACCTTTTAGAAAGATTCCTAGGACGTATGTAAACTTAACATGTAAAAAAGTCCCCTAGTAATCAATTAACTAAGTACAAGACTTTATTTACAGTAAGGTAACCAAATTATTTCCTGTGATTGACAGTTCTAACAATGATACCATTTAGGAATCATTCATGTACATCACTGAATTATTTGAGAATGCATCCATAAACACCATAACATCCAAATAATTTGAATTCCCTTTGTAATCCAATGACTTACCAAATATATATCCCCAACTTATAGATTGGGATTAACAAGAAGCATCGGTTTTGGACATATTCGATAATGATGATACTATTATTGAGTTAATAGGACTTAGAGAGGGAATATCTCTTAGAGACCACAAGGTAGTATTCAATATATACTTTGGTGTATATGTATACTTTGGGGGGAAAACAAAATATTTTAGTCATAAAAGAAAACATAAAAGATAAAAAAACATATTTTCTAGTGAAAACCACAATGTGGCACTTTTGGACAATGAAAAAATAAAAATAAAGGATGTATTCAAGGGTGAAAACCTATTTGAGGCACTTAAGGATAAATGATTCAACCTCACTAGTATCTCTAAGCCAATCATCATTTTTTTAGTGAAGAAAAAATTATCCCTTTATTTTTTAACCCTTTATTTGGGCCTTTCTACTTAAATTGAGCTTAATAAGGCCTTAATAAGCCCTATTTTTCATCTACAAGCCTAATAAATTACATTTTCTGAAGGGGAATCCCGATAATAATTAATTCCTATTTACATAACAATTTACCTTGAGTAATGTGTGTTCCAAGAATAGGGACCTGGGACCTATTTTCCCATAGGTGAATGGGTCCTCCCTAGGCCTTTGAACCTAAATTTAAATTATACTTTTGGTGGTATTTTAATGTCCCCAAATTCACATTTTGATGTTGACTTGTGATGTTTAATTTTTGGGAAATTTAGGATACATACCTATAAATACAAGGTTATTTTGCTAAGAAGCAACCTAGAATTTTTATGCAAGAATTCCTATAGAAAATTTGATGATCAAGAGCATTCAAGAGCATATATAGTAGAGATTTATTGTAGCACATCTTGTAAAGAACTTATCCTGCAACCACCATCCCAAGGATCCAATATATAGAAGTTTGTGGGAGGGAAAACCACAAATGGTATCTGAAAACAACAAGAAAAACCCATGCCCCACTTAGTGGACAACCCATAAACATAGAATAAAATATTCAATAATCACATGACCTTCACATGGGTTCCTATCCCATAGCCAATCAAACTCAATCTAACTCGAGTGCTCCATTACTCTTCCATGGATATGATGACTACATGCATGAATATGCACCAACATGCAAACCTTGGTGCCCCACCATGAAAGAGCATAGAAAACATGTAAATAACATTGAAGAACATGCACACTAAAGTGGTCCCAACTCAAAAAGTCGGACATCTAAGTAGAAGATGCCTTCAAGATGCATTGTAACTGCTATTGTGGTGGGACCACCCCTTTGAATGCACTTACAATTTTTCATAAGAAAATAATTAATAATTATTTTATCCCTTATTTCCTCAAGAACACTTTCCAAAGAGCATGGAGATACATAAATCAACTTAGGATAACAATTATAATGTCACCTAACCTAACAGAGATAAGGTCAATACTTTTTAGGGATAAAAAAATGGTACTAGGTATGTGATCCCAATCACCATTGGAAAAATGAACATGTTCACTCAAAAAAAGGTTTGAATACATCACATGAATAATAATAGCCAAAGCAACTATAATAATTTAAAATAATATTTCAAAAACAACAATCAACTAGGAAATCATATAGAAATGATTTTAATATAATAACCATCACAAGTAAACATCAACATATATAATTCTCATATCCACAATATCTACTCTCGGTGTAATCAAATAATAACTCTATTGAATCAATAATATAAACTCAACATCTAGAAATATCTATGACAATCAAAATAACCATAAATGTCTAAGAATAACATCTATCAATAGGAAATAAAAGATCTTATAAATTATGTCCCGAAAATAAACACATGAAAATATCCAATATGAGTCATTATATCACATTAAGGGACATAGAGTAAATTTTGAACATAAAACACAATAACTCCTATATAATTCTCAATCATATAAGAATATGACACATTAAATAAGAAACATGATATCATTGAGGACACAAGGAGTGAATGTAATCATGAAAATATGAGGTCTCACATGATATCTATCATATCATGAGAATGTGTAAAATGTACATGGTATCCTTGCAGTGTAGGCAAGGATGAGAAGATGATAAGGTAGGAGTGTAACTTTAAATACCCCTCAAAAGGTGTAACACTTTTGAGCACACTTGACAAGTGTGTGATAAAGTGATATGTATGTTTGTACTAGGTGTCTCAAATGATGAGGACACATGTATTAGCAATTTGTGGTGAGACAAAACATAAGCTACCTAACTAAACTTAAGTTAAGTGTGAATAGGTCAATGTTGGAGATCCAATATCCTAACTAGATATATAAGACACTTGTAGACACCTAAAAATGGTCTGGAGAATCTAATTAATTAAATATGACCTATTTGATTAATTAATCTTAAATTCATCTACTTAGTAAATAAATAGAAATATTCATTTATATTAAGTTCATTATTAATTCTTCTATTTTATCATATTATTTCTCTCTTAATTAAATAAACAAAATTAAATACTTTCTTTTATTTAATTATTATCATTATTATTTCTTCTATACTTTATCCATTACTTCTATCTTAAATTAAATACACAACTTAAATAATTTGTGTTCTTTAATTACCTCATCACATTTCCTCTTAATTAAATAAAGATATCCTAGAATCTTTAATTTAATTATCATTCTCCTTTTATTTTAATTTAATAAACAAATCGTATAGTTTGATTTATTAAATTATTTATTCATTTTTTGCTAAATTTAAATAAATCAAAAATATTTAAATTGATGCATAAATCATATTCCTTTAATCACTCACCAATAAAATTAGATTTTTAAAATCTAATTAATTCAATTGTCATTCACGGGAAGAGCTTCGGGGACAAACCTATAGGAAATCCTCTCAATCTTCTTTCCTCTCATCTTGCCTAGTGTTTTCATGGGGAGGAACAATCCTTCATGATCAGCTCCATCTTCTCATCTCATACCCTTCAATTCTCCAGATTGAATCTCAACCTCTGTTGTGTTTTCCCTCCACAAATGAGTGTCATGAAAGCTATAAATACAGGTCTTTGGCTACAGGAAATGGATCCTAACGTGTGGAATTTTACTCTGCAGGTTTTCCAAGCATTCAAGCATTCAAGCATCTAGCATTCATTCAGCATCCATCAAATGTTCCTCAAGCTTTCTAATTTATTAATTATGGCTGTTTACAGTAGTTTCTTTCTCAGAAGATTTGTTGTAGAATCATCTTAGTTGCATTATTAAATCATATAGGAATAGAAATAGTTTAATTCTCATTCTCTAAGTGTCATTTCAATAATCTAATTAGCTTCTAAAATCTGAGAGCAAAGTAGATTAGAGAGATCTTTAGAGTTAGAGAGCAATAGGATAGATTTATGAAGATTCTTAGTTTAAATTATCTTAATTTTCTTGAGTCTTAGATACAATGTCTTATTTAGAAGTGTAGATGCATTGTTAGATTGTTTAACTCATTCCTACGCTTACAATTTGGCGTCCACCATGGGGCCTAACCCCATATTCTGCATATTTTTTGTGAAAAGTGTCTTATAGGTATCGGTGTGATAGTTTTCGCGGAACTGTGACTTTTCATAGCGCGCCAGCTAGATTCTGTAGCGCTCTAGTGGTCTGTTCTAGTGCACCCATCATCTGTTTTAGCGCTCTTGTGGTCTGTCCTAGCGCACCCGTCATCTGTTTTAGCACGCAGGTGGTCTGTTTTAGCGTGCAGGTCTTCTGTTGTAGTGTGCTGCTCAATTGTTTTAGCGCACCGCATCACTGCTCCAGCACGTCAATCCACTGTTTCAGCACCTCGACTCTTTGTCTTTAAAATCTTTTTTTATCTAGATCCAACGCATCCACGGCTAGATTTTTGTCTAATTTTGGTTAAAATTTATCAATCCTAGGATAGAAAATGGATTAAAATTTACCAATCCTAGGATAGCAAATGGATAAAAATTGATCAATCCTAAGATAGAAACTTCACAATTTCTTGTGGGATTAAAATTGAACATCATGCTTTTATGGAGCAATATCTCCATATAGATTAGCCAATTTGTCTTTTGGGTTTTTAAAAGTGAACAAACTTCTTTGTTGTGATTGGCTGATAGGTTTATGCTCTCCTCTTAACTAGGTGCATTAGAATACCATACTCACTTTTTCTTTACGCATTTTCAAGCTTTTATTAAAACCTTTAGATAGGCCTGCCATAGTGGGAAAAAGTACTCACCCTATAGGAATGACCTGAGTGGGGACAGCCAAAGCCATGGTATTCCAACCCACTTAAAAAAATATGTGAATTTGGGGAAACCCTCTTTCAACGGAAGTGTGCAGGATAACCATCACCAAAATCTTTATTTTAAAGATTGGGAGGTCTCTCGAGGGAGTTTATCCATTTTCCGCTCTGAATGGAAACCCTATCTAAAAACCTAGAAATAGAAGCACACTTGTCAGTTTCTAAACATTATAATACTCGGTGGTGCAGGGGCGGGGAAGAATCTACCCTCAAGCACTCACCATATAATTGCCAAGGACTGTTTGCTTAGGGGATCAGGTATCCACTTTCGTCACTTTGAGTACGCCCCTGGAAAGGACAAACACGGGCACCCTCTAGGGGCTGACATGGCTGTGTGAGTCAACGCAATTCCAAGCTGTGGGCCATTCGAGTATATAACAATGACCTTTTGTCTCTAGGAGTGAGTCTGTTTGAATTGTCTTATCTTGTTATCAAACCAGTGAAAATCAAGAAGAATCATGTTTGGTTCTTGAACATACACTCTTTCTTTCATATTTTAGGATTTAATCAACAACAGTTCTATTTTTGCTTGCTATGTTTTCTTGTCATTAAAACAGATAAGATCATCCCAAAAAGAAACACAAACCACCATGGCTGAAATAGATGAGGATAAATTGAATGCTTTGGCTTATCAACTAGAAAACCTTCAACAAAAAATCTGGGAAACAACCACAGAGAGATATTTTTTGCCAAACATTTGTTCTTATCCTCTTTGTTGATGTGTTTTTTATGCACTTTTCAACACAAGCAGTGCGTAGGTGCGCTACCTCTCTTGAAAGACAATCTCCCACAATTGGATTGCAGAACACTATCCCAAGGTCTCTCGGATGTCAGGTCATGACAGTGCTTAGATACCTCAGTAGTTTGATGTGATTTGCTGGAATCACAAGGCGGTCTTACAGAAAATACAAAGTGTGGACATAAAGCATGAAGTTGGATCTTTGAAAGGAGTCCTTACTATGAGGGCAGTTATGTGTTGGCTGTAGGTTCAAACAGCAGCCTTGAACTCCATCTGGTTGTAGATTTGGCTTTACGATGTGCAATGAACCTTAGTATTGTTCAATTTCTAAAAAAAAAGGAAAAAGAGTGAAGGGGAAGAAAAGTTCCTAAGTATGAAACTTGCTGCAAATGGTAACAATGAAGTTCCTGCAATGGACAATTCCTCAAAACAATATCCCACTTAACCAGGGATTTCACAGTATCATGGAAATTGTGCTATCTTCTAAGGGCTGCAGATATTTCATCTTTCATCCACCATAAACATGCATGAATTAAAGATAAATGTTTGGGGCAGCTTTAAATCAAGTCCAGGCTAACTTTGCACAGCTATCTACCTTCAGTGAACAGCAAAAAGTATGGACTAAGGGATCATCAACAAAGCAGGAATTTTCACAATCATCCAACAGCATTCCTAAGATTTACCCAAATAACATGAACAACTAACTAAATAGCAAAGAGATCTAAACTAAACATGTGAAATTGGAGAAATGAATCAAATGGCATGAGAGAAATCAAGGAAATACACCAAGTCAATGTTATTTCTTATAAATTTCAGCAGCATGCCTTTACAACAACTCAACTCTCCCTTTGCAAATGAAGGGAGTGCTCTATTTATAGTTTTCCAAAAGTTAAATGAATGGCCAATATTCATTACAATTGTGTAGCCAAGATTCATTACAAAATAGGGTTTCACCTACCCCCAAATAGATTTACAATTTAAAAACATCTTTTGTCCCTTCCTTATTTTGTCATCTAGTGGATGACACTATTGCTTTTTCGTCCTGTAGCCAATTGCTATTTTCTTGGCTGTAGCTACTCTTCAGGGAGGTCTTATTTGGCTGGGCTATCCTCTCGCTCCTCGGAAGCTGCGTGTTCCATATACTTGAGGATGACGGCCTGGAGCTTGTCTATCTCGAGGATCTCGCATCTCAACGCTTGGTAGCTCCACTCTTTAGCGTTCTCTTCTAGCCGATTCCAATCCTTGTCATACTTCGAGCCCTGGTCCCTGAATAGCTCTGATCGATCGAAGGCACGGGCAGAAAAACTCAAAAATTTTGTGGTGATTTCTCTGGCTATCCCGTCCTTCATCCTTTCCTGGAAGTATGACATCACCTTCTCAGCATCCATTTGCACCATGGGCATATCATAGCCCGTCATTAGCTTGAGGTACTCGGCGCATTCCACCCGGATTTCCTTGATCCATTTGATATCCGGATCCACTCTGCTCTGGATTTGTCCCATCCTTTCCTCCTGGTTGCTGAGGTCTCTGCGCCACACATCCACCAACAAATGATCCTCCGCCTTCAGTTCTAGCTTTTCTTCCCACGTGTTCTCTGGCATCTGAAGAATGGCTTCAATTTTTGGGAAGGTAGAATCGTAGATGGCGAGAAAATTGGTGCAGAGCTTCTTCGTGCTTTCTAGGGATTGGATCAGGTCCAAGAACTTGTTGGCCATCTGCACAGCCACGTCGATTCCCATGTTTCCGACGCTTATGACCTGTCGGAACGAATCCTCAGTGGTCTTCTCCAAGTTCTTCCTTCTCTCCATCTTGCCAATCTATTCCTTGGAGAGCAACTGCGGTGCGGCTGTGGAGGTGGTGGGCAGGTCATCCATTGAGGACCACTGTTGAATGTAGTCGGTTAGGGCAGCAATCTATGCCTTGAGATTGTCTTTGGTGACCTTGTCCTGTTTGATCAAGTGCACTACTATGGCCACTGATTCCTCCAGATGTTCGACCTTTTGTTGCCTAGTTGCTGTCCCTAGGTCAATGGTGGAGATATTATAGCTAACACCCTCCTGGCCAACTGTAGGCGTGGCAACTTGCGCTGCTCGGGAGCTGGAAGCGTCCATCGTTCTCTTGGAATGGACCTTAGGCTTCTTCTCCTTCTTTGTTGTGGTCAGGGACCGAGCCAAGATGGCTTCCAATCTTGCCTTCGGGTCCTTCAGAACAGGAGTAGTCTTTTCAAGTTGTTTCTCCAACCAGTCGGGCATGGCAAATTTGTCCTTGGGTGCATCATGGCTGCCCTCGCCCTTTTCAGTTATAAGCGAGACTTCTGCCTCCTTTTCCTTTCGAGGCTCTTCCTTCTCCGTGGTGGCCTCCTCTTCCTCTTCGTCGAAGTCGCGATAAAACACGAGGTGCTTGACGGGCAGCCTGGTGGAAAATATCTAGGTGGGACTGTCTCCCTTCACTGTCTCCTCTTCCTTCTTCTCTTCCACAGCCTCAGCCTCGGGGCTTTTGACAGCATGAGTTTCGGCCTCGGTGATATCTTTCATCTGCTGCTCTTCTGGCGGCTCCCCTTCTTCATCATGTGGTGACTCCTCAGCCTCATCCCCAATGCTCTTTAACTGTTGCGCCAAATCCTCCTCAAGGTCCTCGTCAAATATTTGGACAACCTCGTTGGTACCCGAGCCATCCTCTTCATCCCCACTCTCAGAAGAGCCCGTCTCCTCCTCCTCATAGACCACCCTGTCGATGGTTCGGTGCTCGTACTTGGGGTGTTCATGATATTCATCGGCCTCCTTCTCTATGGGCTTCGAAGCTTCCCGTTCCTACTCCTCCAACTTCTCCAAGATTTCAATTGTAGCTTCCATGGCTGATGGCCCTGTCAGCGGTTGGGAATGCTGAGCTGTTGCGAGGGCTTGGGCGAGGGCCGCTTGGAGTACGGGGTCCATTAATAGTTGTGAGAGCTCAGGGGGAAGACTTTGTAGATGCCGCGTGATAGCCTCAGGCATGGTTGAGAGGGGGACAGGTGATGCTATTGTTGCCAGTGGGAGGGACGTGATGGGTGACATGGCAGCAGAAGAGGAAGGGGAAGTGGTCATGCCGGAAGAGGAGTCAATGACGATCACTGACCCAGCTGTGGGTGAAGGGGCAAGATGGACAGATATTTCCACTGCCGGCAGAGATGAGGTGACCATAGTCCGAGAAGTGGGCAGCGCACCAGTCGGGGGAGGAAGGAGCAAGGGGGGCTGCACTTCTGTTGTAGTTACTGCCTGCTTGAGCCTCTTGGGGGATGAGCCTCCCCTGTCCTTCTTCACTTGCTCCTTGGGGTCTGTAGACTGTGTAGTTTCTGCTTCTTTCCTTTTTTGAGACCTGATAATTGGGGGAGACTTGGAAGTCTCACTAGCTGATGTGGTGGTGGCGACATCCTCTGTAGCGCTCGGCTCGCTCTTGAGCACCTCATATGTTAGGACTACCCCTTGTTGTTTTAGTTGTGCCACCTGCCCATCGACCCACTCCTTAGTACGAGCTATGATCGGCTGGGTGATTGTGTCTAGGTCGTCGACCTCTTGTTCGTCCCAGTCTCTTAATGGTATAGGTAGGTTGGCAACCACCGGGTACCTTGGATGTATAAGGGTGGACTCATCTTCCTCGAGTTGGTCTAGTACCTGGAACAGTTGCACTTTCCTCAGGAACTGTACGGTCATGCACATGTAGTGCCTCATGCGTACCTCCTTGTCGTCTTTGCAATCCGCCCAGAAGTCTTCAACATGGTATTTATGGGCGTACGCCAGCCCTAGTGCCTTCCTAACATGACCATGTGGGTCCATCCATGGGCGAGCCGTGTACGACTCAAAATTGTATTCCTTAAGTTCCTTCTCAGAATTGCTGGCACATTGAGAAGTCTATAGTCGGTAGAGGCTCTGGCCGAGGGTCATGGGATAGGGGATCCTTGCTACGTGCTTATTTCCGAAGACCGTCTAGATGTGTTGGAGCTGCCGGGAAAGCTCCAGGAGAATGATCCTGTCGTTTGGATACCGCGGCAATTTGTTTGGCCGCTCCGTGAATCCCTGGGCACGGATGTAGGTGAACTTGGGGAACTGGATATACAGGAAGGCATACTCCCTCAGGAGTGCCCTAGTGCTATGGGAGACCCTCCTCTCGAAGTCTCCGGTGATTAATCTGATGATGTGGCCAATGAAGGCGTCATTGACCCGGCAGTACTCCTTTTTGAAGTTGCAGTGTTGGAGTTGAAGGTATTTGTCAAAAGGCTTGAGCCCTCGCCTGTGCCCCTGATCCGGTGCCACAAACAGTCCACTGTATTGTCTTTGACCTGCCAGGGAGTATACCAGGTAAGAGGTCATGTAAAACTTGGAGCTTTTCTTAACGTTTATGAACTGCTCATGGAAGCAGTTACTGATGATGCCTCCCCAGTCGAATGACGTTTTGGTGTTAACATCGTCATTCCCTCCTAGGATATGCTCAATGTAATATGCCATCCACTCTTGGAAGTAGGCAGCTGCCAGGAGACCCATGACCCTACTCAGCATAGTTACCAAGTCGTGATAGTCTTCGTGGAAGTCGCTACGGAACAGCTCTTGGGGAACCTTCGCAGCACTGCCCCGTCTCTCCTTAAGCCAGTAGAGGTTAATAGACTTCTTGCACCCTAACGGACTGGCATCCCATGCCACTTGGCATTGTTCAAAAGTGGGGACCTCCATATGTGGGAACGTGGGGATGTGGAATGTTTTGGTGATTCCTTCTGGCGACATGTCGGTGAGGATGTTCCCCTCCTTATCCACAATTGTTCTTGTGTCAGCTTGGTAGGCTTCTCGGCAAGCCATTACTAGTTTGGGTGCCACCAGAGAGGGAGGGAAGCCGGCAGCCTTGGCGATTCCACTCTGCCTTATTAGTCTGGCGTTCTTTGTAGTAGGGTTGACCTTGACCCTTTGGGTGAACTCATCTATGTTCACTTAACCAATGTTGGTATCCGAGATCTCTTTCCAGTCTATTGAGACCTTTGACTGGAGCGGCTCACCCTGGAACTGAAATTTCATCTGATCCTTATCGTCTTTTCCCCGAGCGGCTCTTCCAGATTTCTTGCCCTTATCCTTTTCGGCGGAGGCCCCTAAAGTTCCTATAGCCGATTTCATATATCCTGCAAGCAAAGGGCAAAGTCAGCACAACAAAACATCAACAGCGTTAATGTTAGTCCACATTGTGAGCATATCATCTAATAACCATTCAAATATATTATAAATTTTATCCTCAGATGATATCCATTTTATTTTAGAGCATTTGGACAATCCGGGCCCGGAGGGCTGGACTTCCCTAGCAGGAATGCTGTCAGGAAGGGAAAACACAGCCGGGAGCCCCTGGAGACCCTCCTTGGTCAAATCTTAGGGTTTTAAGAGGCACATGATGGAGAACAGCAAATTTTAGGACAGGGGTCGAAGTCAGATTCTGAATTTGAGTTCGTTTGGATCGATCTAAGGAGCTTCGGAGGTTTCGAGCCGAAAAGCAGTCAGGTGAAGGAAGTTGGCAACGACGGACTCTAGGAGGAAATCCGGCCGAGGAAGTCCGGAGGCGGAAGTCCGAGGGTCAGGACCCGCGAGGCCAAAGGACGGCCGGTATGGAGGGTATGACATTTAGGCACAGCGGCATTCGGAAAGGCGGGGCCCGGAGGCTGGGAAGATGCAGGGTGATGGCCGCCGTGAGATCCTAGACAAATTTGAACAGCAGCGGCAAAAAGAGGCCCGAGGTCCGGATGGTGGGAAGCCGTCAGAGGTTGGCACTGGAAGATTTGCACATTATTCAGCGGCGACGGCAAGGGTAATGCTGCGGCCCGGAGGTCAGGGCGACGCGAGGTGACGGCCGCCGTGAGACATTCGCGATTTGAAGGATTTTCGTACCGCCCAACGGCGATGGCGAGGATCCCCTCGGGGCCCGAAGGGTGGGGCGCTGGCAGGGTTCCGCCGTCAAGGTCAGCGGAACCGTCGCGGAGTTCCGGGGATGAAACTTCGGACGGCCGGGCCCTGAAGGAACGAAGGACGCGAGCCGAGTTTCAAGTTTAAACGGCGGAGCAGCCGCCGGGATCCGAGAACTGGGGAGGCAGAGCATTTTGGTTGTTCAAGCCCGGCGAAAGGCACAAGGAAACCCGATGGAGGAAGTCCGATGGACCGGGCCCGGGGAGGAGGATCGCCGTTGGTGAGGGTTTGGATTTTGATTTTTGACGGCGAAGACGGGGTTTGGACCCAGGAAGGCGGATTGCCCTACGCATAGAACGGCCGCGCAAATGAAAAGCTCTGAATCGGCGGCAAGGGAAACTCCGAAAGGTTTCTGCAATTTCCAAGACATGGGTTATGGGCGCGTTTTGATGTTCTTCAATTTTATGCCAATTTAATTAATTTTTCAATTACTTAAATCCCCCGCAATGACGAAAAAAGATGGGAGGGCACACGGGGACGGCCTACCTCAGATACGCTAAATGGTGAGGCGTGAAGTCCACCGGGGATCGTCAGAGTGAATTTGATGGTGACAATCGAGACGTTGCAGAAGGCAGTGAGTTCCAGTTGATCGATGCTCCAATTCACTTTAATTCAAACAATGAAAATGACTGTCGAGTTTGGGCATTATATACTCTAGGCTTCATTAATGCTGCAATAAATGCTGGTACGGCCGCGCCAAAAGTTGCTGAATTTCAAATTGAGTCGGCAGCGGCGACAGAGATTCCGGGGCCCGGAGGCCGGAGGGATGCGAGGCGATAGCCGCCGCGAGATTTTGCGTTGATTGGGCAATGACGGCAATGGGATGCTCGGGGTCCGAGGGGCGGGGAGCCGTCGAGAGTTCGCCGCCGAAGACTTCTTCGCGCTACCTGGGTGACGGTGGCGGCAAGCATTATCCCGAGGTCCAAGGGGCGGGTGGCCGTCAGAGAGTCACCATCGCAGATAGCAATCTCGGGACGGAAGTCCGAACACGGACTTTCGGGGCCCGGGGCCTGAAGGAGCAGGCGCCGCCCGAGAAATCTCCGACAAAGTGCGAATGAAAAATGGCAGGGCGGGCCCCAAGGGGCGGAAAGACGCCCGGGGAACGCCGCAAAGGGCGGCGAACGCAAAGGGGAAGCCCGATAGGGGAATCCCGGAGGGTCGGGCCCTGAGGGGCCCAGGGCCGCCCCAGAGCCCAAAATGCCAAAGGAACCAACAAGGCCCTGGAGGGTAGCAAAAAAACAAAAGGGAAAGCATGGTCGATTTACGATAAAACTCTAGAGTGACATCAACCGTGTAGAACATCAAAAAAGAGGGGCACACAAAACGAGGCAACCCCAAAAGACCGGACAAGGCGAAAGAAAAGAGGGTCCCCATTCTGAACGGGGCGTGTGTGCTGAGGGCACAACAATACCTTTTCTTTGTTTGTTGTTTGTGAGTTAGTCATTATTATTTTTGTGAATTGTCGCGAGAAGTGCTCTACAAAGTATCATGGATGACATTCCAATTCACTTAAGAAAATGATTAATTCTTGTCTGTTTACGCAAGAAATGTCCAGGTCATCTCGGTTTAATTATACCTTGATGCTTATGTTCGCTTGCAATATCAAAAATCATGAAAGAAATACTCAAGTCATCATTGGTCTATCTCATATCATTGATGCTTGTATTCACTTTCAACATTTTTAAAGCTCAGTGATGATACAAAGCAAAATAAAAAGATTGTTGAAATGACACTTAGGTTTGCATTGATAAAATAGATTTGCATGATAAAATAGATTGCATCCATATTAGTCTTGCATATGCAGTTATAGATTGTTTCAAAGCTACCAATTTCAATCTCAAAAGCTACATGTATGCCCTCTCCTCATCATATCACTATCTCTTCAATAATTCTTAGGATAATATATAATTGTTTTCCTAATCACCTCTTTCTGAATCATTTTCTTTCATTCCAATCATCTCAAATTCCATCCAATCTCAATCTATTAAGTCTAGCACAAATCATTTAATTGCATCCTTGGTTTTGTTCCCAACCTTGTTACAGGCCTTGATCCAATCATCATCATCATCGGGATGTATCCTTCCCTATCCTTTTGTGTTGTTTCGGGATGTATCCTTCCCTCATCAACAACACTCTTATCATCATCATCATCAATCAATCTTGGCTTGCAACTTGACTGGGGAAACATCACGTTTATCCTTGAATTCATTTGTTCTTACTTTTCATCTTCTCCTTCCATTATCTCTTCCTCATCCCATCTCCTAGCCTATTCATCATTTTGCATCATCAAGTCTCAGTACATTAATCACTCCTATACTGGGACATATCATATCAATCAAAGAAGTCAAACCACATTGCCTAATCAAATCTGAATCAGCTCTGATGAGACTTTGATCAAATCTTGTGAGCATCTATCATTGATCCTCACCTATCATGAGGTCAATCAATCATCAATCAATCATTGAATCTCACCTATCATGAGATCAATAATCTTCTAAGCTATCAGGATCATCAATCATCATCATAATCAACTGGAGGAATCAGTATTTCTTTATTGAGAGATAAATTGGTTCATCATTGTTTCTTCATTAAATCATTCTGAAATCATCAAATCATCAAATCATCATAAAAATTCAAAAAAAAAAAAATTGAAAAAACATAAAAAAATTCAAAATTCATCAATTTATCTCCCATGGGGGCATATATCACTATCATTTCAAAATTCAACATCTAAGACAAATCAGGCGCATATCTTAAAACTTTTCGTCAATACTGGCAACTGAGGAAAAAAATTCTTTGAAGCAATGCGTAAACACATCACTTCAAAGAGGGGCAAAATGTAGACACCTAAAAATGGTCTGGAGAATCTAATTAATTAAATACGACTTATTTGATTAATTAATCTTAAATTCATCTACTTAGTAAATAAATAGAAATATTTATTTATATTAAGTTCATTATTAATTCTTTTATTTTATCATATTATTTCTCTCTTAATTAAATAAACAAAATTAAATACTTTGTTTTATTTAATTATTATTATTATTTCTTTTATACTTTATCCATTACTTCTATCTTAAATTAAATACACAACTTAAATAATTTGTGTTATTTAATTACCTCGTCACATTTCCTCTTAATTAAATAAAGATATCCTAGAATCTTTAATTTAATTATCATTCTCCTTTTATTTTAATTTAATAAACAAATCCTATAGTTTGATTTATTAAATTATTTATTCCTCTTTTGCTAAATTTAAATAAATCAAAAATATTTAAATTGATGCATAAATCATATTCCTTTAATCACTCACCAATAAAATTAGATTTTTAAAATCTAATTAATTCAACTGTCATTCACGGGAAGAGCTTCGAGGACAAACTTGCAGGAAATCCTCTCAATCTTCTTTCCTCTCATCTTGCCTGGTGTTTTCATGGGGAGGAACAATCCTCCATGATCAGCTCCGTCTTCTCATCTCATACCCTTCAATTCTCCAGATTGAATCTCAACCTCTGTTGTGTTTTCCCTCCACAAATGAGTGTTGTGAAAACTATAAATACATGTCTTTGGCTACAGGAAATGGATCCTAACGTGTGCAATTTTACTCTGCAGTTTTTCCAAGCATTCAAGCATTCAAGCATCCAGCATCCATCAAATGTTCCTCAAGCTTTGTAATTTATTAATTATGGTTGTTTACAGTAGTTTCTTTCTCATAAACTTTGTTGTAGAGTCATCTTAGTTGCATTATTAAATTATATAGGAATAGAAATAGTTTAATTCTCATTCTCTAAGTGTTATTTCAATAATCTAATTAGCTTCTAAAATCTGAGAGCAAAGTAGATTAGAGAGATCTTTAGAGTTAGAGAGCAATATGACAGATTTCTAAAGATTCTTAGTTTAAATTAACTTAATTTTCTTGAGTCTTAGATACAATGTCTTATTTAGAAGTGTAGATGCATTGTTAGATTGTTTAACTCAATCCTACGCTTACAACACTATTTAAACTAACACCCCCTTTAGTGTAACATAGAACTCATAATATATACAAAGATGATGATGATAATTCCCATCTACTATCCATCTTAGGTACCCATGTATAAATTTATGATGAGGGCATGGCCCAAGACACAAAAATAACCCACAAACAAGAGAAGTGTGAATAGGTGTGAATAGGTCAATGTTGGAGATCTGATATCCTATCTAGATATATAAGACACTATTTAAACTAACAGCCCCCTTTAGTGTAACATAGAACTCATAATATACACAAAGATGATGATAATTACCATCTACTATCCATCTTAGGTACCCATGTATAAATTTCTGATGAGGGCACAGCTCGAGACACAAAAAATAACCCACAAACAAGAGAATAATTTTATTATTCAGAAAATGGAACTTCTTACTTGCAGAGGATCTCAATCCCCAAGTTCTACAACACATGCAAGTTACAGAAAGCTACAGAATAACCCTTTCGCAATATGTGATCTTGTCCCCAAAAAGCTACCCAAAAATTAGAAACCCGCCCATAAATAGAGCTCCTCATTAGTTTGGAGCCAAAACAACATTAAAATTTGAGTTTAGGTGGTTTGGCGCCGAAAATTTACAACATGAAGTTCAAATTTCAAAAGAACATTTGCAATTGTATATTCTAGAAAGTGCGCCAACTTCCCAGGGCCATAACTTTTGATCCGGGACTCCGATTCATGAATCGTTTGAACTATTGGAAAGGTCTCGAGTCAATAATACACTTGAAATATGATATGCCAATTTTGGCATGTTTTTGGGGCCATTTTGGGAACTCTAAATGCCTCAAATCTAACTCAGAAGATTTTCAGGTGCAAATCTAGGAAACTAAAACTACAATATATTTCAACCCAGGAACAGAAAATAAAAATTATAAATTAGGAATTTCATTATGAGGAAAAGGGTATCCAAAAATGTAAAAAAATCTAAAAACCGACAAACTTGAAATTTAACTATTTTTGGGTGATGCAAGATTTCCCTTACACCACTGGATGCTGCTACATCAGACACCCAGGATAATTTGAGAAGTGACCCCGTCACGTCTCAGATGGTGGAGGAAATCCCAAACGGTCAACCTCTACCTTAGGCAACCAGGATGAATCTTCAACAGGCCTTCCTTTCCATTTCACTAGATATTCTTCATACTGCCTATTCCTAGTACTCCTTCCCACACGACTATCTAGGATTTCTTCAATCTCCTCCTTTTCTGAAATAGGTGCTGGAATCCCACACTGTTCCATCGTTGGTACTTCCTCTGCGCCACCTTCATGATACTCTATCAAATCTGAAATGTTGAACACAGGGGAAATGTTGAATCCATCCAACAACTCTACCTCATATACATTCCCTGAATCATGCCTCTTCAAAATTTTACAGGGACCGAACTTCTTCATCTTCAATTTGTTATATGTTCCTACTGGAAACCTTTCTTTCCTCAAGTGGACCATCACTTCATCACCAATCTGAAACTTCTTATACCTACTCTTCTGATCTTCCTTAGCCTTATACTGCATATTCATCTTATTAATATGTTCTCTTACCTTCTCATGTATACCCTTGATGTGTTCTGCAAAATCTTCGGCTTCAACACTTATTTTCTTCTCTTGGTCCATCTTCCTCAATTCTGGAGCTATTCTGGGGCTACCTCCATACACAATTTAGAATGGTGATCTACCAGTGCTTCTGTTGACAGAATTGTTGTAAGAAAATTCTGCCGGGGGTAAGATCAAGTCCCATCCCTTGGGTTTATCTCCTACCAAACATCTCAATAGCTTACCTAGACTCTTGTTAACAACCTCTGTTTACCCATCTATTTGTGGATGGTGTGCAGAACTAAACTTCAACTCTATCTTCAGCTTCTTCACAAGGTCCTCCAAAAGTACCCCACAAATTTGGTGTCACAATCTGAAACAATACTCTTTGGCAGACCATGTAGCCCTACCACATTTTTGAAGAACAAGTTAGCAATGTGGACTGCATAATGGGTCTTCTGACATGGAATGAAATGTGCCATAATTGAAAACCTATCAACCACGACAAAGATTGAATCATTCCCTCATTGTGTTCTTGGTAAACCAAGAACAAAGTCCATACTTATATCCTCCCATGGCCTCTCTAGTACAGGTAAGGGCTGATATAAGCCTGTATTTTGGCTCACTCCTTTAGCCATCTGACATACCCTGCAGCTTTGTACAAACTTCTTCACATCCTGTGACAATTGAGGCCAATAATAATGCTAACTAATAATGGCAATGGTCTTATCCTAACCAAAATGTCCTGCCATTCCTCCACTATGCTTCTTCTTTATCAGGTTCTCCCTCATGGAACTCCTCGGGATACACAATTGACTTCCCTTAAATAACATGCCATCCTGGATTATGAAATCCAGCCACCTTGTCCTGTCCACTATAACAGGTTCCTTGCAAGCTTTCCAAGCCTCTACAAAATTAGGATCTTTTGCATATAGTGTCTTGAGTTCATTGAACCCAACCACTTCAATCTTTGTCATCAATGTATGCCTCCTACTTAAGGCATCTGCAACTCTATTTGACTTCCCACTCCTATGTTTCAAAACAAAGGTATAACTCTGCAAAAACTCTACCCATTTCATATGCCTCTGATTTAATTTTCCTTGACTATTTAGGCACTGCAAGGCCTAATGATCAGTATATAGAACAAATTCCTTTGGCAACAAATAATGTCTCCATTTCTTTAATGCTTGAACTATTGCATAAAATTCTTGATCATATACATAATACTTTCTCTTTGCATCATTTAACTTTTCACTGAAATAGACAATGGGCTTACCTTCTTGGCTCAACACTGCTCCAATGGCACAACCATTGGCATCACAATCCACTTGAAACACCTTGTTGAAATATGGAAGAGCTAGAACAGGTTGCTCTATCACCTTCTGCTTCAACAGTTGAAAACGTTTTTCTGCTTCAATGCTCCACTTGAATTCTTTTCTATCCCCTCTCATTGTTTTAGTCAGGGGTCCACAAATACTACTAAAGTTTTTAATGAGCTTTCTATAAAAACTAACCAAACCATGAAAATATCTCACCTTGGTAGTAGTTCTTGGGGTAGGCCATTCCACAATAGCCTTCACCTTCTCTAGGTCCATCTTGAGACCTTCTGCTGAGACAACAAACCCCAAGTACACTAACTCCCTCTTCACAAAACTACACTTCTTCAAATTAATCAACAGTTTTTCTTCTCTTAACTTCTCAAAGGCTCTCTGAATATGCATCAGATACTCTTCGAACGTCTTACTGAAAATCAAAATATTATCTAAATACACAATAACAAAACTTCCTAGAAATTTTTTTAGTACCTCGTTCATGAGCCGCATGAATGTGCTCAGTGCATTGGTTAGCCCAAAAGGCATGACTAACTACTCGTATAGGCCCTCTTTGGTCTTGAAGGAAATCTTCCATTCATCTCCCTCTCGAATCAAGATCTGGTGATATCCACTCTTCAGATCAATCTTTGTGAAGTGTTGAACTCCACTCAAACAGTCCACTAGTTCATCCATCATTGGCAGGGGAAATCTGTACTTGATTGTTATCTTTTTTATGGCTCAGGAATTTGTACACATCCTCCACTCCCCATCCTTCTTTGGTGCTAGTACTGTAGGTACTGCACATGGACTCAAACTCTCTCGTATCAAACCCTTTTTCAACAACTCTTGAACTTGTCTATTCAACTCCTCATTTTCTACTGGAGTCATTCTATGAGCTGACTTATTTGGCAAACTGGCTCCAGGAATCAAGTCAATCTGATGACTGATCTTCCTTATTGGTGGTAAACCCTTAGGTACATTATCAGAAACAATATCCTAAAACTTATCCAACATCCCAAAACTTCTTTTGGAACCTTCTCACTATCCTCCTTACTCACTCTAGGAATCAATGCATAACACACACACTCATGCTTCATACCTTCTAAAAATTTCTTCCATCTACATAACAAATTCTAGCACTACTGCATACCTTTTCTTCGGTCTCCTTCAGGGGTTTCAACTTGTGACAAACCCCATCCTTTGTCAAGGAATAAGTGTTTGCATGGCCATCATGTATAGCTTTCCTATCGAACTGCCATGGCCTCTCCAACAACACGTGACATGCATCCATGGGGATGATATCACAGAGCACGTCATTATGGTAGCTCCCCATCTTGAACTTTACTAGGCACTGCTCATTGACCAAAACTTTGTAGTCTTTCTGCAACCAGGCAATCTGATACGAATGCAGGTGTCTTTCCCTCTTTAGCTTCAACTTTGTGACCATCTCCTCTGACACCAGATTATTGGTGCTCCCACCGTCAATAATGACATCACAACATTTTCCTTCACACTTGCACCTTGTGCGAAACAAATTCTTCCTCTGTTTTGGTTCTTTTTCCTTAGTCAAGGGCTCTCCTAATCACTAGGGTTTTTCCCCTTTCAGCATCATCTAAATGTTCAAATTGGGCCTCCTCATCTATGTGCAACCCTTCCACGACCTGCTGGCCTTTTTTCTACCCTTCCTTGGTGTTGTGGACATCCATAGGCTTGATGCCCTTCTTTACCACACTGGAAACACGTTCCTCTGAAACCACCTCTTCCAGATCCTTGTCCATATCTCCCTTGTCCTCTACCTCTTTGATCACCACCTTTTTGATCACGAGGGTGGTAGAAGTTGTCATTCATTTGGCTTTGGCTGGTACCCACATCTTCACTTTTCTTTTCATCATCATTTCGGCTTCCTGAAGGTCTTCCATTGCCCCTTCTGCTTTGACCTCCTCATCCTTTTTGCTTGCATTCAAATCTTTTCTTTAGCTTCTCTTCCACCTTCAGAGCAAACTGATACACATCTTCAATAGTGGTCATTCTGACTAGGCTTAACTCCTCCTAAATGCTCGGTCATAACCCATTAAGATATCAGGCTACCTTCTCCTTATTGGCCTCTGTGTGACCCGTTCTGATGATTATCTTGTGAAAATTTTTAGTATATTCTTTCACAGATCTACTTCCTTGCTTCAACCCTTTCAATTTCTTCAACAGATCTAACTCGTAGTCCACTGGTATGAACTGCTTCTTTAGTTTCTCTACCATGGGATCCCATCTAGTGATCTTGCCTTTTCCTCTTTGATTTCTTTCCAACTGGACCTCTTTCCACCAAATACTGGCATGGCCCTTCAGCTTCATTTTCGCAAACTTAACCCTATCTGGGTCCTCTATTTCCTCATACTCAAAATATTCTTCTAGCTCGTTGATCCAGTTCATCAACTCTTCCGGGTTCAGACTTCCGAAATAACTAGGGACTTCTGCTCTGGGTCTTTTCCCGATCTTCGAAATGACCCTTATTAGCCACATTTGATCTTGATCAATTGCTTCTTCTTCCTCTTCTACATTTGAACCTTCTTCCTCTCCTTCATCCTCACTTTCCTCCCTCAGGTTTAACCCTCTTCTCAACTACTCTTGTAATGCATCAATCTGTCTTTGGAGGGCTGCCAGTGCATCTCTTCCACCAGCATTTCGACCACCTCAGCCACCTTTGGCACCACCATGCCTACTAGGCATTACTCTTGGAGGCATCTTTCTTGACCTCAAACAACAAACATGGTCCTAGTGCGAACTGCCTCACAATCGGCAATCTATTCACACGCTCAAGAAAACCCAATCTGATACTACTTGATGAGGGCACAACCCGAGACATAGAAAATAACCCACAAATAAGAGAATAATTTTATTATTAAGGAAATGAAACTTCTTATATGTAGAGGATCTCAATCCCCAAGTTCTACAACACATGCAAGTTACAGAATAACCCTTTCGCAATATGCGAACTTGTCCCCAAAAAGCTACCCAAAAATTAGAAACCCACCCAAAAATAGAGCTCCTCATTAGTTTGGAGCCAAAACAACATTCAAATTTGAGTTTAAGAAGTTTGGCGCCGAAAATTTACATGAAGTTCAAATTTCAAAAGAACATTTGCAATTGTATCTTCTAGAAAGTGCGCCAACTTCCCAAGGCCATAACTTTTGATCCGGGACTCCGATTCGCGAACCGTTTGAACCATTGTAAATTTCTTGAAGTCAATAACGCGCTTGAAATTTTCTATACCAATTTCAGCAAGTTTTGGGGCCGTTCTAGGAACTCTAAGTGCCTCAAATCTAACTTGAAAGATTTTCAGGTGCAAATATGAGAAACTAAAACTGCAATATCTTTTAACCCAGGAACAGAAAATAAAAATTATAAATTGAGAATTTCATTATGACAAAAAGGGTATCCAAAAATGTAAAAACATCTAAAAACTGAGAAACTTGAAATTTAACTATTTTTGGGTGATGCAAGATTGCCCTTACACCACTGGATGCTCCTGCATCAATTTCTCATAAACATAGTAAAGGAGAATACGCCAAGGGAGATAAAAATCCTCTCCAAATGAGAAATTATACAAATTGAGTGTACAAGTGAAGAAGATAGAGATAGAAGGAGGATTTATCATGACCCCAAGGACTACATCTAATGTAATTTACAATGAATATCCCCTCATAGGAGAGAAAGGAGATAAGTTTTTTGTGACCACAAAAAATGCAAGAAGGAAATAAATCTATGTGAAGAAATTCTTCCTTCCTGAACTAAGATAAGAAAAGAAACCATGTAGCCTCCCCTTAAAAAGATGTTTGTAGTTTTGATAGATGTTCATCATTGGATGCCAAAGATGGTCCATGATTGTTGAATAATATTTATCCTCATGGAAAGAAAGAACAAAACAAATATGTGCAAAATTACTTCCAATTCCTGATAGTAATTTGTAGGAAGAAGAATGAAGGTCTTTAAATTCTACACATGATTCAAATACCTAGATTGAATCTTTGAAAGATACTCAAATGCATCATGTGAAGGAATATGTAGAATAAGAACCACATAAGAAAAGTTATACTAGGAAGAATATGACATGTCTCAAACTTTGATGCTACTTGAATTTACTTTATGTGGAACTGATTTATGAATAATTGTGTGCAGTAGAATAAATATTATGTTATTTTGAAAGATGAAATAAGTAAATGATTATTTTATTTGAAAAAGATGAAATGCAATGAATGTTATTTTATTTTGAAGTGATGCACTATAGAAAATGTTATTTAGGAATGATAAATTATGTAGTGCCCCTCCACTCTCACCTTGGATGTGTAGGTAGTCTGGCTAAGGAATCTAAAGAGGAAGATGGAACAAGAGCTTCTAATGGTATGTTTGTGGGTATGATGCACATTGTTTTGTTATTAATATGATGTAGAGATTTAATTGGATAGTTAGGTGATGTAGTAGTATGTTGTGAAGATAGGTGGAAAGGGCAACATCGTACCATTCGACATATGGGGACATACGGGAATGAGTTACGATTGCTAGAGTTCCTTTCTATGTGATTCATCTATTATGGATATGTGCTTTAATTTGTATGTTTGAGTGAACAGGTATTTGGCTACGTCTCCACCTAAATTAACAAGTATGAGTGTGCCTTGAACCCAATGGATCTGTTGAATAGGAGGTAGCGTTTGGTCCCTCACCCTAGCCACCATCATTGACAAGGATGAGTCTCTGATTTGACACCCCGTCATTCTTGCTAGTTTTGTTAGTAGGGCCAGTCTATGTTGTTTGAGGTTTTGTATGTTGACCCAAGGTAGTGGTCAGGTATTTGCTTTGGTATTTGGTTTAATTTTTTGTGTAGTGCCCTTGGATATTTTATGCATTGAAATAAATTGTTAATAAAAGGTACTCTTAATGAATAAATACATATATATAATAAATAAATAATCTCAGTTAATAATAATAATAAAAATTTATAGGGTAACATTATATTAGTAAATAATAAAAATAACATGATAAATAAATAAAAAATGTATAAGGGTTGGAGTATATAATTAGTTACAATCTCGATGTAAATGATTTCACCATTGTGGGAAATTGTGTTCTCCCAAATTATAATTATAAATGAAATACTTTAATCAATTTAGAATTAGATTTTTCGATATAGGAGAAATAATTGTATTTCAGATTACGTGAATTAAAAGGAAAATGAGGTGTCATTCATGCTCTCCATGTGTAAACTTCTGGCATTGTTCCTATCCTTCATTCTCTCCATCTGTAAACTTCTGACATTGTTTTTAGCCTTCATACTCTTCATCTGAAAAAGAAAAAACTTCTGGGATCATTTTTTTCTGGCCTTCACATGTAACTCTACGGGGATACTCAAAGAGAGCTTGGGGGGGGACTCTGTCACCCACAATCTAGTCCATAGGAAGAAACTCTGCACGACCTCCCCAGGTTGCTGGTTGCCTTCCCCCGTGGCCAAAAGCTCTGCCAAACCATAGAGAAATTATCACCATTTTCATACCAATAATATTCAGCAGGAGGAAACTTAGAGATTTGGAGAGGAGTTGGGACAACTGGTTTGCAGAATTTTCTTGAGCAGGTGGTGGCAAGTCAAGATGCAGTAGTTCAAGTTGGTGGTTGGATTCTAAAGATTATCATGATCGCCTTCATGTTGAGGTTAGTGAAAATCTTAGGTTGAATTCTTTTATTTAGATAAACTAGATTTTTATTTTATATCTACCTCTGTCAATTGGTAAATAACCAAATTTTCCCTCTTATTTTATGCACTAGGTAATGGGAAATGAAGATTAGAAGAGAGTTCAGCTTAACAGCCATGTTTGAGGGATACAATTCCATTAAATTTGGTTTGGAACTAGCGTCTATCACTATTTGGCATTTGCATTAATGTCACTGCATTAACGCAGAGTTAATTGACCAGTGTGGCTTGAACCTCTCTTGTCATCATGGCAATGGCCTTGCCAGAACACTACAGCATGATCTGCAGTCTGCAGAAAATAAATAAATAAAAATGAAAATAAAGTTAGGACATGTCAATGATCCTGATAGATCATTTCTAGGTGGTTGTTTTACCCTAAATCTAGAATTGCTAGTTATGCCTTTGTACTGGAATTTTATTACAGCCATAGTTTTTCCAGCTCCAAACTTCTTTTGGAATATGTATTTTAAAATCATTCCATACAAGGAAGGATTGAAATTTTTTGTCTTGAATATGGGATTTATTTCAGCTATACCTACATTTATAAATTAGATAGGTAGACAGAAAAAAAAAAGCCAGATTATTTAATTTGCTATTATGGGATGAAATATTCCTTCAGACATAGAAAAAGAAAATGCAAGATCTTAGCATGAGTAAATAGGGAAATGGATTTATTCACAAGTCTTACCAGTAGAACCATGTCAGCAAACTCTGTAAGTTATGATTTTATCCCAGAGTTGGATTTGAAAATTAACTGATTTGAATCTAGAATTAAACTGTACTTCCAACTTCAAGACACTTATTCAACAAAAAGATGGGAATACCATGATATGCAGATTTCGTTTATTTCATGGAACATGATTTTTTTTTGGCTGCTGAAGTAGTAGAAACTCTTGGGTATGAGTGCATAAGGAATAAATTTATTCATGGGTTAATTATGCGGGTTGTCGCAGAGTCAGTTTTGCTGCACCCTAACTTAACACTGGGCCACAGTTGGACAGATTATGTCATTTATAGATTTATTATTGAGCTAAAATTGATAATTTCTGCCTCAAAACTTTTAATAACTACTGGCTGAAAACAGACTTTAAATTAAATAAGAAATGCTTAATGTGGAGTTTGACTTCACCTTCCGATGAGACATCTTCCACACTTAGTTTGTTTGCTTAAACTTTATCTCCCGTTGTTATATGAATTTTTTTTAGCTTAACGTATTCTTTTGTTTGCTTAAACGTAACTCCCTTTATTATGTGAAATTTTTATCCTAACATATTGTGCTTTATGAGCACTGGCATTTTATTGGTATCCATAACTTTTATGGAAATCAGGTATAATGGAGTGAATAGGCTCCACATTTATTTCCCTTATGAATTTCTTCATTTTAAAAAAAAAAATCCTTAATGTCTTTTTAATAAAGAAACTGGTTTTTCCTTGTGGGGAAAAGTGCTAATCTAAATAAAGATAAAATAAATTAGACATTCTTTTTAACATTACTTTTAAAAAGGGAAGGCATCCTTTTGGTATTTTAAATGGGATCTTTATCTTTTCTTAAAAGAAAGTAAATGGAATATAAATGTAAATAAATAAATATATTCTTTTATAAATGGTAAAGATGAATATTTAAATTGAAAAAAAATATAAATTTGTAAGAATTAGATTTAAAAATAATAATAATAAATAGTGCTAATATTATGTAGGGTATTATTAATCTGAATATTTATTCTAATATGTATAACAAATAATCATTCGTGTTTAGAAAGTGCTCTTACAATAATCTCATCAACGATTTTATAGCAGTAATTAAAAGTATTGCAAGTAAAAACGTGCTATCAATATTAGTGTTTAAATGTTATTGTTACACAATTTGTTAGTTGGAATAGTTGGAGGATAACTGTGAAACATTAAGCCACTCCCAAAATAGAAGTGGGGATGTAATATTATTTTTACCTTAAATTGAGAAGGGTCTCTTTTATACATAAAATATATGAATAAGCATTTTTGTGTAGTACACTCGGTCAATATTAATGAAATGTGTTAGAAGAAACAAGAAAGGCTATTTAATAGTAAAAGTTAGAAAGGTCATGGGACAAAAAATTGTAACTGAATAGTTATTATTAAGATGAATAGTTAAATTGCTATAGGGAAAAAGGACTCTATAATTAATTAAGTGGATTGATCTATTCCGTACATGGATAGGCTGTATAATTTAAATGTATTAGAGTAAATATTAAAAGATTTGGATTACCTCTATGGATTAGATAGGAGGTGAAAATTGATTATCTTCACAATTATTTAATAAATGTTTAGTAAAGTTGTTATGCAAATTGATTAATTAGAACGTGGATTATGATTGTTCTTAAATATGATCATTTGTTAGGAATGTTGTCTTATTAAGGGAACATTTTCAAGGTTATAATGTTATGGATGATTGTTGTATTGAATAATATTTTGATTATTGGGATTGGGTGATTTTGTAAGTGTTAAAAAGTGGGTGTCATTTGCTTAAAGATATCTAAGGTCGGTTCCTAAAAGTCTAGGATGGGCATATATAATGTGTGCATGGCCCGTTAGGGTTGTTTGACCTTGAAAGAAGCTTGGTTGTGATGTGGGTCCTGTGTATTGTGTAAAATGTGAACCCTAAGGGTGTTTCTTTCGGTTTTGTGTAAGGATCCATGTGATTCGGTAGGTGTGCAAGGTGGCCTCTGCCTCGCTCTATGTATGGATTGATGTGGTTATGTTAAGGGTTATAAGGGATGTTGGTGTTGTGAGCCATGTATTTTCCTTGTGTGTGTTAACCATTGCTTCTTGATTGTTTGTTGGTGTGGGGGCCTTGTGTTATCGCCTAGCATGGGGGGTGGGCCTTTAGGTCCATGTGGTTGGGTGGAACATGCTATGCACCCCATTGGGTCCCTAGGTTGTGTTCGTGATGCGGAAGTGGATACAGAGTTCCAGAGCTTCACATTGTTGAATATTTTTCCTTATTTTGTACCATAATCTTCATTGATGTATCATTCTAGTACTTGATGTACCTTTCCCGTTGATATAAGGGAAGCATTATGTAATTGTACTATAATATCCATGATGTGTTCTATCTGTGGAAATATGCTCCGTAATTGTACTATTGATCTATGAATTAAATTGTAATAGAATGATGTATAGTTTTCATCTCTATTGTTTATGGATGATTGTATGAACTATCATTATGTAATCTCAATTTTTATTCGCTTTCATTGGATTAAAGTTAAGGAATTGTAATGACCGTCTTGTGTACCCCATAAGACGTAGGTGACTTTGTAAATGTATAATTTCTTCCCATGTTAAGAATTTACATATTCATCTTATGCAATGTTTCACTTTCAAAAAAAAATTGTGCGGTGTTTTGTTGTCCCTTGAGGTTCACACGGCGGGGTGTTACAAATTATATTGCTTCAAATTTTTTTTGGACACTAATCTATTAATTGGTGCCTGAGTTTTCATGAATTGCAAGTTGTCGAAGACCAAGGGTGTGGTTAAGGTAGAGGAGGCTAGCTACTTGGTAGAGTTAAGATGGAATGGTCTCTCTCGCACACACAAACACTTAGTAAAAATATAGTTTCATTTAGAATTGCATTTAGTTAATAATTTTATATATTTTTTAATTTATAGTTAGTTATTTAATTAATTGGTGGTAAAACTAAATGCACATAGAAAATAAAAGAAATAGTTTTAAATTATTTTAACTCTTGATTTTTATTTAAAGATTAAATTATTATTATTTATTGTTTTATGGATAAATGTGATGGATGGCTAATAAATCATGTTTGCTATTAAAAAAATAGTTTTATTGGATAAATTTGAAACAAATCATGGAAAAGAAAGCAAGATTTTTGAAAACCAAATGATGAAGTAGAAAACAATAGAAAAATAGAAGAAATAACTTAAATTTAGTAAATAAAAACACAAAAACAGAGCAAAACAAAGATAGAAAAAGATAAATAAAATAATAAAAGAAAATAATCTCTTATTCTCTCAACAATAGAAGATTCATTCAGAACACTAGATTCATTTTTTTCTCAAATTTCAATCTACAAAACAAAAACCAAAAACATAAACAGTAGAGTTAGGGAAATTGGGCAAAGTAGAAGAAGAACAGTGGAAAAGAGAGGAGAACAAGGAGTGAGCCAAACAAGATAGCCTTTTACCAAGTTTTTATTCATTTTCTAATGTATTTAATCTTAGTTTGTGTGAATAAATGGATCTATCTTTGTTTGATTTGTATGAATGATTAAATTCCATTTTGATACCCAATTGATTATATCAATTGTAATTATGAATTTGATGCTTAAATAATTTTTTTTTTTTTGTGAAAAATTAAGAATCATGGTTGTAATTAAACTATTTATTTTTATACTATGACAAGCCATACTACTGTATTTTTTTCAAAGTAAATATACATTATTCTACTATGACTATATCTCACAGATATAATAATATTATATAACTATATGTTATACCGTACGATATAATATATATATATATATGCAAGGAATATAAAAATATTATACTGTACATGATTTGAACTCATTTTAATTGATATTCTAAAATACATGTTTTGTTTTGATACCGTATGAAGAATTAATAATAATATATTCTAAACAAATGTTTAGCTACTTTGTTTACAACTTAGCCTATGGAAGGTTGTGCTGTGGAAAGAAGCAACCTTTCCACAAGCAGCGGCATATGGGAAGGACGTTGCTTTCGACAGGCAGTTCTACCTTGAGGGGTTGTCAGCCTCACCTTCCCCAAACGCTATGATTCAATTTAATTTTGATTGAAACGTGAAACCTTTATTGGATGTATCTTGCGACTACGATTTCTTGTATGATTTTTCTTTAAATTGTGAATGTGTGTGTGCATTTATATATATGTGAGAAGACTTATGTATAATGTTTGGCAGTAAATAATGTTGTTTACGATTGAATGCAATTTGCTGGAAAAGTTTTCTCTATTTGTGATTTTCTATTTGGATGTAATTCTCTCTCTCTCTATATATATACTTTTACCACTATATTTGTAATAGATTATAGGATGTTGATAAGTTCTCCATTATTGGATCAAGTAATTTATTTTTGTTAACAATATTTATGTATATGTAATGTAATATTAATATATAATACATATATATATACATATATATCTTGTATATATATATATATATACAAGATTTATTTAGGGTATCGAGATAAATATAAATTTAATTTAGAAAGTGTACATGATGAATATATTTGTATATGTATAAATCATTTATTTTATTTAAAACTAGATAAACAACTTATTTTTCTTTTGGATTATCTCTTTTTGTTGGATTTGTAATATAGAAGAACATGAAACCCAAAATAAATAAAAAATTGGAGTTAAAATGTGTTTCCAAAAGAACTCAATGTTTAGTGAATTCTTGAAACTTAAACAAACTTATGAGATGTTATATTTATACTTTCTATGGAATTATTTTCGGGACAAGATGTTGAATTTGGGTTCCCAGAGACAGTAATTTAGAAATTACCATTATGTTTAATTATAGCTTGGCCAAGCTACTGTACCAGTGAAATAGATGGTTTTTGAAAAGCCCAGATTATATGTTATATATGTCTCTGCCACATCCTGTATGCAAGTATTATGTTATTCTAGTTTAGGAATGCATATAGGAATTAGGCAGAGAGATTCCCTCTTGCTTATACCGTTCTAGTTTGCTACGTTCCTTGTGCAGGATCGATGCTTTCTTTGTGTTGGAAGAAACCTAGGGAAGTTCAATACTTTTTTGTTGGGTGGAAAAAGCACCTTAACCTCACTCTTTGCCTCGGATTGTGGAAGACCATCAAATTCATGGTGGTTAAGGAAAAAGATTCTTATACTATATGGATATACTTCTTTTGTATTATTCTTGTATGGATTGCTTATCCAATATGTAAATGTATATTTATCTTCATAGAAGTAATTGTTGTAGTGATGTAAAACTTATGCTTGTAACATTAAAACTGATGTAATGTAACACCCTACTAGTGTATGAGTTTTGTACTTCATTATTGTAACTTTCTATAGAGGATTTATAGATATTTTATTTAATATATGATTTACTTTCCTTATTTGGAATAGCATTGCTTTTTGGAATACTATTTTTAGTATGTGATTTTTTCTCACTTTACAAAATATATGGAAGCCCTTTGTGAAGCCTCTCTAAACTTTGTAGTAGTGTAACAACTATCACTAAAGACAATAAATATTTGCTCAATAGTGTTCCAAATCTATAATACAAGATTCTACAAATAAAAATAATATTCCTACTAGAAATTTGTCTTGATGTAGTGGCTGTGGAAAGACAATATCAATATCTTTGTGTGAGAAATCTCTAAATATTTTGAAGGGAACAACTATGGATTTGACTGTAGCATCAAGTGATACTAGAGATGAGATTGCAATTCAAGTCAACTGACTAGATTATTCATCTCCAAATGAAGGTATCTCACAAGATGTCTAAGTTAGACTATATGTTTTTACAGGTGCTAGATTAGAAGAATCTAGCAAGATGATTTCATTTGTACTCAAAATTAGGTTTAGCTAATGGAGTTCCCAAGAAATTTTTAATTCATTAAGTTTACAAAAATGCATTCATCTATAGTATGTCTTTTCTTCACATAATAATCACATTTTATTTTACATAGATTTGGAGTTGTGATTACAACTTGCAAAATCAAAAGAAAGAAAATGTGTAAGAAAATATGAAAATGCTTAGAACATTGTTAGAGTAATAAGTTATTATGCTTAATTAATTACATCACATTGATTAATTAATTAAGTCACTTATTCCTTTTTATTACTTAAGCTAAACTTAGGCACATTAATTAATTAATTATTAATTATTAAGTGTGCACACTAGGGTTTCATTTAGGGTTTCCCTTTTAGGGTTTCTTGATCTCCTTCATAAGGATTGATCACTTTGTAATAATCGATTCTCTTAATGCATTTTTATGAGAGGTTTATAGAACATCGTTTTTGGTTCTTCATGTCTTTTGCATGTAATAGGTGATTGCATGCAGGTGATCTTGGATTCTAACACATGAATCACAAAAGTGATTAAGTCATGACACAAGACACCTCCCTTGATTCAAAAATTGAGATCCGTGAAAATAATTAGTGATTAAACATTGGCCTCCTAGAATGATGTGGAATAGATATTATAATGTTGTTAAGTTTGGATACCTAAATAAATTATTTATAATCTAAGGAGACTTTTTTTATTATGATTTATCTAAAACTTAAAATTACCTAAAAAAATTAATTCCTTGTGAAATTATGATACTTGTCAAGAAAAAAATGTGTAATTTTGATAACCAATATTAAAGTTATGCCTCATAAAAAATCACTTGCAAATATGACTTCAGAGGCCACAAATTGAATTAAAACAACAAAATTTTAAAATCATCTAAATGCCAAATTCTAGATGATGAAATTAGATTTGAATCAACTATTTATAATTAAAAAATATTACAAAAGAAAATACTACTTGGGCTTTAGATAATTAATAAATACTTGAACATTGAACCTAACCAGTAGTTTTTAAAATGAATTTGCAAGGTAGCAATAAATTTTAGTAGCATAAAGTGCTAATGATAAGTCTCAAATAAATATTTAACTAAATAACCTATGTATATGTTCTAAGTGGGATTTTTGACTAAGTTGATGGAGATTGTTGCATTTTGGTTGTCACTGATGTAAAAAGAGAGAAAGGGAGATGTTGTCTGGTAGTTTGGTTGCTAGAGTCTCTGAGAAATGCTTTGCATTTCTCCACTAGTGGTGATTTTCTCTTGTGATCTAGAAGATATCTTTATGGAGTGTCAAGGCATGTGTGATCCAAGTTTCGGATCATTTGAGTTACTAGAAAAGTGGTTTTTAATGTGACAGTTGAAGTCCATGTTGTTTCTATGAGGATGCTCACAGTGGTGCACATTTTAGCTCAAATTTTCTCTGAAGTTGCAAATATTGTTATGTGAATCAAAAGATAAGTTTAGTGAGTTGTGAAGGTGCTATATCCAAAGTTTCAAGTCATTAGTCCTTCCACAGAGAATGTTTGAGGTGACAATGTTCAAAACTGTGTTGTCTGGTGACTGGTTTTATGTCTTTTGGTTTGTGCAAACTTGTTGCATGATGTTGTGAAAGGGAAATATGAGAGTGTTCCTAAATATCATGTGTTGTTTTTTTTTTCTTTGAAAGTTGTTTTCTAGTTTCTCTAAAACAAGTTATTGTCCAAAATGAAGGTGTCATCGGGTTATTCTTTTGCTTGGCTGACTGAGATATATATTGATACTCTACACCACAAGTTCAAGGTTGCACAGAGTTCAAAGGATGTTTGAAGGTGTTGTATGGGTCATTCCAACTTATTTGGAAAAACCACAAGTAATGATTTATCATTCACGTGTACCCCCAATGTTGTGAAGGCTGACATGCTACAAGTTTCATGTTTTATTGCTTATGACTGGCCTAAATTAAATTTGTGAAGCATGCATATGTTGTTTATTGAAGACTGATGGTGTGGAGATATTTTAGGAATAATTTAAGCATGTGTTGGAATTTATAATGCATTTTCCTCTTCTTGGTGTTATGTGTAGTTCTTTGGGTCTTTTCCTCTACGCATTTCATATTGTGTATTCGATCTTTGGTTGATTGGCAAATGTAATATTATTATTGTAGGTTGACATATGAATGTAATCAATGTAATATCTTGTATAAATTGTAAACCTATATGATCTAGGTGGGGATGAGTGTGGAATGTAATGCATTATGAAAATTTTGTAAGATATTGAAAGAGAAAGAGGAGAAGTTGTAGATCCTATCTGATTTCATCTTGATTATATTTTTGTGACAAAAGGGGTGTGAAGAAGTGTGATTAATTATTTGTTGGAGGTAGTGACCCAAATGCAGAACATCTTGAATGTTGAAAGAAGTGAACTATTAGGTAGCAGAGAAGAAATTTGAAGAAGAGACAAAGTACAATTGCAATCATCAAAAGGGAAGTGAGAAAGTAGAATTACAATCATCAAAAGGATTGATCCTAATTGTAAAATTTAGATAGTTGAAGGATTATGATTTTATAATCATTCTTAAGTGTTGTTCTTAGATCATAAAGTTGTAGCTTCCTTAGGTTGTAGCCCTAAAACAAATTTAGTAAGGAGGAGTAGCTTCCTTGGGAGTGACCCTAAAACATATATACAAGGAATAGTAGTTCCCTTTGGTTTTATCCCTAAAACAAATTTTTAACTATTATTCAATTGTGAGGCTAGATTAGGGTAGTAGCTCCTAGCATCATTTCTCACTGTATCTTTTCATCTTTGGGGTTTTCCAAGTACATCTTGTGTTGTGTTGTGTTGTGCATCGTTTCTATCTTTCATGTTCTTACTTAAGTAGGATATTTTGAAGTTTCTTTTATCTCGAAGGTTTTGAGATTTGTTAGAATAATGATTTGCCCCCCATCTTAGTATTTTGGTGTATGTTCAACAGAGATGTGGTGGGGGGTTGAGGCCATGTGGGGCCAATGGTTGGGCATGAAACCTCTTTTTCTAATTGATGTGTAGGTTGACAATTTCCAATGTGAGATGTGGTTTTTTTTAAAGGTACTCAATTGGAAAGCCCATGTTAATGATTGAGGTCAAGGAAAAATGTATTCCTTTCATATTTGAGGCCTAAATTGTCCATGCCATTGGGAAAACTTGGTAAAAATCATGAAAAATATTGTCTAAGCTCTTGCATTTACTTTGAATATGTAAAAATGAAGAGAATGGAAAATAAAACAAGTAATTGTGCATCAATAACTTCTCTCTTTAATTTCCACATCTGCAATAAAGGCAACCAAACACTATAAACTTGTTGGAAAACTATCTGCAACAAATAGATTGCATGAAATGTATTGGAAGATAAAGGAAAATAATATTTGGGTCACACCATAAAAAATATTTTTTCTTAGATCTATATAAATTACCATTGTACTATTGAAACCTCAAAACTATTTGCATTATTTTTTAATCCACTTTGTAGTCCCAAGCTATAGTTTGTGTGAAAATGGTAACATAGAACAGTGTTTTGAAAAAGAATCAACACATAATTGGCTAATTCCACCATTCGAGAATGAATGACCTAGGAAAAACATGTCTCACAAACATTATATTTATATCATTGTTACAAGTAAAATAAAATGAAGGATAGATCATAGATGCCTATTCCATAGTATTAAAACATCAAACACCTCTAATGACACTAAAAAAAATAATTTTGTAGTCTTTAAACACTAAATCCCATGAATTAGAAATCCAACAATGCCATCATTTAAACCTAAAAATTATTTTAGCAAAAAATGGTAAAATGGGTAGGGGCCATTCAACCCTCTACTATTTTTTCACTTTTCACCCAAAATAAAATATAGTATAGAATGATAAGGTTCCATCTAGAATTTCATGGATGAAGTATTGTGTAACACAGTATAGGGTGAAAAAATTACAAAATTAAAAGTTACCCTTGTTTTTTTTAAACAAAAGATATTTTTGTTTCTTAAGCCTTCAAAACTCAATATGGGTATCTATTTGGCTCCATGATTATTTGATGATATATGTATGTAATAGAGTCAGTTTGATGGGGGGAGGAGATGTTTGATCATGAACATAGAACTTAAATGTGATAAGACAAGAATGTTGATCAATCTTCTTGCAAATGTCAAACTATCACCTTCAACCAGAACTAGCTTTGATACCATGTTGGCATTAAATAAAAAGCTTCCACTAAGTGAAAGAAAGTAAGAAAAAATATACATATAGGACTTTCAAATATAGGAAAGGATGAGGAGATTAGAAGGTAAGAGTCTAACTTTGATTACCTTTTCAAATGTGCAACACTTGGGAGCTCACTTGACAAGTGTGTGAGTGAGTGGTAATAATGCATGCACTAGATGTCTCAAATGATGAGAATACATGTCTCAAAAATAAGAGGTGATATAAAAATATAAACTATCTAATTAAACTTAAACTAAATGTTAATATACCAATCTTAAAAAGGTAATACCCTAACTAGATATGTAAAGAAAATATTTGCACCAATAGAAAAAGTAATGGTTGACTCTGTCTCTTTTTCTAATTTCTATTCAAGCTCTCCAAAAAAAAAATATACATTAATTATTGGGTCAACAATTTAAAAGTTTGCATCTCCTTAATCATGATACTTTGATTGAATGTTATTTTTCTAATTCTATTTCTCTATTTCATACTTTTGACAAGAATTTATTTGAAAATATGAAAAATAGTTTTGACTATCACTATAGTTCTTCTAGTTCAAAAATTTCTCACCATAAACCTATTATTTTATCCTAGATATATCAACCTCCTTGTTGGGTGTTTACAAAAGGTTTGGATTAAGATGGACCTTTCAAATAGGATAGATATCTAGGTGTTCCATTTACTTTATCCTTATATTTTAAATATAAATGGCCATAGATGATGTAAAATTTTAGTAATAAGATTTGTACGTGGAAATCTAATCTTCTATGTATTGTAGGAATATTTCAAGTGTTCCCTAATTTTTTTTTTTCTACTTTTCCTTATATTTCTCTTCTTTTTAGTTCGCTCCCTTCTCATTGGTCATCTTGAAATTTTTCTAAGGGAACTGTTATTGTCTGATGGAAAATCTAGAAAGAAAAGACATTTGATTAGTTGGGAATTTTCTTATACATTTATGGATAAGGAACACATGGGTTTAAACATATATTATTATAATGTATATATCTCCTAAATACAATCTTAAAGGTCTTGATGGTTTGGATCATTGAAATAATTTGATAACAAGAAATATTATTTATCATTTCAATACACGAAAGCCTAGCTAGAAAGGACATAGTATAAATGATTTATTTTTTCATATATTTAGTAATCATGTTAGGGGTATTGTGGTGTTTAGATCCATATAGAAGGGATGGGAGAAAGCTAGGAGATGTAGAGTAGAATTGTATATCAATTATATCATTATAGATCATATTTTTTATTTTGAATGTGATGTAACCCACCCCCTTGTACGCACCTAAAAAGCTCGCTTTAAATTGAGTAAACATGAAGAAAAGGAGATGTTGTATTGTTGTAAGAAACTCACACAACCTCTACATAGGTTTAGACACAATATTCAAACCAAATAACAAGTTTAAGAGGCATAAAATAAGTTGCAGATGCACAAACTGACTTGTTGTGAAAAATAGACTATTGTTGTGGGTACTCGCAACATTGGCTATAGGTGACTATTTGGAATTTCACCAATGTAAGATACTTTAAACTTACACAGAACAATCCATACTTCTAGAACAACACATTTATATAACATTTCATTCAAATACACACTCAATATTAGAGAACCAAGACTTGGTCCAAGAGAGTAAACAAGTTTTCATTAACTTAGAAAATACAAATAGTTAAAATATTTTTTATAGTTACAACTGTTGTATAAAATATGGAATCTATTACCCTTCACTTTGACCTCTTACTATTTTCCATGAGGTTTTATGACTACTTTCTATTACATTCTTCTACTTTCCTTTGATATTCTCTGAGATCCTCTTATATTCTCCCCTATTTTTGTTGTTTTGTTCTCTTCTTCTCTGTGCCCGTTTATTATTTCTATTGTTTTGTTCTTAACCTAGCTATCCAAAATCTAGAAGATTCTCTTCAAAATATCTCCAAAATCCCACCAAAATAGCTCCAACGTCCAAAAAATTTCATTAATTTCTCCAAAAACCAACTTTTTGACTTTAAAAACTCCCGCCCAGCAACGCTTTTCTATTTCTTCCTTATTGTTGCTCATTAGATGAGCATACAGTGGGTTAGTTTCTGCCCTTTTAACCAACAAAATTTTAATTTTAACTTTGTACCTATAATCTACTTCACGTGGCAATAGCTGGAAAAGAAAATATATATTTTATAATCAAAATGATGCCCCTGCATAAAACTACTAGGCTAGAAAAATTTGCGAGCTCTTCCTCACTATGTAAATGTAAGACCCCACTTTAAATGTGATTAATACTAACATAATTGTTATATGTTTCCATAAATAGGTGATAAGTTGTACTACAAGCAATAAATAATATTATTGTGTGACAATATTCTTGAATTTCATCTTGACATCTATTTCATTGTCATTGTCGTAAAGGTGGATATGGACTCATAAATTGTGAATATGAGTTGAAATTGTAAATGGATTTTTTTTTTCAATTAAATCTTATTTCAACTATCTAATTAATGTGATATATGATTATTCTCATGATCTCTTTGGTAATGTGCAGTAAAGTAAGGGTGCGAGTTCAGAAAGGGAAAACTGGATTGAGAGCAAATCAAAAGACATCTAGTGATAAAAACTTAACCCTTTTGGGGGCTTAGGAGGAAATAGAGTTAATGTGTTGGTAGACTAAGGTTGTGATGGTATATATTAAAGGTCCAATTCATTTTTTTATTTAATTATGAAGTCTTGTGAGGTGCAAGTAGGGTTAGGGTGTAGGAACCCTTATCCAAATTTGAAACTCAAATGGATCTTTAGATGGGCCTTCAAAGAGGGTTTTTTTTAATCAATTTTCTTGGTTGGGATGCAAAAATAGACTCCCTAGGGTTTATACCTTAGTGATAGGGGTCAAGTAGGCATGCAATAGTTCCCCTAGGACATGATTTGACCCTCAAAAAGCTCTAATAATGGTGAGTGACGAATTTTGAAGGGAGGATGGGGTGGAAAGATTGAGTAGATTTCCAAATGCATGTTCATCTCATTAATGAGGAAATGACCTTCATTGATGGAGGGAAGTATCCTCCACACCTTTCCATCCAAGAGTTGCAAGTTGAAACTCCTATATATTTGAGAGAGGAGGAATGATTGGGGTGTTACCCACTTCTCCTCTTGGAGAACTTTAGGGGAGATGGAAAAAGAGGATGAGAGGAGGAGAGGAGTCCAGCTCTTTGGGAAGATAGTGATCAAGATGGCTTGGCTTGGAAAGGAAATATGAATGAAAGAGCTAAATCCCTTCCCCAAAATTAAATAAGATAATTTCTTCCTACTTTAATTTATCCCTGTTCATTGGTGGTAAGAAGGTGACATAGTGAATGGATCGTGGTTGAAATAGAAAGTAGAGAACTTAGATGCATGAAATTTTTCCTATGTTAGTTCATTCATTTTTAAAAATGAGAAGAGACTCCATTTATTATGATGAAGAAAAAATATTTCCTTGCTCATGAGTATGGCTAGAGCCCACAAGGCTCCATTATGCCATTACAATTTGGTTGAGAGCAAGCCATTTTCTTGCGTGCATTTCATTGTATTCTTCTTATATTGCTTGCAATATTGGAGGCTAGTATGTGGTGGTAAAATGAAAGAATAAATCTTATTCAATTAAATACAACTTGTGTCAGCCTATGTTTAAGGTGAAATGTGAAAGGTCTACATATAGATTATGCATCATATAGTAAATAGGAGAGGGAAATATCCTATAAGAATTTATCAAAAGAAGTGTATGGAAGAAAAGAGTGTTTTCATTTGATAATGAAAGAAATATAATGTAAATTGAGTATTTTAAATAGTTTTTTGTTTTATGTTGCCCAAAAATATATATATAGATACACTTGTAATGATAAATGTAGGAAGTCCTTGCTTATGAACCATGGGTGAAGTAAAACATAAGTGCAACAAAAGAGTGTGGTTAGTTTATCATAAATAAAATAATGTAAATCCATTTCTAGTAAAATATCTTGATAAATTTTATCCTAAAAGTAACTAAAAAGCAGCTTTGAGGTCTATTTATTACTCAACCATTCTAGGAAATTGAGCATTCGAGAAAAATGTGTTCTCATAGTTACCCCTAAGAAAGGACACGTTCCATTACTATATGCAAAAAGAAAATGAATACTAATAGAAGAAAAGAGGATAAATAGAGAATAAATAAATAGTGTGAAGGAATTATATGTGTATGTAATATTGTTAAAAGTAAGGGTTATGCTTGTAGAAATTTGAAAAGAAAAGCAAAAAAAGACAAAAATGCTCATTAAATGGATCAGGGGAGAATATAATAAGTTGATTTTTACATATATACTCTGATTCCCATATCTAAAACAAGATACATAGCATTATTCTTGTATTTATGGTCTGTTACAACTAGCAGAATATGGAATGTGTGTCCATGGTGCTACTGTAACAAAAATTGTTAGATAAATGAATTAATTGAAACTTTTTGGCCTTATGAAAATGCAATTGTTTTAGTTTTAATGCCTGTAGAATGCTTTAAGAGAAAATAAGAGAGAATATAATAAAAGAAAGAAATGTCTGAACTAAATTATATTTGTAGTGCAATAATATGCTCAAAAGGGGAGGTTCACTCTATATTATATGCAATAGGGAATTTTCATTTTCAAAACAATCCCCCCTCTACTCTAATATTTTAGTTTTACCATAAAAAATGATTAAACGATCCTAGAAATCAAAGATTCATTAAAAGGGAAAATGACTAGGCACCACCATGTATTTTAGACTAACTGGCACCAACATAGTGGACCTATCGTCAGTTCCTTGATTAGGCGCAACACAATGGGGCTGCAAACCCTACTAAGCACAACATCCAACATGGGGTCTACAAACCACCCCTTGGAAACATTTTCCCTCATCCTACACTGGCTCTACAATTAGTAAAATCAATTCTCCCACTTGCTATACCCCTCTCAACACTAATGTCGACACTAGATTTATACCTACAAATAGTAGAGGAAGATTTGTTCACCACAAGATTAGTATATAGTCATCTAGCTAAGAATTTCAAAAGGAGGTATACTTGATAGAAATTTAATTCCTAGATCACATTGAATCATTAAGAGACCTAAAGAAACCACCAATTAGCTCAAGAGACCAAATCAATTTAAGGGATATCTATAACAACATTCTATATATAATACAGTATGCTTTTGTCAATTGATGTAGTCCACTGAGTGTCATTTGAATAGGACAAGAATTGAGTTTCAGATAGTGGCTAAGACTATAAAAATATAACTATTTTGATAGTAATTATTACATTCCAAACCAATATACCGTTAAAAACAAAAATAAAATAATTTGTTATGCTAGGCATAGATCCATAAAAGCCATGTGATTACTGGAAGGCTCTAAAAGTTTTCCCATCATTTTTTCTTATTGCATTGCTCAACCTAAGTCCTAGCTACCTTGTAGAGAATACTTGCATTTATCTTCACATTGTTCAATTCATCTACACAAACATTCATCAAGGAAAAATCTAGAACCACCTAGTAAGATTGAACAAGTTCCTACAACATTGATATGTGAAAAGTTAGGGTCAGAATGGTGGGTATTGAAAATTGTGGACAAATTAAGAGATCTATTAAAAGCACACAAATCAATAAGTCTAACCTCATTAATAACCTTTGTGCCTAATAGATTAAATTCCAAGCAAAAAAAAATGATAGGTCTACATCAACCATGGAGCCTCTGCAAGTTTTCAAAGGAGTTGGTGAAAAAATTAATTGAAACTCAGCAATGATGTGGATTTAACCATAGCCACCGCCCCTTCTTCCTTCACCTATACATATGAGGTGAATGTGAATCGATGTAATTGTGCTTTAGAGCAACCTAGAAAAAAGAGTTCCAGAGATAGTACATCGTTGTTTATGTTGATAATCTACAGTCAATGGAGGGTCGGTGGTGCAATTATTTATTTTGGGCATAACAACCCATTTATGTTGTGACCCATGCCTATTCTAAAACTAGAAAAGTACCTATCAATCTATGATCCAAGGTTCTCAACTTTTCCATTAGGGATTCAACATTAATGGTGGAAATTGTAACGTCCGTCTAGTTCCGACACTTAGTTTTAGTTTGTCTTTGATCCATTGATAGTTGCTTATGATACTTTGCTGGATGTTTTCATTTATGACTCCGAAATTATGTGGATGATTCATTGAATATCAAGATTATCTGGTTAAGTTCGTATGAAGATATTATGATTGGTGCATGTGTGTTATAGATATGTTGTTTTTGAGTTTTAATGTGGTTATCATGATGTGATTTATGTTTATGATATAATGATACTTGTTAGTATTGGTGAAGAAGATAGTGTAGCACTACTCACTTGTGAGTACCCTGTTGCGTTGCGATTCTTCTTCACGGTGTGTCTTCCGATATATGATAATATGCTTAACAAGTGATGTTTTATACAGATACAGGTACCAAGTATTGGCTCCACCTACTTGTCAAGTCTAAGCGTACCCTATTCCAATAAAATTATGTTGACCTAGAGATAGTGTCAAGTCCTTGTTTAACCATTGTTCTTCATTGAACGAGTATCCAATTGTTGCCCGTTGTCGTTTGTTGTTTAGTCTTGTCAGGTCAATTTTGTTGTGTTATTTTATTTGAAATTAATTATTGTTTAATTTAGTTAAATGGCTTATTTGTTATATATTTGATTAAAGGAAAATTTGTTTAAATATTAGATTAAATATTTATGAGTAAGGTTTGATTTATTAAAATAAATTAAACAAGTCATTTGATTTAAAGAGAATGTCAATTTTGTGAAAAGGTAATTATTTAAATGTAATTGTTGAATTAATTGTGCAATTTTTGTGAGAAGTTGACAATTTGAAAGAGTTTATGTTCAATAAATTATAATATCTAAAAACATGAGTTGTGGAAAACATCTTAGAAATTTAATGATTATAACTGATTGAGAAAATTTTGAGAATGCATGATCACAATCAGTTGAGTTTTGTTACTTGAGATAATTAAATGCATTAAAAGCTTTAGGGGTTGCAGTTTCATTCACGAAAATGTTTGGAAGAATTTCCACGGTAGCAGTTTTCAGGAAATTTTTGCACAGACAGTGTTTCTGGAAAAGTTTTCATCTCAGATTTTAAGTGCAAGCATATTATTGGGCTGGTTTGTTTTGGAATTTCTTCATCAAATAGTCAGCGTTTGGGAAGAATTGACAGAAGCTTCAAATTTTGCTTCAACTCAACTTTTCAGCATAAAGAGGTTTTCTTCCTTTGTTTGCATATTTTGATTAATTGTGATGTTTGAACTCTATTTAGTGGGAAAAATATTTACCTGCTTGTCTTGGAAAAGAATATCCCAGTTAACCTGTTTATACAACAAAGAAATAATTAGAAGAAAATTTAAATTCAGGAAAGAAAGAAAAGAAAACTTCTATTCAGTTATGAATGTTTAGCATGGAAACCTTGTTTTTCTTTGGAACAAATTTTTAAACAGATTTATGTATCCATGAATGGAATTTCGTATTTCCCTGGCAATAAAACATAAAACATGGTCTTGGGTTGATAATGGAATTTAAAGTGTTTATCTGCTCTAAGTAATTTCATGATTTTCTTATAAATCAATCGAATTAATCAATTAGTTAGATTATAGTGATACCCTGTTATTTTATAGGACAAATCATGAGTTCATTTTTATCCTTCATTATGGACGCTGGCAATAAAAACTTAGTTGCTCTATTAATTGAATCATGTAGTCTCTTCATTTAAAAGAAATATGTGAATCCTTGTGACTGGCGTCTGTCCTTAGTTGCTGCACTAAAATATAATAGGAAATTTTCAAGAATTAAATAATCCCTCTGAAACTATTGGTACCTATCACAGTTGCAACACTTGAGCTAAGTAGGGCACGCACCTCTAAAATAAAATCTCCCTGTATCTTTGGCAACCCGTAAAGCTACAACATTAGAAACTCATTCAACCGCCCCCTAACTTATTTATGCTTTCATCAAGTATACCGTGTATTTGTGTGGGAATTATATACATTCTTTGTGCAATATCTTTCGGATCAAAACTTTATCATAAGCACCTATCAACAAAAATAGTCCAAGTTATCTTTTAAAAGTTATATCTTGCATGTGTACGTAGAAATCTGAGATTATTTAATATGGGCGTTTCTTTAGGCATGTCAAATACCACGTGTAGCCCATTTATTAGTTTTTTTTTTTATTACTTGAAAATGTTGAAGGTTTTGCCAGCACCGCTCAACTTTGGTCATTATTGATTACCAGATATCAAATTTGCTTTGGTCGCTATTTCACATTCCCATTGTTTATTAGGTACCGCAGCTTAAAGTTTATCAAATTTAAATCAATTGGTCAAGTAGATATGTGTGCAATCTTCCCTCTAATGATATCTGTTAGGTTACCGTTGTTCTATAACCCTGTTATAAACAATTTTCTTGTAGCTTTGTAACAGTATATAATCATGACAAGTTTATCTTTTACTCTCTTTTTGGTCGCTACTAGTAAGTCATTGTGTAATTGATGATATTCCTTGCTACGCCCTTGTTAATAATCTCTAGATCTAAATTATTTAGATTTAGAATACACGTCTGAGAATTCTTTTAAATTCTTTGCTTGTAAAATTTTGTTTGACATTGTCAATGCTTTTCTCCCCTGTCATATTTAAGTGTATATCTCCATTAATCTTTGCCATGAGTTTTGTATCGGTCTACTGAATACACTTTGAATGCTTAGTCGACTTTGTATTGCATGTATTCTCCCTTGCATGGCGTGTATTTTATAATAGAAGTCTACTGCTTAATATTCATAAACTTAGATATGTATTTCCATAGTGCATGCGCTATAACTGAAGTTAGATCTGTGTGTTTAATTAAAATGTAATTGGCAATAGTAGTAGTCTATAAACTTTGTTTGTTGTAAACTCTTGTTTTCTTTCGCTTAACTTGACTTTAGTGTAGTTACTATCATCTAATTTTTAGCATGCTAAATGGACATTAATTCCCCATGGTAGGAGTCTTCCCAATACATGTGTCGCTATAATCAGTTAGCATAATTTTATTTATTGAAAAGAAGTTAGGATAAGTTTTGAATTTTATAACTTAATGTTACAATATTTATTAGATTTGAATGGCTTATATGTAGTTGATTAGTAAATGCAATAAATCTATAATGTTCTTGATGAAGAGTAAATATAGATTTATTAAAATTAGTATGGTAATAAGCTTTGATTATATTTTTAGTATATGTAATTTTAAATGATATTGTGAAATTCTTTATGTGATTTTTATTAAAGAATAATCATAAATGGATTTTGTTTATAATGTTAGAACATATGGTTTTGATGTTTTATTGATAGAAATTTGTTCTACATTAATTTTATTAATGAAAATTTGCATATACTGATAGATCTATAAATGAAAATTAAATTATAATATTTATGATATAAAAGCTTCATAATATTTTGTATTAGGATAAGATTTAAGACATTTATAATTGTCTATATATTGTATAATATATCTCTAGCTCTTTATTATAAGAGATAGTTAATATATATATATATATATATATATATATATATATATATATATGGACATGTAATTCTTGTTAACGAGTTTTGATTTAGATGAAGATGGCTTTTATATTGTGGATTAATGGGTTATTATTATTTAACAATTCTTTTATTTGATTCTATGTCAAGTAAGCTTTTATAGAAGAATATTTGGAATACTTGAACAAATCGATTAATTATTTAAAAGTCATAAAGATTTGATCATTGTGTTTGATGGGTGATAAATATTTGTTTATATTTTATGAATGTTCTTTGGTGTTATTGAGTTCTTCAATTTTCTAGGAGATGGGAGAAATAAATTTGATTTATAAGTATAATATGCTTATACTTGGTTGTACAATGGCTATGAACTATTTTAGGAGTTAGCCATGCATGATTTATCTGTCACTTTTAAGGTATTATGAGATTATATAGTCTATGTCATGTAGTTGACGTGATCATTCAGGATCTTGCTTTTCATGATTAATAACTTCCCATTGTATCTAATGTTGAATTATGCGCACCTTTTCTTCCAAAGACTGGGGTGTTGATTTTAAAGGAAAGAGCTTTTAATATTTGTTTATTGATGTTTTTATACCTTGATCTATTTTGGGACTATGCCATGCTAGAGTTAATTGTCACCTTAAAGGTGTTGAGTTGATCAATGGTTGGACCACGAATGAGATATGTTCTACTATATTTTTGTTTCCTATGCATGTTGGTCATCCTTGGTGTTTTGATTTTATGTCATGTTCATAAGAAGAGTAGTTTACGATAGGTGCCAGAACCCTAAGTGGTTGCTAGGGTAACCTATCGTGGGTTTCTTGTAATTTAGTGAAAACTTAAATAAATAAACCTGGGATTCATTAATTAAATTCAAATAAATAAATTCCTCACCTAGTGCCTTAATGCTTGTATAGATTAAGGGTAGGTTGAGAAGGCCTGGAATGGCTTATTCGTCTACCTTGTCTACCTTAAAGGTAAACTAACTCCACATGAGTTTGTCTAGGGGCCGAGAATCGGTAGAGACTACCAGGGTAACTCTGGATGAGGGCCAGTAGTCTAGGAAGATTCACCAGGGTAACCTAGAACAACTATGTGATGACACTCTGTCCTGAAGCATGATTGTATTATCTTGTGTAGATTTAACTATTTTATTGTGGCCATCTCTAGAAGCATATGTTGTGAATACTATGGTTTGATGTGGTCATGTTGTTATGTGTTGTCAACCATGTAATGTAATGTATGTTTTTTTTTGTTAGTTTGATTGTCTTCTGGACCTTTCATTATCTCCTAGCATGGAGGGAGTGGACCTTCAGGTTCCATGCGGTTGGGTGGAAACCGTGCTACACCTTCATTGGATACTTTTACTGATGACATTATACTTGTAGCTAGTTCTTGTTACTTTGTTGATCATGACAATGGACACTAAACATGTTCGAACATGGATATTTGTTATGAGGAGATCATTACCCTCTTTGTATATTTACCTCATGTTTATGAGTGTACTCCTTGTAACAACATTATGATGTATTGAGATTTATGGGAATCTCACTGGATGTAATCTGTATATATATGTATAAATGTCTCGACTATATAAGTTTTGAAAAGTGGATCATTTATAAATGTGATTTGTACTTGTGTATTATGACCTTAATATTATGGTGTTATGTTCTTAATTATAATGTTTAAGTAACGTCATCTTGGAATCCTTAAGAAATTTGCTTAATCGAATGGTTTAAAAAAAAAATATTCGAATAATTCCCTACTTAATGCTTTGTCCTTTGGATTCCCTAGTTGGGCGTTACATAAATTACATTAATTTCTATTTATTTCCTTGAACCTTGTTTTCATAGTAGAACCACTCATTGAACTAAAGGATCCTGACTCCCTCATTAATGTCCAGACCCCCAAGTTTTTGTCTAATTCAATTTAAGTGCAACAATCACAATTGTGATCTCCATTGGTGAATATTGAGACGTGGCGTAAGGCCTATCCCTAAACATGCAATTGACACCAGAGCATTAACACTCATTAATGAATGACCTTCCAAAATATGATACATTCTTATTGTTTTCTGCCAGCATGTCACCATTCCACCATCTTTTAAAAAGTAATGTAACGACATTGAGGAACTCTAATCTTCAAGTGCACAACTCAAATTTAGGGTGACATAAATGGAAAGTATGTCATTGAAGAAAAACTAAAAGCCAACAATCTAATGATTGCAAATGATCAGGAGTAGCTCAGAGAAATATTTACAAGCAATTATATTTATGTATTATATAAACAGTAATATTAATAAAATATTATCATCACTGAAGCAAGAATATTCTTTCATTGGTCGTATTAATAATAAACACTAGTATTATTATTTGAATCAACCATGTATAGTTTGGTAAGAGTAATGTTTGTATTTAATTGGGAGGTGGAGTAATGGTAATGTTACATCTATGATGTGGGTATCGAATCAATTGGAAAAAATATTAGTAATGGAAAATATAAAATATATATATATAATAATAATTTAATCTTAATAATGTATTAAGAGAAATCTTAATCAATTAATAGAAGAATTAATAAAGACAACTTGTTGATAGAATGATTTAGAGTGGATAATACATTATGATAATAAAAATACTATTTGGGTGAAATGATAACAATATGCTAGGTAATTCATTCAGCTGGTGAATCAATTGGTAACCACAGTTTCCACATCTATCATCATGAATGGATCTTCTAGATTCTACCAAAATTGAAGAGGATTAAGATAGGGGGACCCTATTTCTCCTATTCTTTTTACTATTATGGTTGAAAGTCTGGGAAGGAATCTAAAGAGACTGATTGAACAAAGGTCTCTTATTGGTCTCAGTCCTTCTTCTACAAATCTGATTTGTTCTCATCAATATTTTGTTGATGACACTATGTTAATGGGAAGATCTTCCATGAATGAGGCTAAGATTCTAAAAAAAACTTTGGTTGTGTATGAGCAGGCGACTGGGCAGAAGGTCAATAGACAAAAGAGTTCTATCTTTTTCTTCAATACACCTGAGCATAGACAATTCAAGATTGCTAGAATCCTTGATTGTAGGGTGGAATCCTTACCTTCTTATCTAGTACTTTTGTTATGCCTAAAACCCTTAGATTCCTTTTGGTGCTCTTTGGTTGACAGGTTCAGAAAGAAGTAGGCAGGTTGGAAAGGAGCTCTTTTGAGCCAAGCTAGAAAACTTCAACTTCTTAAAGCCTCTCTTCAGAACCTCCCAATTTATGATTTGAGCCTCTTCAAAATCCCTGCTAAATATGCTAAGGACATTGAAAAGATCCAAAAAAGATTCCTTTGGTCTGGAGTGGAGGAAAGAAAGAGGATGCCTCTTATAGGGTGGGATTTCGTTTGCAAACCAAAAACCCTGGGGGGTTTAGGTCTTCGAAAAATAAGAACTACTAATAAAACTCTTCTTGCCAAAAAAATATGGAGATCTTTCTCACCTAGCAGAGAATGGAAAGACATTTTAGGAAGTAAATATATGGCTGACTGAATGTCCCTAAAATATTTGTTGGATTCTCCTATCCTCCCATGCGGTTGAGCTTGCTGGAATGACATGATTATTGGTAGGAAACTTTTGGAATTAGGGATTGGATGGCACATCAGAAGTGGTAATCAAGCTATATTTTGGGAGGATAAATGGCTCTTTAAGAATCTCTTATTAAAATTGAAAGATTTAATATATGGGTTGAGCAATGTAAAGTTTCTTTTGGGGAATTTTTCAAAGACTACTGGCATGAATGAGATTGGGTGAACTTATGTGTGATTAGTCAGGATTTGGCTCAGCTCCAATCTTCCTTAAAGGTTGTCAGCTTGGGATAGAATCAACTAGATGAAACTCTTATCTGGATGGACAACCCTTTGGGTAACTACTCTATCTCTTCAGTTGTCTCCTTGTTGTCCCTCTCTCAAGCCCCTCCTCCCTTTTGGTCTCAAGCCTAGATCAAACACTTGACTCCTAAATTTAATATTTTCTTTTGGATAATGCTTCAAAATAAGGTCCTTATGATGGATAATCTTTGTAAGAGGGGATTTCAAATTCCCAACAAATGCTACCTTTGCAAGAGTGAGGCAGAATCAACCAACCACTTTTTTCTCCATTGTCTGTTTGTTTCCTTAATTTGGGGAAAATTATTAGCCATTTGGAATATATCTTGGGTGTTCCCCCAAACCATTGAAGGGTTATTTTTACAATGGAAAGATCCTACTCAAAATTCCTACATTCGAAGGTTATGGGCTTTCTTATTCCCTTTTGTGGCTTGGGGAGTGTGGAAAGAACGCAACAACAAAATTTTTAGAGACAAGGAGATGTTGGAGAATTATGTCTTTGAGAAAACTGCCAAGCTTATAAAAGAAAATTTTAATGTGATTCCTCAAAAAGCTCTTAACCTGGAAGTTGTGGTGTGCACCCCCTATGATTTAAGGATAACAAAAGATTGGAACATTAAAGTGGATATTTCTTCTGCTTCCAAGCCAGCTAAGAAAAGTTGGGAGGGAGTTTGTTGGACCTTTCCACCTAACAGCTAGCATAAAGCCAACTTTGATGGAGCAGTGAAGGGCAACCCGGGCTTGGCTAGTAGTGGAGGCATGCTTAGGGATCCTAATGGTAACTTTATGGCTGTTGTGGCCATATCTCTAGGTCACCAAAAAAGCCATGTGGCGAAGGCTATAGGAGCCTTTCAAGCTATAAATCTTGCTCTTAATTTGAATATTAAAAACTTATGGCTTGAAGGAGATTCTAAAAATATAATTGATTATCTTTTAGGGAGGACCCCACCCTCATGGATGATAAAGAATTGGATAGATGAAGCTAATTCTATGTTAGACAAATATGAAAAAGTGAAATTTTCATACGTCTATAGGGAAGCTAACAGTGTGGCAGATTTCTTTGTGAATGAAGGGATTAGGATGCAAGGATTGAACATGTGGCAGAATTGTAGGGATTTGAGAACTGAAGTCAGGGCTTTACTAGATTACGATGTCACGCATGGGAAAGAGGCAACCACATTTAATGATTAAAGAGAGAGGGGCCAGGTACATCGAAATCAAGAGATTTTATGGGGTTGCGTCATGTTACTTGGAAGGAAAGGAAAATCTGCATGCTTTGTGGGTGCTTTGGAACAACTGCATAATTTTGTAACAGGTTCTTGACGTTGGCAGAGTCGATAGTAAGGAGCAAACGAATATGGGGGGGGACAGAAAGAGAGTTGAGCCTAATAGCTATGAGGTGCACACTAGGAATGACAAGGTTTGTGAGTAGATTATAAGAGGGGGCTTGGTCCCTTATATAGAAAAAATTCATGGGCCCGATTTTGTGGCCATGGACTATTTCAAGCAGAACTGGAACAATGATGAAATCATTCTCTTTGGTAGGAAGGTGCATCTAGATGAGAAAATCATAGGGGTGATTACTGGTATGTCCACCAAGGGAGTGAAGTTTTATCATGATAGAAGGTTTTCTGATGAGGTGGTCATCAAATTTCTAAAGAAGGATGAGGAGAAATTGAAACTGGTTAAAATCTCTAACAGCTATTTCAAAATTGACACTATTAAGGCACTGTGGAGAAAGGTTCTTCGGGTGATAATGGATTATATCACTTTGGACGAGAGATTTACTAGAGTGTATGGGAACCATTTTTCTATTCTTAACCACTTCTACCACAAGGTACAGATTTCTATGCCTCACTACCTATTATGTTTGTTGACTAATAGCTTGGAAGACCAGACGAAAAATCCCAGGAGATACCCTATTCTTCATCTTGGTCTAATTAGGTTAATTTATGAACACTTTCAAAGCATGTTGGCTCTATCTAACCCTATTGTCTTCATGGAGTCTGAGGACTATAACACTAATAGTAGGGGTTCAGAGACTCAACCTAACTAGGGGAGAATTGTTGAAACCCACCCGTCCTCTGAGATGTCTGGTAAGAAAACCCAAACTAAAAAATCCCAGCTTGCTAAAGATAACCCTGAAACCCTCCCAGACTGCTCTGGCCCCTTTAAGAATCTTGTTCTTAAGGGTTCCCCTACCAACAAGTTGGTCTCCTGCTCCGCAAACTCCTTGGAAGATAAAGCCGAAACCCTGAAGCTAGTAGAAATTTTGTGCCTTCCCCTCCTGCCTCTTTCAAATTTGAAGGTACTAGATTCACAAGCTCCCCCAACTTGAGTGATGTCAATCTCATTTTAGACCGGGTTCAGTCTGGTGACATTTTGGCCTCCACTAGAAACGGTATCAATGACATATTCAAGGTCTTGAAATAGGCCTACCATGAAATTAATGAGCTCAATCAAAGAAACGGGGCCCTGCATAGAAAATCGGAGGAGATGGAGCTGAAGTTGGCTACTCTTAGCAACGAAGAACGAAAATGGAATAAGAACACTAGTAAGAAAGGTGGAGATAATGAGGAGAAATACAAGTCTCTGGAAGAGGGAGTGGTTAAAATTAAAAATAACCTAAAATTTTTTGTGGAACAAAACCATAAAATGGCTAGACATAATGCCATTATTATCAATCCTATGTCTGAAAAGCTGGAAAAAACATAACAAGGTTCGCTGGTTGTTGACTTGGAAGCAAAAAAGGAAAGAAAAGTTGAAGAACAAGGTATTTCTAAAAGGACCCAGGCCAACCTCAAATTGAAAGAGCCTCCCACTACACAGATGGTTCAAATTTTAAAGAGAGGATTCAAGAAATGAATGAGTTGGAAGCTAAGACTATTGATCTTTTAAAGACACAAATTTAGTTGTTGCTAGATTTTCAGCGGGTTTTTGGTTTTGTGGCCTTTGCTGGCCTTTTTGATGGTTGTGGCCATTTACTATTGTCTTTTAACAGCCTTTTTCTCTATGTTTTCTTTACTGGCTTTCTCTTTATTTTGTAGACATTGTGGTTTCGGGTCCCTGTAAAACCCATTTTTTCCTCTTTCAAAAACAATATACTAGGTAATAAATAATAGTAATTATCATTTTGATTTTTTTTATCATTAATTTTTTATTAAATACTAATTCCATTAGCTGATATTAATTAAAATAGCAGTTCTAACATTTAAATTTTGGATTGAGATGCATCATCGGTTTATCAATACTAGGGTATGGTCATATCATTAGAAGTATTGTGTCAAGATTAAGTTATAATAACACTGTTAATGTGTAGTTTAAAGATCAACTCTCACTCTTATTTCCCTAAGAGTTATTTGTCGTCTTATTAATACTATTGTGAGAATTAAGTAGTGGAATAAAACAATATGTTCACCTTCATAAAGGTTAGACTATTGATTTGGTTACTGCTTAGAAATAGCATTAGATCTTATAAGTTGCAATGTGCAAAGGTAGTATGATGTATATATGTGCTCGATCATGAGTCCATTTTATAAAATATATATATGATATAATAATAATAATAATAATAAAATAAAATCAATTGGGATGGTTGTATTTAATCCATACTAAAAATTGGGTACGACTTAGATAAATTAACTAAGTTAATATATGATTTATTATTAATATTATTATTCAATAAAATAATATGATTATTATTGCAAATACGTGACTAAATAATGTTAATAATATAAATTTTTACAACAATAACAATATTGAGGTTAGTATTATTGATTTTAGATGAAGGGAAGTAATTATATGAGTCTTAATTCTAGATCATATTATTTGAGGAATGTTCAAGTCGAACATATTTAAAATTTGACCAAGTGGGTCAGATAGCAAGAGCTTATAAAACATGAGTTGTTCTTCACCCCTTAACATGTTATCCACTTTAGTGTAGAATTTTGAATTTGCATTGTGTAAAAAAAAATGTTGGGTTTTTGTAGCAAAATTTGGGGAATGACACTCGGTATTAGAGCCCTACGTTGCAACCCTAGGGAACTCTAGGAATAAATTGGGCATTTAGTATTTTGTGTGTGTGGATAAAGGCGCAAAGCACTTTGTGCTAGTTGGAATAAAATTTTAATTCTTAAGGACTTGCATGGTGTGATAAATGAGAAAACTTAGTTTAACTATGTGACCCAAACAAGGTTGTAAAGTACTACATGGTCAAAAATTGACCGTTATAAATGGGTCAAAGTAAGTATTTAATTAATGGATTCATCTTTTAAAAGATACTTAAACCTAAACCATGGTGCCTTGCTTCGAGTAAGTAGGGTGACTTCCTAGAGCCCCATATTATATGAGTTGACAAGGGTCATGGCATTAATCTAGCCTGTTGGCATTAAATTTTCTTAAACCTTAGAAAAAGGTATAATTGATTCATGAAGCATAGTCTTGTTATAAATGCTTGAATAGTGAAATGGGACATCACGAGGTGTATCATTAAGGAAATATTATTTTTGAATTCTTAAGGCCATAATCCTTAAAAACAATAATAAAGTAATCACCTAAAGTTATGGGTGTTGGAGAGCAACAGATTTGTTTTAGAAACCTTAGTACAAATAAAGGATGGAACATCATAACTATAATTAGAATCATGTAACCAATCAAAAGAAAAGAATTTTATGAACCAAACAATGGATTAATGCATCGAAGGTTGTGATTAAATAAGTTTAAATCTCTAAACACTTAAATGGATTAAACATAAAACCCTTGAACTGTGTATTATGTGCCCTTATAGCAATATTTAAGATCTTGTCAAAAAACAAAACTAAACCCTTAAGGTGGAGGTTGTTAGACATAAATTTAAGGACTTGAACTCACATATTGGTATTAATACACATGAACTTATAGCTTGTATGCCTTAGACCATGATTTCCCTAGGCCTTAACCTATTACCCAAACATCTTGATTTACATATAAGTGTATAAGGATTGATTCATGAAGTAACAAATGATTTGTATTGTGGTTGGTAGGAAAAAAATTCATGGATGATGACATCAACTAATAATTAGAGTCTTGCATTATATATTAGGTCCAATTTAGAAATGTGGTCAAAATCAAAATTTTCACCTGGATTTAAATGGTGAAACTTTAAATTTATTTAAGCACATGAACAAGTAAATGATGACCTAGTAAACTTGATATAATTATAATAGCTTACAAACCTTTGTTCTCTATTATTTAAAAATTAAATAGTTAACACAACAACATGATTTCTAGGATTCGATTCAAAGGTGAGAAAGTGTAGGAAGTTGCAACTAAGTCAAGATTGGTAGAAAGTTAAGTTATATAGATACGAGACACTAAAGTAGACTTGTAAAACTTTCAACTAATGTTGTGCATTCTATACCATTGACTATACTTACTCTTTGAGGTAAAAATATTTACACCCGGATGTAAGGAGAAAGCTTAAAGGTAGATAGAAATTTCAAGACTTCTAATCATTATGCATTTTTATGAGGTTAGAAGGAATTGCAATTGTAACAATGTTGATTACAACATGTAAGTAAATAGTTTAATTTTAGATTGAAAAACAAGAATTGTAAAAGGTATTAATGGGTTGTGATAATTACTATTCCATGAGTTATCATGTGTTTTATGCATTGAGTGTGTTTTCTCTTCTCATATTTCAATGCTTTAAATGAAAATGATTGACTGCGTCCCTTATTAAATGAGAAATCTTCCTTAGCATGTTGTAAATATATACATACATACATACATACATACATACATATATATATATATATATATTGGAATTAACCCTATTGGTATGTCGGCGAACATCACAAATACAGTTGAATAAAAGAGGAAGAGTGGTATGGACATATATATAGAAACAATATTGATCATAAATGTGACGTTAGTAAGATGGGATGTGTGATGTATAATGTATTTTTAATTGTAAGGAAATTGAGTATTACCTAGATTACAATTGTGATTATATGGAAACTTATTTTATGTAAGTATGCAAATATGGATAGATGTTAACAAAAAGATAAATAAAGTGTGTATGGGTGTATCGACATTTGTGTTAACTATGTATTGTTAAGTGCCAAGAAGATGGAGTAATATATCTAAACTAACATTGCACATCATCTCATGATTTCTTGTACTTATGCAAAGTGGGTGGATATTTCTAAAATTAAGAAGCATCCACTCACTTTGCATAAGTACAGGAAATCATGAGACGATGTGCAATGGTAGTTTAGATATATTACTCTATCTTCTTAGAACTTAACAATACATGGTTAACACAAATGTCGATATGCCCATACACACTTTATTTTCTTTACACAATGTTCACTTTGTTTATATTTTTGTTAACATCTATCCATTTGCATGCTTACATAAAATAAGTTGTCATATAATCAAAATTGTAATCTAGGTAATACTCAATTTCCTTACAATTAAAAATACATGATATATCACACATCCCATCTTACTGACGTCACATTTATGATCAATATTTTTTCTATATATATCCATACCACTCTTCCTCTTTTATTCAACTGTATTTGTGATATTCGTTGACATACCAATAGGGTTAATTCCAATATATATATATATATATATATATATAGAAACAATATTGATCATAAATGTGACATCAGTAAGATGGGATGTGTGATGTATCATGTATTTTTAATTGTAAGGAAATTGAGTATTACCTAGATTACAATTGTGATTATATGGCAACTTATTTTATCTAAGTATGCAAATGGATATATCTTAACAAAAAGATAAACAAAGTGAACATTGTGTAAAGAAAATAAAGTGTGTATGGGTGTATCGACATTTGTGTTAACCATGTATTGTTAAGTTCTAATAAGATGGAGTAATATATCTAAACTAACATTGCACATCGTTTCATGATTTCTTGTACTCATGCAAAGTGAGTGGATATTTCTAAAATTAAGATGCTGCAAATGAATATTGTTTAAAGAAAATATCTAGAATGCATTTAATTGTATTGTTTTATTCTTTAATATGGTGAATCTCATAAAGTGTATTGTGTTATTACATGTGAAGTGAAAATCCAGTAAATGTGTTGTGCCCAAGTATGAAATACAAGGCATCTGACTTGGGATAAGGGTGAGGGACGTCAAATATGACCCCTTATGTGTACCCTTAGTGATGACCATTGTGTAAGCCAGTTAATTGTGAAATTATATAAACTTGATATCTATAGATGTGTGTCTACTAAGTGAAATGTGAAGTAATTATTTGTGTAAGTCCTATTCGTATGTTAAATGTGTACCCCTAGCGTATGGCCCCCCTATGGGATTGAGATTCCTACTAGTGTAAATAAGGGTTGAGGGGCGAGAGAACCCTAAGTGGGAAATCCATGGTTTCCCTTGGACGTGTTCCTAACCTACTCCCCAACATATGAGAACCACACTTGTTGGTTCATAGTGCAGACCCACTCCTTGATGTTTATAACCCATGCGTAAAGGATGGAATTACTTGGACCATATTGATTTCATATTTTTGGATACTCCAACAATGCAGGGCATTGATACCATGTGGAAGAGTCCACCATGATATTGTGTGCTATCATATTTATGTGGTCAGGGACCAACATTTAATGCATTCTATTATAATTATGTGGTTAGAAAACCACTATTCCCCTCCTCCCCTTAGGTGGCTTTGTAAAAACCTACCCTGCAACCTAGAGAACGATGCAACACTGCGGAAAAACAACTAATTTTTTTCTTAAAAAGAGTAACAATGACAAGTAAAGTAATCTACTCTAAACACATACATCCTCTAGGCCATACAACCAGTCTACATGTGAATTCCAAAACTTACATTTAATTAAACTAACCATAGAATAATAAATTAAGTCATGATAAACAACATTCATCAAAACATTAGCCCATTGCATAATAAATATAACACATAGAAATGTAATGACCATATTTCCACATATACAACACCATATAACACAACATATACAATTTAGTCCCATAATGAATAGATCATACATAATGTTACAATTACAACACAAGGATCCTCCTCGATTACAAATGAGGAATACAAATACATAGTGTCCCATTGTTACAATGAATATAAAAGAATTACAAATCCATAGAAACACACGAGCTCCTCGAACTAGAAGATTTTTCCATCACGAACAGGAAGAGAAAGCCCAATAGTGTAAGGTGCATGTCACCCATCCATGTGGTACCCATAGGACCAACCCCCATGCTAGGAGATAGTAAAAGGTAACCGAGACAAATTTACTACCTCTAGAAACATGCAATATACAAAACAACACTGTACCAGTAAACACAAAACATAAAGTTACATTGCTTCCAAAATCACTGAATCAAGAACATCCAATGTATAATACAAATCGACTATTGTTATAGGAGGAGTGTCATCACAAAGGTTGCATTGGTTATCCAAAGGAGATCTTCCTAGGTCTCGGCCCCCATCTTGGGTTATCTTGGTAACCTCTCACGAACTTTGGCCCCACATTTACACTAGTGCGGAATCGATTATCTTTCAAGAAGACAAGATAATGATCTTGCCATTCGAGGCCTTCCCAACTCATCTCAAGTTTTACACAAGCCCTTGAGTCAATGAGAGAGGCTAATTTAACAAGTTAAATGTATTAAGCTACCCTTCCCCTAATATAGGTTATTTAATTTCCACTGATTAAACTAACTCTCACACGAGTTGTCCTAGGACAACTTTGTGTCCCGACCCCCATTGAAAGCCACTCCCCTATTGACAGCACAATATACATATTCCACAACCCAAGGGTCGACAGTGCACTAAAACTTATAACAAATAACCTCCACATCTCAAGAGGTAACACACCCCTACAAATGTCAAATATTGAGTCCCAAATACGTGCACTACCCAAGGAAATCTCAAAGGGTAAACTAAAGATACAACAACCCTTTCACAATTTACAATCTCTGGAAGGCTTACATTTTCTCAACAACAAATACCCCCCTAATTCACAATTATAGAAATAGATGTAATTAAAATAAACAACTCATGTAATTAAAAGCACTACCATTCGGATTTCCTAAATCCAATAGATCAATATCTTGTATTTAAAAAACATCATTTTAAACATAACTCCAATTAATAAATCAACAACTAAATAAAACTAAATGTTTAACCTTTAGTTACACAATTACTCATAACAATTAACTCAACTTCACAATTAAAATAATCAATCATTATAAATTTAACTATTTGTGTTTGCATGCACCTATTGTAATTACCAAACATTAAATAAATATATTTAATATGTATATATAATTATATATAATTATATATATACATATAAATATATATTATTTAATTATAAAATCATTTATACTTTTAAAAGAAAATCATTTCAAATTAAATTACCACTTGTGCATTTATATTAAAAACAACCATTTAATTAAATATATATATAAAACAAGTTATATTTAAATAAACATAACTATTCAAATTCAATATAATATATATATATTATATAATACATATATTATATATTAAATAAAAAAAAACATTAAAAAAAAAACCATTGATATCAAGGGGCTGGCAGTTGTTGCCACCGAATCCCCCACAGTGGGGGTTGGGAGTGTTGGCCTCGCTGATGCTACCCTCACTGTCGTCTCCCATGTGGAAGGGGATGGTTGTGGGGGTAGCTTCCCCCAACCCCCAAATAACATTAATTTTATTTTTATATGAAAATCCTTGGGATTAAATAAATCATGTACGGCGATTTCCTTAGTCTGTTCCTCCATAGAAAAATTTACCAGAAGGTAAATCAATAATATATATATATATATATATATTTGTATATGTATATATATTTTCCAATATATATATGTAAATTTTAACCAAATTTCTTACAAGGGGATAAATTATTGTCTCAGAAGTTTTCTACAGGAATATGTAGAAATATTTTATAGAGGATTTTCTAAATCATCAAATTCTTTCCTTTGAATTTTCTATTGTGTTAAAAATCATTCCCTATAGAGATCTAAATATTTCACGGTAATTTACCATTTCCTTATAGAGAAGATTAAATAATCTTGACACAGAGGATAATAATTTTCTATAGTTTTTGATTCAATCTCAACAGAGGTTCCACAATTTAACTATAATTTCCTTCTAGGATAAATTCATTTCTAAAACTCAATTTAACCAAAGGATCTAAAATATATTTTCTACAGAGGCTGTAAAAATTCATGACAATCTTTCAAAAACAAAAGCTTTACAATAAAGAAATCTTCTTTTACAAAAAACCTTTCCAATTTGTAAAACAATAATAATTTAATAACCTTTTTAATTTAAATTCACAAAACAATAAAGAACTATTCCAGAAGAATTGTTGATTCAAAGTTTGATACAGAGCTTCCCTTTAATGTCCAACTTGCTAAAGGTTCCTCTAGAAGAATTGTCACTTCCCAGAGAATAGAAAATAACCAAAACCAAGAATGCAACAAAACTAGATTTCTTAAAATTATCTGAGAGCTTCTAAAATTAAAATCCCCAAAACCTCAAGAACCATTCAACCATTTCCAAATCCTCTCTTTTTTTCCCCCATGAAACAACTTCATTTCTTTCAATTTCAATAAATCTCTCTGGGAATCAATTTTCAACAATCAGTAATCAAAACCTTCTAACTTCTAGTTAACAAAACAACTATATTTTCTTCAACAACCACATATATTTCCAAAGATCTTTTCCCAATAACATGCATTTGAAATTTAATTAATTTATTTGTTTCAAATCAAATTTAAATAACTTATTTACTTTAATTGACATTTAATCTAATAATTAAAATTACTTTATAACATAAATTAAATTAATTAATTTATCTATTATAAAGTGTCCACATCAATAATACAAATTAAGTAAATACTTAATCATAACTATAATTTAATCCTCACAATTAAACTTGCACAATAATAAAATACCAAGGCAAATGTGGATAACAAATACGACCAATACATGGGCTGACGACACACTATACTAGGGTAAATTTTGACTAGGTTAACCTGTTACTATCTCCAAATCAACCTTATTGTTGGGTAGTGGACATGCTCATACCTGTGAATCCAGGTGAATCCATTTTCATGTACCTGCAAACCTACAAACAAAGCATATGTCATACATGTATCCAGATAATAAACCATACACACCGTGAAGAGAGAAACGAGGAAATCATAGGGCACTCATAAGCAAGTGATGCAATATCGTTCTCTTCACCAATACAATGTCACATCAACTGACAAGATAAAATATCAATTAAACTACAAAGAGCATATATAGCAATATCATCTCAACTAAACATCTATGCAAACATAAAGCATGTCACACATAATCATCATGCATATATTGTATCATCACATCAATATAGTCTATCATCGCTTCACTATCAGTGATCAAATAACAATAACATAAAATATGGTCAAGCAAAGTATCTGAATTGTCAGAGAAAACATAGCAAATTAGAGGGGTGTTATAGGCTTTATCAAAGTCATGTAGTGCTCATAATTTTCAAAAAATTTATTGTTGAGATATGAATTATTGGTAATTTCTTAATTGATGTTTTATTTTATTATATGCCAGTAGTGTTAAATTTTACACTTCTTTTATTGGGGGCTATTTAGCCATTTGAAATTTTTCGTAGTCCATTGTCTCAAGGACTTTCTTTTATTTATGTTCTTGAATTAATATTGGAATGTTGAAATGCGGTTGCAACTGATCTTTATTTGGTTTTTCCCTTTTGAATTTATAATTTTTTGTTTATTGAAATGTTGGGTTATAATTTTATGTTGCTCGGTTTGAGGCTTCTCATGGTTTGAAAACTGTTGGCAAGTGTGGTGTAATGTGACATTTGTAAAAACTGCCATATCCTGGAGGGTTCCCTAGTAGGTCATATGGGGGAGTAGATTCGTTGGGGAGTTATGAATTATTTGAAGGGGTTGTAAATGGGACTGGCATGGGATGGTCATTAATCCATTCTTCCCCTATTTCTATGATTATTTTTGTTGTACCTTTCCCTTGGAGGCTAACCCCTTACACAAACAAGGGAAGGTGCCTAGGAGATGTATGGAAAGGCCCTTGGAGAAGGGCCTTGAGACCATCTTTCCTAATGGCTATGGTATCCAAGAATCTCCATCCTTATTAACCCCATTGAGCCTTGTGATGTGAATTATGTGTAATTGTTGTGATGTATGGGTAAATTTGTAAATAAATCACATGTGAATGTACTTGACTATTATGTGAGAAAGAAGGTGATAGATAAAATTGAGACTACTATTCATAAGACATGAATTGATATTTTTTTTTAACATCATGAGTGATGTTTATGATGCAAAAGGGAACCTTCAAGGGTTTCTAAGGATGTTACTATGTTTTGGATAGATGTTGGTGTAATTTTTAGTCAAAAATGTTAATTAAAAGGATAATTACTAGCATTGCTACATTGTGAGAACTTTGCGTAAATATTCTATGGTGAGAAATTTTTTCTAAATATTTAGAGATTTGATGCATGGAATGGATGTCTCTAATATGTGTTTATAGTTAAATTTTTTGAATTATTTTGTCATGAAAGTAAAATAATTGGTATGTTTAATAAATTATGTACATTGAGCTATATGGACATTATGTTTCCAAACCTTAACGACTTCAATGAGGAATTCTAAATTAAGGGGAGGTGGATGTGATACCCCACTTTACATGTGATTAATACTAAACCTAATTGTTATATGTTTCCATAAATATATGACAATTTGTACTACGAGCAATAAATAATGTGATTGTGTGACAATATTCTTGAATTTCATCTCGACATTTGTTTCATAGTCATTGTTGTAAAGGTGAATATGGACTCATAAATTGTGTATATGAGTTGAAATTGTAAATGGAATTGTTGTTCAATTAAATCTTATTTCAACTATCGAATTAATATGATATATGATTGTTCTCGTGATTTCTTTGGTAATGTACAGGAAAGTAAGGGTGCAAGTCCAGAAAGGGAAAACCATTGAGATCAAATCAAAAGACAACTGGTGATATAAACTTGACCCTTTTGGGGGCTTAGGAGGAAATAGAGTTAATGTTTTGGTAGACTAAGGTTGTGATGGTAGATATTAAAGGGCCAATTAATTTTGATATTTAATTATGAAGTCTTGTGAGGTGCAAGTAGGGTTAGGGTGGAGGAGCCCTTATCCAAATTTGAAACTCGGATGGATCTTTAGATGGGCCTTCAAAGAGGGTTTTTTTTTCAATTTTCTTGGTTGAGATGCAAAAATAGACTCCCTAGGGTCTATAGCTTAGTGGTAGGGATCAAGTAGGCATACAATAGTGCCCCTAGGACATGATTTGACCCTTGAAAAGCTCTAATAATGGTGAGTGACGAATTCTAAAGGGAGGATGGGGTGGAAAGATTGAATAGATTTCCAAATGCATGTTCATCTCATTAATGAGGAAATGACCTTCATTGATGGAGGGAAGTACCCTCCACACCTTCCCATCCAAGAGTTGCAAGTTGAAACTCCTATATATTTGAGAGAGGAGGAATGATTGGGGTGTTACCCACTTCTCCTCTTGGAGAACTTTAGGGGAGATGGAAAAAGAGGATGAGAGGAGGAGAGGAGTCCAACTCTTTGGGAAGATAGTGATAAAGATGGCTTGGATTGGAAAGGAAAGATGGATGAAAGAGCTCAATCCCTTCACCAAAAAGAAAAAAGATAATTTCTTCCTACTTTAATTCATCCTTGTTCATTGGTGGTAAGAAGGTGACATAGTGAATGGATCGTGGTTGAAATAGAAATTAGAGAACTTAGATGCATGAAATTTGTGCTATGTTAGTTCATTCCTTTGTAAAAATGAGAAGAGACTCCATTTATCATCACTGAGAAAAAATAATTCCTTGCTCGAGGGTATGGATAGAGCCCACGAGGCTCCATTACGCCATTATAGTGGGGTGGAGAGAAAACCATGTTCTTGTGTATATTTCATTGTATTATGCTTATATTGCTTGCAATATTGGAAGCTAGTATGTGGTAGTAAAATGAAAGAATAAATCTTATTCAATGAAATACAACTTGCATCATCCTATGTTTAAGGTGAAATGTGAAATGTCTACATATAGATTATGCATCTTATAGTAAATAGGAGAGGGAAATATCCTATAAGCATTTATCAAAAGAAGTGTATGGAAGAAAAGAGTGTTTTCATTTGATAATGAAAGAAATATAATGTAAATTGAGTATTTTAAACAGTTTTCTATTTTATGTTGTCCAAAAAATATATATAGATACACTTGTAATGATAAATGCAAGAAGTCCCTACTTATGAACCATGGCTGAAGTAAAACATAAGTGCGGAAAAAGATTATGGTTCGTTTATCATAAATAAAATAATGTAAATCCCTTTCTAGTAAAATATATTGATAAATTTTATAGTAAAAGTAACTAAAAAGCAGTTTTGAGGTCTATTTGTTACTCAATCATTGCAAGAAATTGAGCTTTCAAGAAAAATATGTTCTCATAGTTACACCTGTGAAAGGACACGTTCCATTACTATATGCAAAAAGAAAATGAATACTAATAGAAGAAAAGAGGAGAAATATAGAATAAATAAAGAGTGAAGGAATGATGTGTGTATGTAATATAGTTAAAAGTAAGGGTTATGCCTGTAGAAATTTGAAAAGAGAAGCAAAACAAAACAAAAATTCTCATTGCATGGATAAGGGAAGAATATAGTAAGTTGATTTTTATGTATATACTTTAATGCCTATATCTAAAACAAAATGCATAGCATTATTTTTGTATTTATGGTCTATTGGAACTAGTAAAGTATGGAATGTATGTTGATGGTGTTACCATAATAGAAATTGTCAGATAAATGAACAAATTGAAACTTTGTGGCCTTATGAAAATGCAATTGTTTCAGTTTTAATGCTTGTAGAATGATTGAAGAGAAAATAAGAGAGAATATAATAAGAGAAATAAATGTCTGAACTAAATTATATTTGTATTGCAATACATATGCTCAAAAGGGAAGGTTCACTCTGTATTATATGTAATAGGGAATTTCTATTTTCAAAACAATTCCCCCCTACGCTCTAAGATTTTAGTTTTACCATAAAAAATGATTAAATGATCCCAGAAACCAACGATTCATAGAAAGGGAAAATGAACAAGCATCACCATGTATCTCAGACCAACTAGCACCAATGCAGTGGGCCTGTCGTCTATTCCTCGAGTAGGCGTGGCATAATGGGGATGTAAACCCCAGTAACCACAACAACCAACATGGGGTATGCAGACCCCCCCTTGGAGATATTTTCCCTCATCCTACATTGGCTCTACAAGTAGTAAAATCCTTTCTCCCACTTGCTATACCCCTCTTAGCAACAATTTTGACACAAGATTTATACCTCTGAATAGTAGAGGAAGATCTATTCACCACAATATTAGTATATAATCATCTAGCAAAGAATTTCAAAAGGAAGTATAAGTTAGAAATTTAAGTCTTGGATCACACTGAATAGTTAAGAGACCCGAAGAAACCACCAATCAGCTCAAGAGACCAAATCATTTTAATGGATCTCTATAGAAACATTCTAAATATACTACAACATGCTTTTATCAACTAATGTAGTCCACTAAGTTTCATTAGAATAGGGAAAGAATCGAGTTTTAGATAGCAGCTAAGAATCTATAAAAATATAACTATTTTGATAGTATTACATTCCAAACCAATATACCATTAAAAACATAAATAAAATAATTTATTATGCTAGGCGTAGATCCATAAAATCCATGTGATTACTGGAAGGCTCTAAAATTTTGTCCATCATTTTGTCTTAATGCATTGATCAACCTATGTCCTGGCTACCTTGTAGAGAATACTTGCATTTATCTTGGCATTGTTCAATTCATGTGCACAAATATTCATTAGGGAAAAATATAGAACCACCCAATAAGATTGAACAAGTTCTTGCAGCATTGATATGTGAAAAATCAGGGTTAGAATGGTGCGTACCAAAAATTATGGACAAATTAATACATCTATTAAAAGCAAAATCAAATTTCTGAATCTCACCAACAGGAATTTCTCTAAAGAAAAATCACACAAATAAATAATTCTAACCTCATTAATAACCTTTGTGCCTAATAGATTAAATGCCAAGCAAAAAAAAAATGATAGGCCTACATTAGCCATGGAGCCTCTGCAAGTTTTCAAAGGAGTTGGTGAAGAAATTAATCAAAACTCAACGATGATGTGGATTTAACCATAGCCACCGCCCCTTCTTCCTTCGCCTATACATATGAGGTGAATGTGAATCTGGTGCAAGAGCACCATTTAAAGGTGTTAATCCACTTAAGGTCATAATGTCTAGGTTATAGATTGTTGGGTGAATTTTGTTTAAAATAAGGTCTATAAGACCATATGTTGATGTATTAAGTCATTTGTGGTAAATTTTAGGAGTCTAGGTGGTAAGGTTTTCAAAATGTGCAACAAATGCTAAATTGTCAAAATAAAACAATATAAGGTTTTAAAAATGCGTTAAGGAGGGAGACCAATAGTCACATAAGTTTAAAAGTTTGTTGGGGAAGTTGAAGCAGTTTTTTTTGGTGGTAAACCTTATAAAATGCCTTTTTGAACTCAAATGAAGGTTGCTAAATCATTTTTGAAGATTGAAAGTTGAATACAAGTTTGATTTCTCTCCATTTTCCTATTTTCCTATTATAGTAATAGCTTGTATAGGTCGTACAACATCTTTTTGACCCAAATTTGTGGTGATATCTATAGCATATTGTTCCTACTTACATTTAAATCCAATTTTAAGGTTTCATATTAGGTTTTGTGCATTTAATCACCAATTTCTTAATAGTGACCAGAAAATAGGGTTTTGTGGTTTTGTGAGTTTTAACCATGCTATAAATCCATTCCACCTTTTTGTATAATATGATTCTTGGTGGAATGGGTAAAATATATTAGGGGAAGGTGTGTGGATGGAGATTTCAAACAGGGGAGGTCTAGAAGTGAATTGGGTGTGAAGCCCATGAGTGAATCTTGAGTTTTCCTTAAGAAAAATGAGGTTTTAGAGAGTGAAACTGGGTTTTTGAATTGGGTAGCATGATTTTATGATGAATTAAGCATGTGAAAATTATTTTGAACTTTTTTGAGTAGTTGATTGGTCTTGGAGTGTTTGGAAAGTGTCTTTTTCAATAAACTCTAGGGTTTCTAGGTGTTGGATGAGGGTTTAAGGGTTTGGCCCTTTGAAGAATCAATTCCTAAGATCTAATGGTGGTTCTTGTAGTTTATACACATAATAATTTCTACCCCAATAGTTGGTAGAGTTTGGACAAGTTTGGTGAGTAGTTGCTTTGGAAAAGTGGGCTAATTTGAGCCCTAAAAGGTGAGAAAATCCAATTTTGAGAAATTTGTTTCAAAGAAGTCTAATGTGATTTGTTGATATGTTGCACAGTATCAAAAAGGGTCCCTAAAGAATTTTAGGTCAAGATCTAGAAGAAATTGAGTGAAAGGTGATACCCGATTTAGGGGTTTACCAATGCTACAAGGAGACAGTGAACTTGTTGAATGAGAGGTTTTGATGAAATTGTGAATTGAAAATTGTGTTTGTAGATTGTAATTGTGTCTTTGTGTGTTGTAGGCCTCCACATACTGCATCAAAGTGGTATCAGAGTGAAGGTACCGGATTCTTGTGGAGAAAACTTGAAGATTGTGAAAGAGAGATTAAAAGGTGAAGAGGCAAGATAGTGAAGATTCCTCCAAAAGGAAAGAACACAAAAAAGGAGATGAATGAATTGAGAAACTAGTAAATCAAAGATATTAGATAATTGAAAGAGAGATTGGAAGCCTTAGAAACCAATAAGAGAAGAGAAACAATTGAGAGCAGTGAGTCAGAAGAAGAAGATGATGAAGAGTTTGAATATGTTGAAGAAGAAGTCAATCCAGAAGATTAGAGAATGACCAAGTTGATAAAGGTGGTAAAAGGTGACAAATACAAGCTAAAAATAGATGTGCAAAATTTTGGTGGTAATTTGAATGAAGAGAAATTGTTAGATTGGATAGCTTGTTTGGATAACTATTTTGAATGTGAAGAGATTCCTGAAGAACAAAGAGTGAAGACTGCCAAAACAAAGCTTAAGGGTCATGCACTTGTATGGTGGGATTATCTATAGTCAGAAAGAAGGAAACAAGGGAAGTCTAAGATTATGGATTGGGACAAGATGGTGGCTAATTTAAAAGGTAAGTTTCTCCCTTCAAATTATAAAATTCAAATGTTTAAGAAGTTAAAAAAATTGAGACAAAAGGAAATGGATGTAAAGGCATACACTGAAGAATTTTATAGATTGAGCATGAGGTCTAACCACAATGAAAATGAAGATGAGAAAAATGTTAGGTACTTGGGTGGCTTAAGAATGAATATACAAGATGAGTTGGCTTTGACTAACCCTAGAAATGTAGAAGAATGTTACAAAATAGCATTGAAGGTTGAAGAGAGGGTGAAGAGAAGATAGGAGAAAATAGTAAGAGGAAGAGGAAACACCATGAGAGGAAGAGGAAATTTTTCTACTCCAAGGCAATCAACTGAAAATCAACAAGAAGAACCAAGCAAAAGAGATGAACAAGTTGTTGATTTTAGAGGTGGATATAGAGGCACAAGGGGAAGATTTGGAGGTGGAAGAAACTCCAACACTTTTGTAGGAATATGTTACCATTTTCAAGAATATGGACATCCTACTTGGAAGTGCCCAGAGAAGGCTAGTTCATCCACAAGTGGAGGAGAAAGAAAACTAGATAGAAGAGCACATATAGTTCAAGAAGATGACTGAAAGTAGTTCAAGTTCAAACAAATTTATTGCAATGGTTGAGGTTGGAGAGATGTTGATGAGGAAGAAACAAATCTTGAAGACCACAAAGGAGGAAGAGTTGCTTCAAAGAAAATATTTTTTTAGGATAGCCTATAGATGTAGAGATAAGGTATGTAGATTCATTGTTGATTTAGGTTGTACAGATAATATTGTGTCTCATGAGATGGTAGAGAAATTTCATTTGCAAATAGTACCTAGGAAAAGGCCATATAAGGTGCCATGGGTTAGTGAAAATTAGTCTTTGATGGTGAGTAAACAAGCAAGGTTTGAGTTTCAAATAGTTCCATATAAAGATGAAGTGCTTTGTGATATAATTACCATGAGTTGTTGTCATTTATTGTTGGGAAGGCCCTGGCAGTTTGATAGGTTGGCCTTGCATAATGGTAGAAAAAATACTTACACCATAGAAAAAGATGGGAGAGAGTTTGTTTTAACCCCATTGGTTGATAATCTAGAAGAGTATGGTGAGGTTATTTTGTTTGAGAGAAAAGAATGTGTGGATGAAGATGAAAGAAAGAATATGTGTGTAGCAACAAATACCATGCTTGATAGAGATAGGCCAGTAGGAAGAAAACATGAGTATGATTTGCAGCCAAGAGAAAGGAAGAATGAATTTGTGTGGAAAAAGAAAATGGAACAAGTTGTATCTCAGACTAGTAAAGGACAAAGTAAGGTTTCAAAGCCTTTGGAAAGACACTTGATAAGGGTAATGAGATCCTTTTAGGGATAGTAAGTTTCCCTATGATGGCAAAGAGAGTGAATAGACAGTTGATTGGAAATGAAACATGGAATAGAAAGATTGGAGAGATAGTGAAAGGTGAAGTTGTGATAGTGAATGATGGCATGGAAAACACAATAAATGAGAAGATAGTGGATAATAATGAAAGGACAATGAGTTGTGGTATTGAAATGAGAGAGGATAACAAGGCTACATATATAGAGAAGAAGCTAACAAAGGTTGATAGTACAAATTTTTTTGAGATAGAAAAGATAATGGAAAAGAAGGTAAATGTTGGTAAGGTGATAGGATAGTTGAGAGTTGATAGGATTGATGAGACAATTGGTAAGATAGTGCAAGAAGCAAGTACAGGTCTAACAAAGACTATTTAATGCAAAGGTACAGTGGAAAGGACAGAGGTAGGTCTATAAAGACTGGTAATTGCAAGAATACAATGGAAAATGGTGAAGAAACAAGTAGAAAAAACCTTGGACAGAGAGTAGAACAAGAGACAATGGTGTTGGCAATTGAAGAGAGGTAAAACATAGGTGAAAAGAAAGATAAAATGGCAGTGTTTGATGATGGAAAATTGAACAAACACCCAATAGTACAAAGAGTATAGTTGGAGCAGCAAATAAGTGAAGGAAAAACCAAGAATGTGAATGACAATGAAGAATCAAAGCAAGAACCAAGACAAAGAGGACAAAGGCATGGAGACTACAAGGATGGACATGTGACATTTATCTTTCCAAGGGACTCGGAAAAGCTCAAAGCTAGGGTGTATGGTGTAGGAGCACCATTTAAAAGTGTTAATCCATTTAAGGTCATAAGGTCTAGGGTATAGATTTTTGGGTGCATTTTGGTTAAAATAAGGTCTATACGACCATATGTTGATGTATTAATTCATTTTTGGTAAAGTTTAGGATTCTAGGTGGTAAGGTTTTCAAAATGTGCAACAAATGCTAAATTGTCAAAATGAAACAATGTAAGGTTTTAAAATTGCATTAAGGAGGGAGACCAATGGTCACATAAGTTTAAAAGTTTGTTGGAGAAGTTGAAGTAGTTTTTTTTGGTCAGAAACCTTATAAAATTCCTTGTTGAACTCGAATGAAGGTTGTTGAATCATTTTTTAAGATTGAAAATTGAATACAAGTTTGATTTCTCTCCATTTTCCTATTTATCATGTTGTAGCAGCAGCTTGTATAGGCCATACAACATCTTTTTGAAATTTTTTTGTGGTGATCTCTACATAATATTGTTCATACTTACATTTAAATCCAATTTTAAGGTTTCATATTAGGTTTTGTGCATTTGATCACTAATTTATTAAGACTGGCCAAAAAATAGGGTTTTGTGGTTTTGTGAGTTTTAACCATGCTATAAGCCCATTCCATCTTTCTGTCTAATCTGTTTCCTGGTGGAATGGGTAAAATCTATTAGGGGAAGGTGTGTGGATGGATATTTTGAATAGGGGAGGTCTGGAAGTGAATTGGGTGTGAATCCCATGAGTGAATCTTGAGTTTTCCTTAAGAAAAATGAGGTTTTAAAGAGTGAAATTGAGTTTTTGAATTGGGTAGAATTCTTTTATGATGAATTAAGCATGTACAAATGATTTTGGACTTTTTTGAGTAGTTGATTGGTCTTGGAGTGTTTGGAAAGTTTCTTTTTCAATAAACCCTAGGGTTTCTAGGCGTTGGATGAGGGTTTAAGGGTTTGGCCCTTAGAAGAATCAATTCCTGAGATATAATGGTGGTTCATATGGTTTTGAAAAATAAGAATTGTTTCCCCAAGAGCAGGTAGAGTTTGGACAAGTTTGGTGAGTAGTTGCTTTGGAAAAGTGGGCTAATTTAAGCCCTTAAAGGTGAGAAAATCTAGTTTTGAGCAATTTGTTTCAAAGAAGTCTAATATGATATTTTGATATGTTGTATAGTATCAAAAAGGGTCCTTGAAATAGGTTAGGTAAAGATCTAGAAGAAAGTGAGTGAAAGGTGATAACCCAATTTAGGAGTTTACCAATGCTACAAGGAGATAGAGTGAACTTGTTGAATGAGAGGTTTTGATGAAATTGTGAATTGACAATTGTGTTTACAGATTGGAATTGTGTCTTTGTGTGTTGCAGGCCTCCCCATATTGCATCAGAATTGATGTAATTGTGCTTTAGAGCAACCTAGAAAAAAGAGTTTCTAGAGACAGTACATCATTGTTTATGTCGATAATCTACAATCAATAGAGGGTCAGTGGTGTAATTATTTATTTTGGGCATGACAACCCATTTATTTTGTGACCCATGCTTCATGACAATGGAATGCCTATTCTAAAACTAGAAAAGTACCTATCAATCTATCCTCCAATGTTCTTGACTTTTCCATCAGGGATTCAACATTAATGATGGAAATTACATTAAATTCTATTTGTTTCCTTGTCTATTTGTTTCCTTGAACCTTATTTTCAAATTAGAACCACTCACTTCTAAAGGATCCTGACTCCCTCGTTAATGTCCAGACCCCCCAAGTTTTTGTCCAATTTTCTTTAAGTGCAACAATAACAATTGTGATCTCCATTGGTGAATATTGAGGCATGGTGTAAGGCCTATCCCTAAACATGTAATTCACTCTAGAGCATTAACACTCATTAATGAATGGCCTTCTAAAATACGATAAATTTTTATTTCTTTCTGCCAGCATGTCACCATTCCACTATCTTTTAAAAATTAATGTAACGACATTGAGGAACTCTAATCTTCAAGTGCACAACTCGATTTTAGGGTGACATAAATGCAAAGTATGTTGTTGAAAAAAAAAAAAACTAAAAGCCAACAGTTTAATGATTGCAATTGATTAGGATTAGCTCTAAGAAATATTTACAGGTGATTATATATATGGATTAAATAAACAGTAATATTAATAAAATCTTACCATCCATGAAGCAAGAATATTATTTCATTGTCGTATTAATAATAAACACTATTATTATTATTTGAATCAACCATGTATAGTTTGGTAAGAATAATATTCATATTTAATTAGGAGGTGGAGTAATGGTAATGTTATATCTATGATGTGGGTATCGAATCAATAGGAAAAATTATTAGTAATGGAAATATATATATATATATATATAATATATTTAATTTTTATTTTTTTAATATAATATATTTAATCTTAATAATATATTAAGAGAAATCTTAATCAAGTAATAAAAGAATTAATAAAGAGAGCTTGTTGATAGAATGATTTAGATTGGATCATACATTATGATAATAAAAATACTATTTGGGTGAAATGATAACAATATGTTGGGTAATAAATAACAGTAATTATCATTTTGATTTTTTTTATCTTTAATTTGTTATTAAATACTAATGCCATTAACTGATATTAATTAAAATAGCAGTTCTAACATTTAAATTTTGGATTGAGATGCATCATTGGTTTATCAATACTAGGGTATGGTCGTATCATTAGAAGTATTGTGTTGACTAAGTTATAATAACACTGTTAATGTGTAGTTGAAATATCAACTCTCACTCTTATTTCCCTAAGAGTTATTTGTCGACTCATTAATAATATTGTGAGAATTAAGTGGTGGAATAAAATAATATGTTCGCTTTCATAAAGGTTAGACTATCGATTTGGTTGCTGCTTAGAAATAGCATTAGATCTTATAAGTTGCAATGTGCAAAGACAGTATGATGTATATATGTGCTCGATCACGAGTCCATTTTATAAAACATATATATATGATATAATAATAATAATAAAATAAAATCAATTGGGATGGTTGTATTTAACCATACTAAAAATTGGGTACGACATAGACAAATTAACTAAGATAATATATGATTTATTATTAATATTATCATTCAATAAAATAATAATATTATTACTACAAATACGTGACTAAATAATTTTAATAATATAATTTTTTGCAACAATAACAATATTGAGGTTAGTATTATTTATTTCAGATGAAGGGAAGTAATTATATGAGTCTTAATTCTAGATCATATTATTTGAGGAATGTTCAAGTCGAACATATTTAAAATTTGACCAAGTGGGTTGGATAGCAAGAGCTTATAAAACATGAGTTGTTCTTCACCCCTTAATGTGTTATCCACTTTAGTGTAGACTTTTGAAGTTGCATTGTGTAAAAAAACAATTGGGTATTTCTAGAAAAAATTGGGGCATGACAATAAAGCTCTACGTTGTTGTAGGTTAAAGGTCCTATTGTTGCAGGTCAACAACCTTGTCATTTTGTGCTAATTGAAGTGTTTCTAGCTCTATTGTGTTTAACCATGTTGCATCCTCCATTGGCCTACCCTTCCATTTCACCAAATATTCACTAGACTCTTTGCCCCTTTTCTTCCTAATGACTCTTGAATCCAAAATATCTTCAATTTCCTCTTGCTCTTTCTTAGGTAGCTACTCCTTCCATTTTTCTAGTAATTCTTTCTCATTTTCTTCCTATTGTTGTGATGTCTCTCCCTCATGGTAAGTATATAGATCTGGAACATTAAGAATTGGAGATATTTCCAAACCTTTAGGCAGCTCTAACTCATAGGCATTTGGTGAAAATCTCTTGATGATCTTGCAAGGTCTAATCTTCTTCCACTTGAGTTTTTTGTAGGCATGACTTAGAAATATTTCCTTTCATAGGCGTGCCAATACCATATCTCCAACTTAAAAATTCTTTTCTCTCCTTTTCAAATCAGCTTTCTCTTTATATTGTTGGCTACTCCAGCTAAGTTTTTCTCTCACTTGCTGATGTAAATCTTGCATATGTTTGGAAAACTCTTCTACTTCAACACTTCTCTTATATCCCTCGATATTTGCAAGATCTCTTAATTCTGAAATACTCCTAGGACTATGCCCATAAACAATCCGAAATGGAGTTTTACCTATACTTTTGTTGATTGAGTTATTGTATGGAAACTCAGCTTCAAACAATACCAAATCCCATTCCTTAGGCTTGTCACCAACTGAACATCTTAAAAAATTTCCTAATCTCCGATTAACAACTTCGATTTGTCGATTTGTTTGAGGATGATATGTAGAAATAAGTTACTTTAAATCAACCCCTAATTTCTTCCAAAGTGTCCTCCAAAAATGTCCTACAAGCTTAGTATTACAATCTGAGACTATACTTATTTGCAAACCATGTAATCTAACAACCTTTGTAAAGAAGAAATTTGCTACATGTGTTGCATCATTTGTCTTTTCATATTGAAAAATCTATCAACAACCACAAAAATAGAATCCTTACTTCACTATGTTCCCGGTAATCTAAGCACAAAATACATGCTTACATCTTCCCATGGCTTTTGACTCCCTCCTTTTGAATATTGACAAACTTGACATCCTTGCACAAATTTTCTAATTTTAGCCCTCATCCTTGGCCAAATATATCTTTCACCAAGTTGTGCCATTATTTCATCAGCTCCAAAATGTCTAGCTAAACCACCATAATATTGTTCTCTTATTAAATTCTACCTCATTGATCCTTGTGGTATGCAAAGTTTTTGTCCATTGAGCAATAGTCCATCTTGTATATAATAATCCATTCAAGGTGTCCTATCCACACTAGTAGGATCCATACATGCTATCCATACATCCTTAAAGTCCAAATCATCCTTGTACAACTCTTTCATAATATCAAATCCAACTACTTCAACTCTCATTTTATCCAACAATGTTGCTTTTCTACTTAATGCATTTGCCACTTTTTTTGAACTCCCACTTCTATGTGGTGCACGGGTACCTCAACCCTTAGTGAAAATTTTGAATTTTTTAACATGCATTGGGGTGGCAAGTCTAGTCTTCAAAGGTTTGAGTCCAAATTTTGGTTTTCTATTTTATTTTTTTTCTAAATAAGGTCTCATAGACCATTTTGAATAGGTTAGGTGTTTAAGAGGGTTGAAAATGCAAACATTGCAAAGCATGTAATGATGTTATTACTAAATTGTGTAAAAGGTGAAATTATGACCTCCAACAATCATGAGAGGTTTTAAAAGTAGTTGTAAGATAGTTGGGAATTGGTTTGATGAGGAGAAGCCTTTAAAAAGGCATGAAAACTCATTTTGTAATGCTAGCTTGAAGTTAGAATAATTGGCAATAAGAATTTTTTGATTTTTCATTCATTTTATGAGTTTCTTTTACATTGTGCAGACCTGTATGGACCTATACAACCAGATTTTGTTGTGTAATGATTCATATTGTGTAAAGGCTTGTGTTAGAATTGCTTTGCATCAAGTTTGAAGTAATTTAATTGAGTTTTGTAGTAGTAATCTATGTTTTCCTATAGCAGACTCAGATCACCCTGTTTTGAGGGTTTTGTGACTAAGAACATATTTTAAAGGGACCTTACATCAATCAATAGTAGAATTTGACAAATAAATGACAAGATGACTAAAAATTTTAGTCACGTGACTAAAACTTTTAGATACGTGACTAACACTAGTAGAATTTGGCAAATAAATGACTAATTTGATCATCATAAGTGACTAATTTGGTCATCGGATATAATCACAACTAAATAATTGGTTAGACAAATAAAAATGACTAAATAAATGACTATTACTCCTCTATTCTTTTTTCTTTTGAATTTGATCATAATCCATAGAGCTTAAGCTCCACTCATGGGATCCCTACCTAAGCGGGCTATTTGGCCGCCTAGGTTGCTTGGTGCACCAAAAATATCTATTGCATGGAAGGCATGGCCTCTCGGTGCAATTTTAAGGCCTTCACATATTTTAAAAAAAAAATTAACATTCATATTCTTTAACTTTTATTACTCATTATGTTAATGAATCATTAATATTTTTAACTATAATTTGAAGCTAGTTTGATTTTCCTGTTGTGTTAGCATGTCAAATGTATCAAAGAGAAATTGTGGTCAATTTCACTAATAAAATATGATTTACAAGGTGGCATGAAAAAAGGAAAACTAAAAAGTCCACTTCTCTTTGACATACATTATACATCTCCTTCATTTTTTTTGCATTGACATGATAAATATTAAGATAATTAATTATCATTAATATTTCTTCACATTGTTTATTTGTCAATAATCATGCAAAATAACATAAGTGCTTCTTCACTATAACATGTAATGATATTACAATCTCCATAGTTTTCACAAAAAACATGCCTTAGTGTCAAACTCTTCAAAAATCAAATCGTAAAGGTAAAATTAGCACTCCAAAATCCATGGGCTCCCCTTTTGCATGATTAGGTCGATTGACTTCACAAGTCAAGACCACATCAATAATATGAAATGATTTTATTTGTAAAATATGAGTCAAAAAGCCACTCCAAAAGAGTTAGGGCTAGTAAAAGGGATCGAATCCTAAATCATCGTCATTTTTTTACTTTGCAACTTCGCAAACAACTGTTGCTGCCATGCTTTGGTAAGGGTTTGAACTCGAATCTTCACATTTTCAGCATGTTTCATGTCAATTTCTTGAGATATTCTGTAGAAAAACATGTGGTAAGTGCTTCTTCATCAAAAAACTGGGCATTGATCTCAGTATTCTACATTTTCGAAGCACTTTCTAGCTTCCTTAGCCATGGCCATGACACATTTCTAAAGTATTTTTATCTCTTCTTTTCATCTATGGATATCTTCTCCATTTTGAGTCCGCCATTATTGACTTTGGTTAAGCCTTTGCACTGTGGGAGAGCTGTGGACTTGGGTGCATTTTCACTAGTAAACAATGGGTAAGCTTCTCACTGTTTGAGCTCTTTGCATCATCTTTTGCTCTCTGCTGGTAAAAGATGAAAATGGTTTGATAAAAGCATAGTAATGGAGGTATGTGCTTCTTTTCTGTATTCCATGAAATAATAGTGTAATCTTTGTACATTTTCTGAAATCTTTGTACATTTTCCTCTATTGAAGGTCGCGGCCATCAATGGCTATTCTGGGTATTTCTTGTTCTCTTCTATTGTATAGTGGACATTCTCAGTATTTCTTCTTCTCTTCTATTGTAAAACTCCACTGTAGACCACAAGCTTAATACTTACAAGTACCAAAAAAATCAATGCCTTCATTTAACAAATAACAACATAATGGTTTTATAATTAAATAAAACACAACCAAAAGTGTCTCAGCCATGTATAGATTCCAAAATAATAAAACTCAATAAAATCATAGCGAGTGACTTACCTCAAGATTCTACACAAATTGACTCAAACTGTCGACAATGCTGATGAGAAGAATAAAACAGAGTTCAAGCAGGAAAATATTATGCAATACTACCAAGGAATATTTTTAGCAGATTTCAACAGTTCACATGCCCCATTCACAATAATATTATATATAGAAACAACCATAGATGAATCCACAGAATCAATGCCTATGATATTACTTTATTCCATGATGTTAATGCTCTTAACTAAGTTATATTTAAAAGGGCATTTTATTATGCAAGGTTAAGAGATTATGTATATTGGAAGTTGTTCCCTCTATTTTCCAATGGTATTACCCATTTTTGAGTATTGAGACTGTAGAAATCTCAAACAAATTACATTTCTGAAACCTAATGCAGAATGTATTAACTTTCATGTCAGACAAATCATGGTGATACTGATCATACCATTCACTTCCCAGAGTAACTATGCCACACAATTCAACAATCTACAAGTATAGATGAATACATTTGCCCCCAATAAAATCATAAATTATGCTTTTAAATGGATGAAAGAAAGAAATTTTAAAATGCTATGGATGAAAAGAAAATTACATGCTATGCATACAATCTATTATTGCCATTCTCTTCATAATAAATATTCCATTCTTTAGATAATGCTTTTATATATATATATATATATATATATATATATATATATATATATATATATATATATATATATATATATATATATATATATATATACTTAGCTACGTGGGGTAAAGGATGTCGTAAAGTTAAAACCTAAATGTGCGCATTATTGGGATTTTGGGAGTAATTTTCATTTTAATAAACATACTCTAAAACCATCATAAAAAAATATTTATTTTCAGACTGCAGCACGCCAAATTGGAGAAGTGAAAGGTCAATACCAGGGAGGAAGAGTTTGGGGAAGTGAAACCATAAAATGGATCTCCTGGCATGCACAAATTACAGGATGTGCACAAATGGATTTGTTTTAATGGCTTTAGAAAATTTCAAGAAAATTCAATATGCGGGTGTAAAGACAAATTCCACGGCATTTATCAGCAAAATGCAAAAACATAGACTAGGCACGTGAATGGTTTGATAGAATATAAAAAATCTGGGCGCATAGACAGGGCACATGAGCTGTTTGGAAGAATGTGTGGGGCATAGGATAGGTGCATGGGTTGTTTGACATAATTCCTCAAAGAAATGTGGTCTCACAGTCCGCTCTGCTTGAAGGATATGCACATAATTAATTTAATTTATTGAATAGGCTGTAGAAACTTTCAAGCAAATGCAATTGGCGAGTATTAAGCCATACTCCACAACATTTGCCAGCATCGTCCCTGCTTGTGTTGAAATGGGAGCTTTGGAACAGGTACTGACTGCACCACAAAAAATGGCAAGCATCTTGTCTTGTTTCTGCCTTTCAAAATTTAGAGGACAGGAAACTAAATTACCCGTTATTTCAATTTGAGAAAGCAAATTTAGAACTACCACAAATGGTTTGATATCATCTACTTTGTCGTTCCCTCTTATATAAGATTCAATGTTTTCTCTCAGCTAAAAACTTCGATCTTCTTCTATGTTTTTCATATTACAAGCTACCAGCAGAGATTTAGCAAATAAGCAACACCTTCCTTGCCATATGGGATAAGCGCTCAAAGCTTGAAAAGAGAATCAGTACAAGCCAATAAACTAACTTGAAAATATCTTACACTCTAGCATCCAAAAATAAATTCGGCCATATGCAGATCCCCCACCCCTTAAAAAAAAACTGAACTCCTAGCAAGTGACTTACCTCAAGATTCTACACCAACTGTATCACACAGGAGCAATTGGTAGGTCTGCATTAGATTCCACAACCTTTGCCAGCACGCACTCTGCCTGCCACCTGAAATGGGAGCTTTGCAACTGGGTATGAACATCCATCAAATCATAAAGAATGCAGTTATGTTGTTTGATGTTGTAGTTGCAACTGCGCTGGAAGATATGTATGCAAAATGTGGACGTACAGACAAGGCTCCCCAACTGTTTTTGCCAGATGCCTCCAAGAAAAAGTGTCCTCATTGGATTGCAACCTCTTTTTTTTTTTATATGCCCCCAAAATGGATTTTTATTTTTGAGGTTCTAAAAACTTTCCAGCTAATAGGGGAGAGGGGCCCATAGTGGAGCATGGTCCAATAGCGGGGATAGAAGTAGTCCTTAGTGGACACCATAGTGGAGCACCTTAATATCCAATCGTAAAACACTTTTTATCCATAAAATATACAAATTGACAAATCATGTGATGCCACATCCGTGCACCAATAAAACATGACTTAGTGCACCACTATTGGTCTCACTTTTTTTTGGGTCCTTTTTGGATACCTCAACAAAAAGCATGTTGATGTGGCATCACATTTGATGATGTGACCCTAAAATGAAATATACAAGCACGTGAGTTGCCAAATAAATTGTTGTACAAAATTAGGAGTAATTTGAAATTTTCACATAGGATTTTGAGAGACGCGAAGTTAGGGTGCTCCACTATGGGCCCCTCTCCCCTACAATTGGTTGGTGTAAAGCCAAATTCTGCCACGTTTTCAGCATCCCCTCCTCATTTAATTCCCCAAAATTCCCTTCTTTCATTTATTTTTAAGCAATCAATGGATGTCCATCCTTCTCAGGGCGCCCATACTGGTGCATTTAATTTCTCTCCAGGTTTTCATTCATATATTATTTGAGTGACAAATCTTGTTGTTAGGCATTAAATCAATTCTTTAATTATGCCAAACTCTACACTCCTCTCTCCTTTCATGCTTAGAGAAAATCTTTTAATATTTTATTAATGGCTTATTTATTTATCTTATTATCAATAATATTCATTCCATAGGTCTGTATTATTGTTTTAGAAGGGGACCCGAGATACGGTATACCTTAAATAAATATCTTTATTAAATATATAAAATGATACTATTCATATAACACATACAAAACAATGGATAAATGGTATTAATTACTTTTATATTTTCTTGTATATACGATTTGTAAGTATATATATATATATATATATATATGTGATGAAGGGATGATATTTATTCATTGTGTATTTTTAAATATTAACATCAACACTAAACATAATACTTATGCAATGTCTTTTAAATAAAAATAAATAATTAAACAACAATCCTTTGGTAAAGATTCATATTTATCACATATCTATTTATAATGTATGAGGATAGCCAAAAGCCCTCAGCACAAGAATGATGATAATAATAATATTGAGCATAATTCTTATAATAATATGATTAACTAACTATTCTAATAAGGTTGACATAAGTATTGTCATTGATCTAAATACAATATTAGTAGTGGAGTTCTATTTCTCCTTTTATGATTTCATTTTATTCTATTTTTGGATTTATGCGATGTTTCCATGTTGCTACTTAGCATGTGGATGATGTATATATGCCTCTAGAAATGCATGTTGTCCTAATTGACTTTACGTCATCTCGCCAAGCTTTTAGGAAGCACAATTGGAGTTAATTTAAGTTTGAGTAACTAAATATCTCATTCTAAATAAACCCTCCCTTAAATTGTTTTATTTTCTCTTTAAAAGAAAACAATATTGGTACTTGCAAAGTTGATGGAAATCATTTAACACAGAACTAATGCTTTTATAAATTAAGAATATGTCTACCACTAAATCAAATATGTTATTCTCAATTTTCTACTAAAAGACATTTAATATATGTCAATATAAAAACAATGTTGGAATGGTCAACAATAGGTGGGGCCTTACATCCTCCCCCCCAAGGAATAAACTTCCTCCTGGAAGTTGGTAAGGTGGTAGGAAGGGGTCCATCCTAAATTTTGAAAGGATGATAGAGTCAAATCATTTCTTGACAAGTGGAAAATGCATTCACGACACAACCAACTAGTATGTCACAATTACATGAGTATCCATGAAAAGCATTTCCCTACAATTAAGAGAAACATTGGATTGGGTATAGGTTTTTATACACACCACACTTAAAGACAAGGTCATTGAGATCCAAACATACCTACAAATACTTATATCATACACTTAAAACAGTTTTAACTGCACAATCAACATGCTATTATTGATAAATCTTTTGAGTAATCAAACAACACTAGTTGCCAAAGTGCCTCAATCAAAATTTATACTTTTGGGTGTATAGTTGAAGGGTTGAGCACAGTTTGATTAGAAAAGGGATTGCTACAATCCCTTGCCTAAATATTTTTCTCTGCCAATTTTTTTATTCAAAATTCTTGTGTCTTCTTTCTTGAAATGAGCCATTTATTGAACTTTAATAGTTTTATTTTAGGCATCACATATGTTATTTATACATTCTGTAGTATTTTGTGTATTATGCTTTTCTGTAATTTTCTTGTGCCATAGGGTCCTTTTGGATGTTGTGTTTGTATCATGTATGTAAGGTGAAAATGTATTACTTTTTAGTAAAGAAAAAATTTATCTCTTTGATTGAAATGCTTTGTCAATTTCTTAAACAATATTTAACTAGGTGAGCTATATTGATATTAACTCATAGGAATCACAATACCCTAGTTGAAGAGAAAATGACAATGAATGCTGTTTATTAGAGATCTTCTAGAGCAAGCAAGAACAACTCATTTTTCCTTACTATACTATACTATGTGTGGTCAACGTGACTGTCATTTGGAAAGGCTCTAGCTTATAGAGCCTCAAAGGTGTACTTGGAGCTAATTAAAAAGTAACAGAAACATTAGTTGGCATTGTCATGGTACTTTGGTAATCACCTAAGAATGACATAACGATTACAGAAGAATAGTATTTTTGAGGCTAAGAACTCTTAGTATCTTAATTTTGAATTGGCTTTTCAAATGAATTGTTCCCCAACCCTTTTTTTTTTACTTTTTTTTTTTAATACAAGATTATCCGCAAAATTTATATCAGTCTAGCTTGTATGCTACTTATTTCTGACATTCTTCATGAAAATTTGACATGTTAGTAATAGTATCATTAGCATCCTTCATTAATTCTCAGAAAACTTCTTACTTCCACAACTTTGGCAGAATTGTATTATCACACAGACCTTTTCACTCTTTTTCCAATTAAAAATACACTCTCTACTGGATGACTGGAATGAAAAATATACACAGTCTACCTCCTTTCTTGACCTTTGGATGTTTTGGCATTGTTTCTTGCAAGCTGAACTCACTGACTTTTCTAAAAGCTTCCAAATGGCTCCAAGAGCACAATTGGCTCATAACAAAAAGTACACTTTGAAAACAATTCCAAATGTCCTTACCTTATATTTGGACTATTTTCTATTTTTTCATGTTCCTTTTCCATCAAAAGAGAAAAGAAGACAAATGACGAAGATCAAAAGCTAGCATGATTCACCTTTAGCTATCATAAGAAGAAACCCAATCATTCACATGTTTCAGGATCAGTCAAGAAGCAACTATAAACAAATGTGAATCCACCTTACATGTTACCTCTTTGTTTCATTTTCAATACTTTTGGTGCATTGGTTTGATCCTACCTATAGATATAAGACATTTGAGATTCTGATGCTTATAAAGATTTACTATTAGGAGGCTTTTTAAAAGCCTTTATTTTCTTAAAGCCACAAGGTTTTTAACTGTCATTGATCTCATTGGGATCAACAAACCACAAGTTATTTTGTGCCTAAAGAGGACCGTATGCAGAGCATGCCACAAAATCTTGAAAAGCTTCATTTTCCATCCACCTAGAGAAGAAACTTTCTTGATCCTAGCCAAGTAACACCTAGAAAAAGGCTGCAAGATGATTGTATTTTTCAAACTTCACACAAGAGCATTGATTTAGATCCAACCATGTTGATGTATTCCAAATAACCCATTTATTATGTAATCTACTTGGAAGATAGTAGATCTCACTCTGATTGACGACCCACAAGTCCTTTCAGGCCAGATAAATGCCCATACTTAAAACTTGTCCAAAATTCTCTAGGTTTAAGATTTGCTCCCAATCTTATTCCACATGTTTAATATTTTGAAAGAATGTTTCCTTCCATTGTGAAACTCATATTGAAAAGAGAGAACATTAAATTATGAATTCAAAATAGTAGAATACATCCTCTTTGTATGGTTTGATGCATGTGTTTTCTTCAATGATTTTGTTGGAGGTCTGATGATTTTTCTAACTTTTTTGTTCAAGTAACATGATTTGGCTACCTAGCATACAGAGCTCAGGAACTTTGTTTTCTTGGATGTCACAGCAACCAGATCTTGAAGGCTTGACAAAAATGATTCGTCCACTAAATGAAACAATTACAAAGGAAAATGCTTTAACAGAAGGAAGGAGGACTGAATCTTTCAATCACTTAAAGACTGTTGCTGAGAGCTTGATAGCATTTGTATGGGTTGCCTATAGTGGGAAAGACTATGGTGAGTTCAGGTTTTGACATCGCATGAGGTTTTTTCTTATATGGGAATCATGCATATCAAAACATGGCTTTTTAAACTTGTTGTTGTGGTATTTGACAAGATTTGGATGGTAGTATGTTGTTTTTTTTAGGATTAAGCCTTCATGTTGCTCATGTTGAAAAGAGTTGGCAAACTGCATAGTTTTATAAAAACAAGGTATGTACTATGCTACATATGTGTCACTTCACTGCTCTTGCCTACTGATAAACAAGTGGGAGAAGCAAAGATTTACAATCGAGTTATTTATATGCTTTTTCTTGGTCATATTCTGAGGGCAGGCTTGCACTTGACGTTGGGTTCTTTTGAAATAGGTTTCTGGCTTGTTGGATTGTTAAGGTGCTTGTACATATTATAAATGTTATGATGCTTTTTTATGAGGTTAAAAATTAAATTAATATGTTATCAAAAGGAAAGAGAGTCCCACATGAATTGACATATAGCAGATTTTCAATTCTTGTAAGCAAGAAACTATCTTCTAACTAAAAGGTACACAAAACATTCTAAACTAAAAGCATGCATTCAAGTTTTTAATTTTTTTGTGATGATTGTCATTACATAGTTGCTTTTAATATTTTGCTAGCTTTTTACCATGCAGTGAGATATTTCTTGCACTGAAATTAAGCTAACATTCATTGTATTTTTTCCTTTTAAGCTCATTTCGAGCACATTTTCCAATAAAGGTTGGTATTTCAACATGCATGTTCTCTTTCCCTCTTTTTTCTTGCCTAGTATTTGCAGATTTTTTTCATTAATAAATTGTAAAAGTTGTGCTGGCTTTAACTTTCATTTCCTTTTCACTTGGATCAAACCCCTCTTTGTTCATTGTTTGAGCTTTTTGAATTCTTGATTACTATTCCCCTCTTTATCTTAATTGATATGGTTAATCTCCTTGGTTAAGCCTCCTTCATGCACTAATGGATCTAATAAATTTTCCAAATGATCATTAAAGCCATACCCTACCATCACCACCTCATCCTCATCCAAGATTCTTTCCTTTGATTCTTTTGGATTTTGCTTGCTTACTTTACCTTCTTTGCCCAATTCATCCATTCTTTTTGTGAATGTATATTTTTTGACTTCTAGCATCCATCATCCTTGTTCTCAGCATTTGGCACTATAGCTTAGGTTTTAAGCTTTTCATCAAGGGGAAATTCCTTTGCTAGGGCACCCAATCCTTTTTTGAATGTATGATTTTTGACTTCTAGCATTCATCATCCTTGTTCTCAGCGTTTGAAATTGTAGCTTGGGTTTTTACTTTTTAGTTTTTCAACAAGGGAAATTCCCTTGCTTGATGACCATGCTAATGGCAAGCTCTGAATCTAAAAGAGATGCACTCATAATCCATCAACTGAATCCATTCAAAACCTGCTTCCTTCAAGGTAACACTTTTTGAGAGTGGTGTCCTTTGATGGTGTTTACTCTCTATGAAAGACTAGTGGAAAAACAAATAATAACTACCCATTAGTTAACTGTATTTGTATACATATTAGTATACAAAACAATTAGTATACATATTTGGCTGCAAAGATTCTGTTTTGCAAGTTAAAGGTAACTTTTTTTTCAATTTATTTTTTCATATGTTTAGTCATGTGTAAGGAGTTATATTGGAAATAATACAAAATTGCATGGAAATGCTGAAATTCTTGGTTTTTTTTGTTAGCAGTATATAACATGACTTGCATTATATTGTCATGTATAATGTTTTATTTGTTTCCTAATATTCCCCCATGCAAAGTGAACAATATTATTGTTGACAAATGTACAAAGACAGGAGTTGTCTTTATGGTAATACTGTGACATGCCAATTTTTCCTTCATAAACTTCAATTCTAGGTTGTGTGTGATATTTTATTAACTAGAAAATGTCGAGTGCAACAATTTCAATAATTGGAACTTTTAAGCTAAAGAAATATGTTATGTGATATTCTAATAACCACTTTTTCGTGATAGTGTTGTACTGTTGCATTGTAGGATGTTGTTTTAGCTTGTGAAATAGTGAACTACAATGGTGTTGAGGTGCAATGCCAGGTAAATTTTTCACAATTTTTGTTCTTCTTTAAATCAAGCACAAGAGAATTGATGATTTTGTACAGAGTTTCAATCCTACAAGAATTCTATTCACCTCATGACATCACATATCATATTCATAATTCTCATTTTTAAGTAGTCATTTGTTATTCTCTTTAATTGTTAGTCTTTTGAGGGTTTACTACGTTGGTCGTGGGTCTCCTTATCTTTTGTATAAAAAACAAAACAAAAAGCCTTTATATTTAACCCAAAATTGGGTTTCTTTCCACTTGCACACCGCCATGGTTATAACTCCATTTTATGGGTTTCAAAACCTCATTTGTATAGAGGCCTTGTTTTTTCTCTATCTGGGCATTCTCTAAACTCTGTTGTCTTGGATTTCTGTGTAAGATCTACAATCTGCAAGTGACTGTCTCTCCATGCTTCATCCGTGATTTGTAATGTTATCGAGCATACTCCTATAACTCTTCATTTCATGAATTTGAAGGACGATTTCCAGAAGAATATTTTCTTTGAATAATCCTTCTCTCTCATTATTTTCATTGTCCTAAAGAGGTATAAGCAATGATAATCACACTTAACTATTTCCTTCTTGTTGTCCCTGTTTGGTGAGATATATATGGAACTTGATGTAAACTTGTTGTTTTGGAACATGATTATTTGTTCATAATCTTGCATCTTTATTTTATCAGTCATAAGAACTGTCAAACACCCTTGTACTATGCATTGATTGTGATATCATTGTCACCATGACAGTCCTGTAGCTGTCTTCTTCACTTGATGGATAACTCATGCCTGATACACTCCTCGTAGTGTTATGGTAGTTTTCAGAATGCACCTTATTATGTTTTACATGTATCATATTTTCTCTTTATCACCTCAGTGTAAAACAACATCATACATGACAACTTATGAGTGTGGATGATACTATGGAGGCACTGCTAGATTATAATGTGGCTGTCCTTACTTTGCTATTAATGTGAATGAATTTTCCTTGAACTCTGTAAGTACACCTTGTCCTAAATTTTCAAATTGGCAATGATTCAAATAGAGATTCTCTTTAGCATATCCTTGAATCTTTGACATGTAATAGGAGATATTCTTGTGGGAGAATAGTATGTAAGGAGAATTCTGATGCCTTTATATGATTGTCCATTCCTCATTCAGTCCATGCAAATAATGTTATATTTCCTATAGTTACTATCCTCAAACCCTTTGAGAACGATGTAAAAGAGGAAATCCCTTTATCTCTTTGTTGTTTCCATAAAAAATGTGATTGCCTTTAATTGCTCCTTGATGTTTTGTGACAATAGTCTCATTGCATGATTGCTCTTTTGATATTTTATATATGCTCCATGTGTTAATGCATATTGAGAGAGTGCCTCCTTGGTAACACACATTACTAGAGCAAGAGCTCTTGTTTGCCTTGTTAAATGATACAAGACCACTTGTTGTTATGAACCTTGAATGATGATCCACCTTTCTAATTAGACCACTATAAATCTACAGATATGTAGGGAACAACATCCACATTATGATGTTTAGTATAATCTTGATTAAGAGTTGTCGTTGTTTGAGCAGACATAACCTTTCTCCACTATTTGCATTATTAAACCCTAGAAACCTATGACTAATTACCATGGAAGCTGAAAATGTTTTGTTTATCATTAATGTATCAGTTTACCCGAATTTCATCTAGATTAACAAATCATTGGTCCCACCATTCTTCTAAACAACACAGGGACAATTTTAGTAAGTATAAGTAATTTTCATTGTATTTCTTGATTACAGTGAAAGAAAACTTTAGAACAATTATTAACTAGTCTTGACCCAAACATTTACCGAAGTTTTGAATTGTTGAACTGGGAATTCCAATATTTTAGGGACCCTGGCACATGGCTGCTCCTTCTCCTTTGTATGCTTAAAATATGCTTCTATTTTCCTTTTATTTCTTTTCTCAATAATTTTTGCTACTTCTGTGTCCATTGCTAATATATTTCAAGCTTTATGGGACTATGAATTCTTTGCTTTCTTATTTTTTAATCTTACTCAACTAGAGCAGGAAATGGAGAATCCTCTAGTTCTAATATATGAAAAGCAAGTGGCAAGCTTGCAAGTAGTAGTTTGAGTGATGGAGCTATCAGTAGAGGTGTATATTTTAAGATCATGCAATCTGTTGTATCTATGATTGATTTATGATTCTTAGGATATCTATCTATGTTTATTCAATGTTTTGATTATGGACAAATAAGATAATTTCTTGTTGCATTTATCATAGAAATAAAGACCTCTTTTGATTGTAGCAGAGGATGTAGAGAGTGAAGCATTGACTACTTTGATCTTTGAAATTGATGATTTTTTTTACTAAATTGATAATGTTTGAAGTTTCTTTTTCTTTCTTAGATGTTGAGTCTAATTAATAAGTTTAATTTTGTGTTGCAACTTGCAGGTGAGTATATTGATATGATAAAGGCTAGCATTGCCAATCCTCTGGAAGTTATCAGAATTGCATTAGTTGATGCAGAAAGGTAAAACTATTTATCTCTATTATAATTAGTGGAACTTGCAACTACAATATCTGATAAAAATCTACTTCCAAATATGCTTTTGATGGATGTTCATATCCTCATCCAAAGGTCCAATTCACACACAGGCAAGGAAAATTTCAAAGGTTGAGGAGTTGGGCTTTACACCCACTAGTTGCATTTTCTTAAAATTTTGTAAGGACTTTTCAAAAAAACCCATTTTGAACATATCCTTTAACCACGACATTCCATGATATCACATTTCTTTGAGGCATTTTTTGATACAATTTGGTTGCCTTGTCTATGGTTCCACATTTTCATGTATGTCTAGCAAGGCACTTGTAACTACAACATATGACAAAAAATCCTTGTTGTTATGCCTTTTTGATGGATGTCCCTTTGTTATTACTGGATATCTAATGTAGTGCACATTATTATAGTGCAAGCTTATTTTTCAGGTTGTTTCATTTAGCATCACCAATATTCTTCACAAGAACATTGTCCATTTATTGTGGCTGTAGGAGGAGTTTCAAATATCTTTCTTCATAGGCTTGCTGAAAATATTCAAGATGCATATGCTGAAGCTGCTAGCATTGTAGAGCAGGTTTGAATGTGGTTGATTTCCTTTGCATTATCTTCACTTGCTTGTAATTTCATGACCAAGTATGCATTAAGAAAAGTTCTTGTACCTATGTATGTACAACTATGGCATTTTTCTTCTAGAGTTGTTGGTAGGCAGGAAAGTTGTGGACAATGACTCAAATTTACTTCAGTTGGTAGGATTCGTGATTGGTGATAAAAAACTAGCAAGATATGAAGATAAAAAAGTAAATGATCAATTTTTTTAAGGGACAGTTCAATAGTAAGAGAAACAATGAAGTAACAATTAACATGGTCATAGGATGATAGTAATCAGAATTTGGGTAGCCTACAGATGATTGGAGCTTTATTCCAATCATAGAATGAAAGTTCATTTGAAAAGATGTATCATGTACGTATGCATTACAAGGGTAAGGGATTGTAAGTTATGATATAAAAGAAAAGTCATGTTCCTATTCTTTTGTAAGTTGTTGAACAACATAAAGGCAAGGTTTTGGAGTTGTATTTTCATTTTAATAAACTTCTAAAACCCTCATTGAAATCTTATTTTCAGGTTGCAGTTCGTCAAATTGGAGAGGTGAACATGCACTCTTTACTTTCATCCGACCATGACTAGTGAGATTTCTAGATAAGAAGTTGCCATCCTTCTCATTTGAATCCTTCCAATATTCTCTCAAGGGTTGTCCGATGGGAATGAAAGGGCAAGGCTACTCTGAATCGGGCAATATATGCACCACAAATAATATAACTACATTTACGATATATTTTCATATATTTTCTCCCTTCAATGTTTGTAGCATTTGTATCATATTTTGGATTTTTCTTCCATGGCAACCAAGAGTGTAGTGAATGATGTATTTCTTGGATCTTTGTTTATACAGCTGTATGATGATTGTAATTCCTTTAGTTATGCAGCTGTTTGTTGTTTGTATATATATATATATTCATGCAATACAAAGAAAACATTTGAATATCTATGATATTTGAGCTTTATATGCATAAAGTTGTTTGTTGATTGTATATATATTTTTTTATGTTAGTCCAATACAATTTTTTTTTGAATATCTATGATATTTGAAGTGTATATGCATAAATTTGTGAGAATTAATTAAGTTAGATTTGATTTATAACTTGAATAATTGATTCACTCAAATAAATGACTAAACTATGACCAAATAAATGACTACTATGACTAAAATAAATGAATACAATGACCAAATATATGACTACAATGACTAAATATATGACTACCGTGACTAAAATAATGACTAAATATATGACTAAAGTAATGACTAAATTAATGACTAAATATATGACTAAAGTAATGACTAAATTAATGACTAAATATATGACTAAATTAATGACTAAAGAAATGACTATCACGACTAAATAAATGACTAGTTAACAACAATCAATGACTAAATTAATGACTAAATTAATCACTACAATGACTAAATAATTGATTAGTTAGCAACAATCAACAACTAAATCAATGACCAAATTAATGACCAAATTAATGACTAAATCAATGACTAAATAAATGACTAAAATAGTTTAGTCATAAATTTGTTTACGTTATAAATGACCGGCAATAAACTACTAATGGTCACGTGACCAAAATTAGTCATTTATATGCAATTTTTAGTAGTTTATTTAGTCATATATTGCTATTTTTGTACTAGTGAATTGTACCTATTGTACAAGTGCAATGGTCCCTAAAGATTTTTATTAGGTTGTAGGTTGCATGATTAGAGTTGCGAAGAAGTAACCAATGAGATAAGCCTGTTGTCTTGATGAGTTTTGTGAAGAAAAACACATGAAAATAGAGCCCTGGGTCTAGGGTTTGTGAAAATCAATGATTGTGGAGTTTTTTTTTTAACTTTTGAGCATATAGGGGTTAAAATATAAATGTTTGAGTTGATGGCATGGTCTGGGAGGTTGTACAAGTGGAATTTTGAATAAAGCCTCTTGATTTGGCATGAAATTGATGGTTTTGTGGTTTGCTATGTTGGAAGGGTTAACCCTAAGAATAAATTGTGGTTTTAGAGGTTTGAGGGCATGAAAAATGTCACCCCAAAGTTTCAGGGATCTGTGTTAATTTTGAAGGTATGTTTCTTTGTAATTTAGGCCTAATCAGCGTAATTAGGACAACGTAGGTGTGGTGATTGCAAGGGATTGGTCCAAAAGACTTGTATCCAGTTTGGAGATATGTTGTACAACTCTAAAAAAGGGAATTTGAATCCATTTTCTATTTTTTAGATGTTTTGTGAAGTATTAGAGTTAAAGGCCAAAAAATAGGTTTGCACTACTACTAGGTTACTAGGGTGAAAGTGAGTTATTGCGCTTTTGATTGTTGTTAGACTTTGAGAACTTTTTAAATTTATCTAATAGGGCATTTTAATCTTGTTAGATGCCTCTTGAAGGAAGGTTGTCACTTTGATTGAGTTTGAGCTTCCCGGGTCTACATCACTATGCTTGACAAAAAAAGTGTATCCTTGTAGGAATTCAACCCACTTCATATTCCTTCGGTTCAACTTGGTTTGACTATTAATGAATTGCAAAGCACGATGATCAATGTAGAGAATAAAATCCTTTGGAAGCAAATAATGATGCCACTTCTTTAAAGCTTGCAAAATGGCATAAAATTCTTGGTCATAAATTGAATATTGTTTCTTGCCATCATTAAGCTTCTCACTAAATAAGCAATAGGTCTGCCTTCTTGACTTAAAAATTCTCCTATGGCTTTCCCACTTGCATCACAATCCACTTGAAACACCTTTTCAAAATCGGGAAATGCCAATACCGGTTCTTCGGTGACTTTCTCCTTCAAAACCTCAAAACTTTTATCTATTGTTGCTATCCATTTAAACTCTTTCTTATCTCCCCTTATAGTTTCAATTATGGGTGCACATATCCCATTGAAATTTTGAATAAATATGTGATAGAAACTTGCTAAACCATGAAATCTTCTAACATCATGTACACTCCTAGGTGTTGGCCATTCCATGATAGCACGTACCTTTTCTAGATCCATTTGCAGTGCTTGCAGTGATATGACATATTCCAAATAAACCAATTTATCCTTCATAAAACTACACTTTTTCAAGTTCACCAATAACCTTTCTTCCCTTAGCCTATGTAAAACTTGTCTAATATGCAATAAATGCTCTTCTTTGTTGCTACTAAAAATTAGAATATCATCAAGATAAATAATCACAAACTTCCCTAAAAATGGTTTCAACGCTTCATTCATTAATCTCATAAATTTGTTGGGTGCATTTGTTAAACCAAAGGTTATTACTAACCATTCATACAACCCCTCTTTGGTCTTAAAAGCAGTCTTCCATTCATCACATTCTCTTATCCTAATTTGGTGATAGCCACTTTTTAAATCAATCTTTGTAAAATACCAAGCCTTTCCCAAACAGTCCATGAGATCATCCATCCTTGATAAAGTAAAATGATACATTATTGCTATTTTGTTGATGGCTCTTCAGTCCATACACATTCTCCATCCACCATCCTTCTTTGGTTCTAACATAGATGGTACCATGCATGGGCTAAGGCTCTCTCTAATCAGTCATCGTTTTAATAATTGTTGCACTTGTTTGTTCACTTCTTCATTTTTTGCATTTGTCATCCTATACACTGCCTTGTTGGGTAAACTTGCCTCTAGAATCAAATCAATGTGATGGTTGATGCTCCTCATAGGCAGTAGTCCTTCCAGTAAATCCTTGAACATAATTTCATTAAACTCTTCAAGCAGCTCCTTTACTTCTAAAGGCATGTCACTGTTGTCCTTTGTTGCATCTACTTGTAGCTCCTTGGGAACTACTACAAAACATAGTTTCTCCCCTTTAACCTCTTTCAAGAATTGCTTCCTTGTCACTAGCAGCGTTCTTGGACCACTTTCCACCTCTTCTTCCTTGGTTGTCAACCTGTAAGAGTAGGTTTTCTTCCATTTTTCTCCAATGTGTAAGTGTTTTCTCTTCCATTATGGATTGTCTTCCTATCAAACTGCCATGGCCTCCCTAAGAGTAAGTGGCATACATCCATGGGCATGACGTTACACCACACCTCATCTTTATAAGTGCCTATTCAAATATCCAAAAGGCATTGATAATCAACCACAACTTGGTGCCCTTTTTGAAACCATAACACCTTGTAAGGGGTAGTGTGAGCTATCCTTTTTAACCCTAACTTTTCCACCATTTCAACTGAAACTAAATTATCAGTGTTGTCACTATTTATTATAACCTTGCCACATTTTCCACTTGATTTACATATTGTTCTAAATAAATTTTTTCTTTGGACATGTTCATCTTCTTTCTTAACTAGTTTTAGTAGTTTTCCCTTCATCATAAGTGCTTCTCCTTTCTTAGGTTCATCTAGTTGACTAACAAACTCTGTAGATTCATTATCACCCTTTTCTACATTAGCACTTGTTGCCCCTATCCTCGTTGATCCTTCTGGTCTGTGTTGTAGGCATTCATAAAACCTATGGCCTGAGTGTCCACAATTAAAACATGTGCCTTGGAAGCCTCTACCTTGGCCTCTTCCATATACACTTCTACCTCTCATGGGGTATGTTCTTGATCTTGCTTCGTCCTTTACTTTTTGATTTTTTGATCAAGCTAGCCTCCTTACCATGACTGTAATTTTTCTTTTGTTGCACTTTGCCTTTGTTGAATCCACCTCTACCTTTGTTTGCTCCTTGCTTCCTTGCTAATTTCTCTTCAACCTTTAGAGCATACTAATATGCTTCTTCCACATTTTGTAACCTTAACATGCTTAGTTCATCTTGAATATTCAACCTCGATCCATTAATATATCTTGCTACTTTTTCATGGTCTAATTCATTATGACCAGATTTGATGGAAATTTTATAAAACTCCTCTGTATAGGCCTTCACACTAAACTCCTTTTATTTTAAATTCTACAATTTCTTGAGAAGTTCAAGTTGATAATCACCAGGTAGAAACTTAGCCTTCATCTTGCTAACCATTCAATCCCATCTTGTGATCTTATCTCTACCATTTCTTCCTCTCTCAATATTCACGTCTTTCCACTAGAGTGTTGCATGACCCTTCAACCTTGTTTGAGCAAACTTCACACTTTTTGGGTCCTCTACTTCATCATACTCAAAATATTCCTCCATTTATGTTATCATCAATTAGTTCACCTGATTGTAAACTTCCTTAGAAGTTTGGTAACTCTACCCTTGTTCCTATCCTAATATTGGAAATAGCTCTTATAAGTCTTCTTTCACCTGCATCCATATCTCCATCTACATTGTCACCTTCTTGTCCAACCATCTCTGCTCCGCCTTCATCATCTTCACTGTCACTTTTTTCATGTACTTTACCTCTTCTTATTCCACCTTCTAATGCATTCATTCTTTCTTGTATTCCTCTTAGGCTTTCCAATACCTCATCTATTCTACATGCTACTACTGCAGTTACAACCTCTGCCATCCTTCTCCTTGGAGGCATCTTGTTGCTCTTAATCTCCTTCTTACTACAGTCTTGCTGCAATATCTCTTGCTATAGGGACACACCCACAATTCACACTCAAAAGGGTTTACTCTAACCCTAATCTTAGGCCACTATCCTTCTCCCCAGAGTTGTAGTTGTGCTTTGATACCATGTTGATGTCGCCCACCCCCTTGTAGGTGCCTAAAAACTCACATTAAATGAAGCAAATAGGCCGAAAAGGAGAGGTTGTGTTGCTATAAGCAACTCACAGAACCTTTACAAAGGTTTAGACACATTATTTAAGCCAAATAACAAGTTTAAGAGACATAAAATAAGTTGCAAATGCAAAAACTAACTTGTTAAAAACAGGTTGTTGTCGGTACTCGCAGTATTGGTTGTAGGTGACTATTTAAAATTTCAGCAATGTAAGATACTTTAAACTTGCATAGAACAACCCAGACTTGTAGAACAACACATTTATATAATATTTCATGCAAATACACACTCAATATTAGAGAACCAAGACTTGGAAGGGAGTAAACAAGTTTTCATTAACTTAAAAAATACAAATAGTTACAATCTTTTTTACAGTTGTAACTACTGTGATAAAATATGGAATCTATTACCCTTCACTTTGACCTTACTATCTACTCTAAGTTTTTTTGACTACTTTCCAAAACATTCTTCTATTGTCCTCTAATATTCTTTGAGATCCTCTTCTAGTCTCCCATGTTTTTGTTGTTCTAACCTCTTCTTCTCTGTGCCCACTTCTTCTTTCTACTGTTTTGTTCTTCTTCACCTAGCTGTCCAAAATCTTGAAGCTTCTCTTCAAAACATCACCAAAATCCCACCTAAACATCTCCAATGTCCAAAATTTTTCATTAATTTCTCCAACAACCAATTTTTTGACTTCAAAAACTCCCGCCTAGCTACCCTTTTTTCATTTCTTCCTTATTGTTGCTCATTAAATGAGCATACAGTGGGTTAGTTGCTGCCCTCTTAACCAACAAAATTTAAATTTTAAATTTTGTATCTCTAATCTACTTCACGTGGCAATAGCTGGAAAAGTAAATATATATTTTAAAATCAAAATGATGCCCCTGCATCAAAATGTATTTGATAGTCTACTAAACTAAATGGAAACCCCTTTGCTCTACATAGAGGATTTTCTTCTCACAAATAGTTTAATAAAGATGATGAATGATTTTATTGCATAATGAATTAGAATAGAATTATTCCACAAGATGCTCTCAAGATTAGTTTTAATATTCCTTATACCATAAAATTAATTTATTCTATAATTACTATTAAAAAAAAATTTGTAGGTGACTTTTTTAGTTTGAATCACAAAGTGTGTCTTATGTGTAGATTACATGAAGATTTCAAGTATTCATTTTGAATGTTATCATGAGTAATTAGTGTTGAATTATTTCATACTTTTTTGTGTGGGGTAAGTGGGTTGGTGTTCCTTTTATTGCATGGTTTGATGCTTTATTTTGCAGTACTAAAAACATTCCAAAAAAGATTGGTTAACTACTTAATAAATTCAATTTGATCTTGTTAACTATTTTTTTATGATTTCTTTAGATTAAGAGAATTTTTTATTTATTTTTCTAAGTTATAAGTAATGTGATTTTTTTTTCTCAAAATATGTCAAGTATTTATTATTTATATGTAGACCTATGAGAAAACTAACTTATTTGAAGTAAACATGAAACATACCATTAAAATCTATTTTGTTAATAAAGTGAAAGGTAAGGTGGATCAAGATGTTGCAAATGGTTTTGATTATAAAATTATAGCCAATATTGTTGACCATGGAAACTATAATAAAGTTCATATTTTTCCTATCAAGAATGGTGGGTAAGAAAGTTCTTCATGCATATGGGTATTAACCTAGTCAAGAATATTAACGTAATTATTAAATCTAAAGAGACATTTAACAAGGAAAATTTAAGTTACAAGCTATTATTGAGAAGTGATTTATATGGGATATTCTTATGTGGGCTCTTTATTACCATTTTGATCCTTTTTCAATACATTAGACTAGATTATGTAATTTGGCATACTTTTCTATTTCTAGATTCTTTTCACTATGATATTATGATGGTTGTCTAGGCCTAGACAATTCCTTTTAAAAAATTATGCTAAACACCATACTTTTTATCATGCTAACTAAGCCTCTATAAGTCATATTTTTAGAATATATTCATATTAAAATAATTTGATGTGTATGTAGTGAGGCTTGTTTTATTCTAAAGTTAAATGTTAAGCTATGTAATTAAACATGTTTCAAAGGGGAATTGATCATAGCAAATGAAGAATGATTTCATCTATTAAAAATTCTTCAATTGGACTAATACCAATTATAGGACTAAACTCTCTAAGTCATGGCATATCCCTATCTTTATAAATTCTTAGATTATATGCTAAATTGTTGCTTTATCTGGGATTAAATTTGTGAGAATAGGGCTCATCTAACTCATAGATTTATCTTAAATTTCTAAAATCAACCATAAATTATGTGATTCTCTACTCTGTTTATCATCTAATCAATATCCATTTCCTTTATTCCTTTAAGATATCTAAGAGTGGCAATATTTAGAAACACCTTATAAGAGTATCATTAATATCACAAGGGGGCATATTCTAATAGTTCAACTAAGAAAGTTAGGTAAATAATTATGGATGATACTCTTCAAGCATGGATATGTTCCTAGGATAATCATGAAGATTTCGGTTCCTTTTATTGCTCTAATTGAAGAGTGATCATCTCTTAATGTAAATAATAAGTGAATGATGGTTCTAAGATAAGGAGATGTGACATGAATGCAATTGAATTCCCTTAAATATAAACACATAAAAATAACTTATGCCAATTAATGCTTGATCAAATCAAGATCAAAAAATAATATCCAGTAATTGACCATTATTTGAATAACTTTTAAATCCAGGAAATGATCAAGTCTAAAAACATGAAAAACCCTTGGTGGGAAAAATGTCAAATCTAGATGGATAACATTTATGTTCAAGTTAATGTATAGATAAATGTAATAAATACAAGCCTTAAATGATCATATTGGACAATGTGTATATAAGAATAAAGTAGGAGCTAAATGACTAAGCACAACTTCACACAAGATTGCCTTACAAAAGTGTATCATTTCTCAATATATACATTTAGTAAGACATTCTCCTAGAGTAACTACAAATTATATAAGAAATGACATAAAAATACAAATTTTATTGTTACAATATAATTTAAATCCAAAAGTAATACATTTAATACTCAAAAATTAAAATTAATTGACATGGCCCAAAATATGATGCTCACAATTTCATGTGTCTTCAACAATATCAATATATGATATATGATGTAGGTATCACATTCTAAATATTATTTCATCTCTTGATAAATACTCTAGAGTCTAGAGACTATACAACATAATACAGTAGAACATTATTATTTGGTTTTCTAGTAGACAAAACAACAATACTTACTTAGACCTAGGATGTAGATGTAGACCAACCTTCATTGTTCCCTGAACCCGCCATATATATACCTTTTGTATTGTCAATATAAGGTGAGATATCTATTGGTAATTGAATAGTTTTAGGTGTACCAAGAAATGTACCTCTTATTGTATTTAGTCTATCAACTATCTCAATCATATCAGGGCGTGCTTGAGGTGACTCCCTTGTGCAAAATAACCCAATCTGTATAAATTGATTAAGGCATTCCATTGTCATTAATGTCTCTGGCTCACGAGCATCTAGAAGTAGGCAGTTATCCACTACATCTGAGATTCTATCCAAAATGCATTTCTGCCCATTTTTGTAGATTAATTCCTTCAATGAACAAATCATCTGTTGGTCGTCTTCTTGTCAGCAGTTCTAAAATTAATATTCCATAACTGTATACATCTCCCTTTGTACTAAGCTGTCCACCTAGCCCATACTCTATAATAACAAATAAACAAGGATCAATGACTCCTATATCATTTGAAGCATTCGATGCTCTATAAGATAAACAAAGAAAACGAGTTAAATCTATACCTGGTGCAATGTAGCCAACAGATCCTTTAAGTGCATCTGTGGAAGTCAAAGATTCCACGGAATTGCCGAAAATAAGATTGGAAAGGCCAAAATCTGCAATATATGAAGTCATGTCATCTCCTAATAGGACATTGTTAGGCTTCAGGTCACAGTGAATCACTTGAACAAAGCAATAATGGTGAAGATATGCCATCCCTTCTGCTATCTCCATGGCTATCCTTATTCGATCACTCAAACTTAATCTGCATCTACCCCCGTCACAAGGATACAGCCATTTCTCTAAGCTTCCATTTGACATGAATGGAAGTATTAAGGCTTTAAAATCAAGGTTGCAACATGCTGAAATGATTTTAATTACATTGCGGTGCCGAACTCTCTTTAATGCACTACACTCTCTGCTGAAACTTTGGTGAGCATGTTCAGCTTGTAACTTGAGAACTTTAACAGCAATATCTGTACCATTCTTTAGAATCCCTTTATAAACAGACCCAAAACTCCCAATTCCTAAAAGATTGTCGTCACTGAACCCACCAGTTGCATCTACAAGTTCTTCATATGAAATTTTCGGAGGCCATACTTTGAGAGCAGGGATGCTGGAACGTCTGCATCTATAGGAAAATACTACCAATAAAAGAGACATGATCAAAATTGCAATACCCACTACGACAGGAATTATTACCTTTTTGGAGACTGATGGCTTTTTGTGTTTGGAATGAGAGCATGGCGGCAAATTTATCCATGCGCCACAAAGGCCAGGATTTCCATTAATTTCTGAGGCATCAAGTGTTTCAAAAGATCCTCCCTTTGGGACCTCTCCGCTTAGCCTGTTTGAAGAGATATTGAGATGGTGAAGAATTTTCATCTTTCTGAAAGCCACTGGTATTGTACCTGACAATTTATTGCAAGAGAGATCCATGTACTCAAGATTTTGCAGATTTGCCAGTGATGCTGGGATTGGCCCCTCAAATGCATTCCAAGAAAGATTTAGATATTCCAACTCCTTGCAGCTTTGCAGTGCGCTTGGAATGCCACCAGAGAAGTTGTTGTGAGATAAGTCTATAGCTAAAATCATAACCATTTTGCTCAGTGCCAAAATAGAACCTTGCAATAAATTGCTGGAAAGATTGAAATATAATTGGAGATTATGCATGCCTGCAACTTCAGGAGGTATATTTCCTGTTAGTTTGTTGTGCGCCAAGTCCATCATTTCCAAGGTCTTGCATCTTCCCAAACTGGCAGGCAGTTTACCTGACAGTTGATTGTGATGAAGTTCAAGCCTTCTTAATTGTGGAAGGTCTCCAAGACTCTCTGGAATTTGCCCTGAAAGCATGTTCGTGCTGATTGACAACCATCCAAGCCTATTTGATTGGCCAAAACTTTCTGGAATTCTTCCCTGTAAATTGTTTTTGTCCAGAAATAATCTTTCCAGATTTTGAAGCTTACTGAGGGTAGAAGGAATGGTTCCAGTGAGTTGGTTCCCCTCTAGTGTTACTGTCTCCAAGCTTGTGAGGTTACTGATCTCATCCGGTATGTTTCCCCCAATTTCATTATAGTTCAATGCCAAAAAATATAATGAATTTGAGAGGCGACCAACTGAAGTGGGCAAAACGCCAGTGAGATAATTAAATCCCAAATCAAGAGTTTCCAAGCTGGAGCAATTAGTTAACACTGTTATAATAGATAAACCACTGCTTCCACTCACAAAATTATTTTGCCACAAAACAAACCGTCTCAGCTGCTTCATTTTCCCAAATACCAGGGGTACTTTGCCTCGCAGTTGGTTGCGCTCTAAGTAAAGCACTTGGAGCTGAGTCCAATTACCCACTGAGTTGGGTATTTCTCCAGTGAGTTGATTTCCCCACAAATAAACTTCTTGCAATTCTGATAGCCTTCCAAATTCCCATGGAATTGAACCGTTTAAGTGGTTCTGATATAACTGCAACATTTGGAGACCAGTGCAATTGGAAATGGCAACGGGGATCGGCCCTGTTAAGTTGTTGGTGTGAAGATTAAGCCAGTTTAGTTGACTAAGCATACCCAACTCAGCAGGAATGCCACCTTGAAGGCTATTTTCGGCCAATTCTAATGTATATAAAAAGGACATGTTTCCTAAGAAAGGTGGAATAACGCCTGTCAGTTTGTTTACTGCTATTGCCATGGTTTCTAAATTTGAAAGAAGACTAAACTCAGAGGGAATGCTTCCACTAAAATGGTTAAACGACAGCCTGAGAGATTGTAAAGACCGACAGCTTCCTAAAGACGATGGAATGTGAGCTTCCATATTGTTATGAGCCAACCAAAGCCTTCTCAAGCGAAATAGACTTCCAAGCTGATATGGAATATGGCCCTCCAGGCTATTATTTCTGAGATCAACTACTCTAAGGAAGGAAAGGTTTCCAAATAAGGGACAGATAGTGCCAAGCAATCCCATACCAGTGAGATTCAAGGAAACCACACGCTGTCGACGAGAAGAGCAGGTAATACCAGTCCAATTGCAGAAACTGTGATTGGGAGACCAATCGAGTAAGGAATGAAATGGGTCGAGAGAGATAGCAGCTTTGAACCCCATGAGAGCTTGTTCATCGGAAAGATAAGAAGACTCCGCCATATGAGCAGGCAGCGCAGAGAGAAACAGTAGCAGAGGGAGCATCATCATCTTCATTCTTGGCTTGCTTTGCACCCAGTTAAGCCCAAATAACATACGTGTGGTTGAAGGCTCCGGTTGGCTTTTAATGCTAACAAGATGTATATAATCTTGTAAAAATATTAATTATAATTTTTGTACACTGATTTGAATATTTTGGTTCAATCGTATCGGTCACATTTACTGAGAAGTTACTCCATTTAAATATTTTTCTTGTCCGTAGGATTTGAAAAATATCGAGCGCTTATGTATTAAATGACAAAGTAATATATTCGGTGGGTACAGCTTTTGTGGGCCAAAAACTCAGTACGAACAAACTGCAACAATTTGTGCTGCTGAATCTCCAAATTGGACAACCCATTTTTTGAAATGCGGGACACTTGTAAGTCTTGTTTAATTTTAATTTTATTTTTATGTGACCGGAACATCTAGATTAATTTCCAAATAACAAAGAGTAGAGAAGTAATTAAAATTACCCAAACGATTTATTTTATTTTATATTTTAGTAAAATAATGTTCAAAAATTTGCTATATGATGTAGAGAGGTAATTAAAGTGACAGAAAATAGTGGAGTGTACCGAAAAAAACATATTAAATAGTTAATATACAGGAAAAAAAATTAACATAATTTATATATATTTTAAAAAGCAAAAATTACGAAATAGTTATAATGTAAATAAAATAAAATAAAATAGTTTTTAAATAAATAAATAAAATATTATTTGGATATTTAGGAAAAGTAAAAATATAAATATATGATTAATTATGGCATCTTCAAGATATTGACTAATATTTTTCTTTTACTTAATTTTGTTGTTATGAGGTTGATTTAAATATTAAATATACATCTCAATGACAATGGCCTATTTCTTTTACTTGCTTATGTTGTGATTTATTCAGTTCCCTTGATAAAACTTGTTTCTCTTTAGATTTAATGGTGAGAATGAATTCAATACAGCAAATATTGTGTGTTTGTACTAATGTCCAAACCATTTTCAAAACCTAAAAGTTATAATTACATTACAAGTATATTAATCATATGGTTGCATTCATGTGGTCCATAATGATGGTTATATATTCTTTTGTCATGAAATACTTCCAAAACATTACAAAATCATATTTTATTAAAAAGTTCTCAAGTACTTATTATTGTCAAAAAAAATAAAAAATTGATACTTGAAATAAAAGATATAAAAGCATAAGAGTAAAATATTACTATAGAAATATATTTACATAGAAAAAATAAAATAACTTGTGAAATAAAAATTAAATTTATTTTTTCATTTATGATTTTTCTAATTATTATTGAAAAATAAAATAGATGTTCAATAAAATATAAGTATAAAGGAAGTAATGTCAAACAAATGGTTCTTCAAATAAATAAGTATTTCTAAATATTAAATAATTATTTATAAACTATGTTATTTATTATATTCTTATTTAATGAATTACATAACTATTGACTATTGTATTTATCAAATAACATAATTATTTTAATTATTTTTTATTGTTATTTTAATTATAATAGTAAAAATAACTCTACTAATGCAATAAAGAAAACAAAGAAAGAACAACCTAAATAAAACAAATATTTTAAATAATTGTAAATTTAAATTAACCTATTTGTCTTCCCAAAAATATATGTAAAAGATGTTTAACATTTTTTAGGCCTCTATTCTTTTTTAACAAAAAAATTAAAAAAGTTAAAATAGGCATTTCAAAAATGATATCTTTCCATGTATTACATAAACTTCTCTAAAGATAGATATACTAATTTATTAGAGAAGTATTTATAGTTTTTTTTAATATTTATTTATGTCCTGAAGATTTTGTAAATAAATAAGTTATCTATGTTACTTTATCATTCAATGTATTGGTTATTTTTTATGGAACAAAAATTATTCTTACCACTTACCTATGAACCTCCAGAATTCAATTATTAGTAAGGGTAAGGATTGACCAACACATAAGTAAGGATTTTGAAGTCCTTACTTCTTCACTTTAAAACCCAGGAGGGTGGTCCTAAATATGTTCATGTGATATTCATTTTATCAAGAACATTTCTAGATATAGATCAAGTTCCTATGAATGTAAATAGACAATATTCATTAAATATTTGGTTGAACTTTAAACAAATTACTATCTATTGCAAGGAATAAAAGCGTACTTCAGATTGGTACATTGTAATTGAAATTTTTTAAATAATTTTCTTTCTCATTTCAAGCCCTTGGTCAAGTGAGCAACTAACTCATTTGTCCTTAGAGTAACCAAATGAAAAGACCAGTGCCTCATCTGTTGGAAAAAATGGAGTAACCTTTGCAATAACCAGTAATACTATAGCAGTTTAACTCAATAAGTGACGTGCTATTGGAATACTACTTTGCAGTATTCAACTCACTATGTCTAAAACACAACTACTTACCAAATCTTATGCTCTTTCCTCGCAAACTTGTGACATTATTTTAGCATTTAATCAATTCTTTGAATTGAAGCAAAAATAATCTCACATTCAATCAAAATAATTGAAGGAAAGTGAAAAGATTATTAACCATTTCATTCATAGTTTGGAAGAAAAGTACATAAAAGAGTGTATGCTTTAGAACTGACATTTTCTTATATTACTACTGCTACTATAAAACTATTTTAAGATTATTACATACATAACTCCTACCCTATACTCCATTCTGATATATTCATCAATATTTACAATTTGCTCCTTCTTGAGCTTCATTGGTTCAACCTAGACCATTTTGAGACTTGAAACTCGAACCCTTGTAATCAGCCTTGAAATCCATTTTATAGAATAAGGGAGCAATAAGCATCAGGTTGAATTACAATTACATTTCATTTGCATTTCAAAGCCAATTTCATCTAAATTTAAGATATTCCCCAGTTAGTTACATGTAATCATTTCAGAATAGGGGAAAGCAAATAACAAAACTCTACACAATTTGGTTGAAATAAACCAGCCATCCACCAAAAGGTGTAGTTCATTGTTACAGTAGCACCAAAACACCTTGTCCTTGTTGAGTAAAGAAGATTCTCCATTAGTATTCCAAGAAAAAACTCATATACTACCTAGAAAAAGGGTGTGTGCAAGAAGTTGAGTCCACTTTTTGGCCAAAAAGTGGAAGTGTTTTTCCTAATTTTCAAAATATGACACATTTGACCTTAAAAATTGAAGCACTTAAAGATGAAATCTTTTAAAAAGTCACTAATCATAAAATGTAGTGCTCGGAGTCTAGTTTCCAAATATGTAATTTATTTCAATACCTAGATTGTACAAATTGAGTTTCAATAGGCATTTCTAAAACCACTGTTTAAAAGTCACTTTTTTTTTTACCATACCATGCACGTGTATGACATCCATATTTTGACTTAAATTATCGTATTTTTCTAAATCCTTTTGGGAAAAGATTTTTTACTCACTGAAGCTTGTTCTTGATATTTTTTGTAATTTTTTATTGAATATTTTATTTTTTGTTAAATTTTTATTAGGCAGATTTGTTGTTTTGAAAAATCGTCGTGTACAACATGCATAAGATGACCTAAACTTATCATTTTTGAATTTTTTTTAAATTGAAAAGAATTTTCTGAAGTTTGTTCTCGTGCAATCTATTTTTCAAAATGTTAAGTTGATCAAAAGTTATTAAAATAGTAAAAAACCCTGATATTTAAAGTTTATGGACCAATTTTATTAGAAATTAATTGAAAAATAGAAAAAATAATCCAATTGTAAAAAAAATTACATATTGAGGATTTGCATTGTCTCATCTAAAATGGGTTTTAATTTTGTAAAAAAATTTGCAAAAAAAGTCGTCAGCCATATGTCCAAAGTCAGTATTTTTCTTTGACATTGTTAGGACCTTCAACTTGCAGGTCAAACCAGGTTGACAGCCTAGATTCGGATTTCCAATGCTTTTCCCAAACCAAAATATTAGGAAAAAACCTAACCACAAAGCTAATAGAAATTCAAATTTTAAAAAACGGGATCACGCTTTATAAAACGGGATCCTGTTTTATAACTAGGATCCCATTCTTTAGTTTCTAATATTCGAACTGTTGGGAGGGAAATTGGATCCCGTTTTGTAAACGGGATCCTGTTTCCCTTCCAACGGCCCCCACATTGAATATCAGGGAATGGGATCCCAGTTTTTATAAACGGGATCCCATTTCTTTTATTTAAATTTACTACAAAAAAATATTGTGAAATCCGCAACTTCACATGTACGACTGAGAGCAGTAAAATTAAACTATTTTTCATGAGCTATTGTATTTACATGTGGTGAACTTGATTTTTAGTTATTTTTTCAAACGAGGCATCATCTACACCATTTTTGAAGTGGAATTGTGTTATTTTTGTGCTTGTTTGGAGGAACACAAGGTCATCAACTTGCAATATGGATTGAATTTTTCAAAGGCATGAAGAAAACAAATTTTAAAGTGGAATTGTGCTAGTTTTCTACTTGTTTTGAGGAACACAAGAGGAAGAATTTTGTCCTAATAGGTATTCAACTTCCAATTTGAATTGAATATTTTGAAGAATTTCACTATTAACATTCATTTGTGCTTGAGAATTTTATAATCATGGGAGATAAAGCTCATAATAAGAGACTTGGAAGACATTGACTCCTCAAGAAGTTGAAGCAAATAGAGAGAAGGAGAGACAAAGACAAAGAGAAAGAAGAATGAGAATGAAATCAATGAATAATGGTGGAGCAACCAATTCCACAACTATTGAAGATGAAAACATTGAGGATACCATGGTTGTAGATGAAGCTAATTTGCAAGGAGTCAATTTGGAGAAGAATATGATTATACAAACAAGTCCTACTATGTCTTCAAATCCCTCTTTGAATGTTATGGAGAATGTTTCAATATGCACAAATCCAGGTACGTCCTCAAATCCACATGTTAGTGAAATGGTAAATTTGTATGTAGAAGTTTTACAAGATGTTGGACTTAATGATGTTGACATTGATGATAATCAGAGAGATGAAACTTTTATAGAATTTGTTGAAAATGAAAAAGAAAAAATATTTTGTTGCAAATGAAAATCAGAATGATCATTTTCTTGAAAATGAAAACAAAACCTGTATTTTTGATTAAAATGAAAATGAAAATGAAAATTTTTGTTGATGAAAATGAAGATGAAAATGTAAATGAAAATGAAGATGAAGATGAAAATCTAGAATGTGATGTTGAATTTAAGGAAAATACTTTTTAAAAATTGGAAGTGGTGTTTTCGATAATCTTCCTGGTCAAATTTCTTGGAGGCAAATAAGAACACATGGAATAGAATATACACCAAATTCTTTTATCGTAAAAATTTGCATTTCATGTCAACTAATGATGCAATTGATGAGAATGAAAAAAAATGAGGAAAGTAATGTAAAGGTTAGGCTTTTATGTTAAACCAAAAAGAAAAAATCAATCATTAAAAAATATTATGTCTACTATTGCTAGTGCCATTCAATCTATTGGGAAAAATAGTCGATCTAAAGATAAAAATGCAACAAGAAGAGCTATAACAATTGGTATAGTTAATAAAGCAACTTTGAATAAAAGAATGGTAAGAAATATTAGTGAAATTTTAAAAATACATCCTAAGACATTGCTAAGAGTAGAAAAAAGAAGAGAAAGTATAGAAAATGATCCTATCAATCAATGTTGGAGTTTCAGTGGAAAACTACCGAGGTCTGATATAAAATTGAATGTTCAAATTAAATATTTGATCAAAAAATATTGGCATGATAATACTAGGGTTTCATCTAATGCTAGAGATGTTTTAAAATTAAGGGTGGGGTCCAAAGTTCATGATCCTCACCCAAAACACCTATTAGATACAACACAAACTGAATTTTATAGAAAATTTTGTAGCGATTTAGTGTTACAGGTGGTAATATTAAAATAAATCAAAGGTCTTTTGAAAAATGTAAACCCTGGTATGTAAAAACTAATAAGCAATGAATATCTTGTTGTTGTAAAATACATGTTCAATTTCATTATTTTTATGATGTTTTTTGATATATACGTTGTACATTGCATACTAACATGATTATACATGAGTGTGGTATTGATATGCCACTTGAAGCAATAAGAGTTTATTTTAGGTTTGTTTTGTGAAAAATCTAATGATAAATTATTTTATTTAAGTTCTTGTATCTCTGGACAATGCATTAACTGTGAAAATCTTTCATTTTTAAGAATTTGTTTGCATGAAAGTATTGATCATGATTTTGGACAAAAATTAGTAGATGTCAAAAGATTTAGGAATGTTGACTATTCTTTAAAAGATGGCTTGATGGCCAATTTCGCGCATGTAGAAACACATTTCCAATTGGTACTATACTTTCAGTGGTTGATTTTGTGGAGAATTATACTCTCGCCCCGCAAGAGGAAATTCAATCTCAATATTATAATTCAGTGCAAGTAGCTATGTTTGTCCATATTGTTTATAGACATGCAGATGATAGCACTGATGATGATAGAAAAGTTTTGAGGGAGTATCATTTTTATTTGAGTGATAATCAGTTACATTCGTCAGAGTTTGTTCAATACTGTTTCAATATATTTTATAGAAATTTAAGAGAAAGAGGAATCCAAATGAAAGAACACCTCATATGGTCAAATAATTGTACGGGGCAGTTCAAGAATGCTCGAATGTTCTATTGGTTAAGTAGGGTTCACAAGGAACTTAATGTCCAGCATATATGGAGTTTTTTTGAAGTTGGGCATGGTAAAGGAGAACATGATGGAGCTGTGCATGTGTCATGGTTCAAAAGAATTCTTGGCAGAGAATAATTAAAATTCGAGGATTCAGTAAAATTTAAAGATGCACGTGAGATTGTGGATTGGTGTAATAGAAGATTATCTGCACCTAGTTTGAGTGATTACTCTACAATTCATCGATTATTTTGGTTGGTGGAAGAAGAGAACATTGTACCTAGAGTTGATTGTGAGACAATCAGTGGATCTACTAAATGGCATTCATTTAGGAGTGCGACAACAAGCACATGGACTATTTGGACAAGGGAGCTTGAATGTTTTTTCCAGTTTTGCATCTCAGGAGATTGGGAAGCATGTGAAAATACATAATGGGTTGAACCGTGGGAGCAAAGATCATTGACACCTGCAGAAGCACATAATCAATATGAAAGAACTATTGAAGAAAATGATCAAGTGTTTGCATCTAAAGATTATGACCATGTTTCAGACCTTGTACAAGAAGGTAATTTTAATTCAATTTATTTCACTTTATTAAGTTATTTTGTAATACTAAATTATTTATATGGATATGCACAAGTTATTAAATCAAATTTTTTTGGCAGGACATTTGTATGTTGTTATTGCACCTAAGGGGAATGAAGAGCAAACAAAATATTGGTTGGCTCGTTGTGTGGAAACTAAATATAAGTTAATAACACCTTGAGAAGATGACGATGGCTTTCATTATCCAACAGGTACGGTGATTCCCTTAAGACACCCCCTTAAGAAAATTTTGATAACAAGTTATAGATCCCCTTAAGTATTTTTTTAGAACAAGTCTTTGATCCCCTTAAGAAAATTTTGAGAACTTATTTGATGATGGTTTTTTAACATGTTTTCCAATAGGATCAGTGGTGGTTGTTGGCACTTGGCTATGAAAATACCTGAGAAGAAAGAATGGTCTACCTGCATTCAAAGACTATGAAACACATAAAAAGATTATACATTATTCACATTTGGTGGTGGCAACAAATATAAAACTAGAGCGGTATCGTGGAAGACCTTAAAAAAAAGTGTTATGGTCAATTTCTATGGAAGAACATGTGGCAATCATAGATGAATTGGAAAAAAGAGAGGATGCAGATGGTACAATGGAATAAGTAAATACAAGTAAATATAGTTTTAGTTTTATTTTGTCCTTTTAAATACATTAAATACATGTTTCGACATTGGTCAAGTGTGTTATTAGTTGAAATTGATTTAAATTGTCCTTTTATACATCCTAAAGAATAATCACAAAAAAAATATAGTCCATGCGGATTCAACCTAAACAACATGGAATACTTGGTAAAAATAGGTAATTATTAGTTAAATTTTATTTAAATACATGTTTTGATTACATATTGATATTTCTTGTACATTAATAGTTAAAATTTATTTATTGTCATTTTTTGTATCCTTAAGCCATCATTGCATTGATCTCATACTTTGAAACAAAAAGGAGAGGATGCCTGGATTAAACCTACAAACATGTGTGGAATACTTTTAAATGCAGGTACTTGAGTTTTGTACATATAGATAGTTTTATATAAATTAAAATATGTATGTTTTGATGATTTCATTGATATTGCTTGTACCTTTTTATATCAGGTGGTATGAAGACCTACTACATTCTAGCCACGAGTTTGAGATGTTCTTGAGATGGCATATCCAAATTTTGTAAACATTGTTTTGAGATGACATATATGTACATACATACTTACAAAATTAAACATACTCTATGTACTTCTATGTATCCAATCAATATTCTATATATTTTGTTTGTTAAATGTGCATGTTTTCCTACTTTGAAACTTTATGTCTAATTGTATAATCACTAAATATCATGCATACATTATTGTTAAATCGATTATATCCTTAAGACGTATTATGACCCCTTAATACATCCCCTTAAGAAATTCTATTATGACCCCTTAAGACATCCCCTTAAGACGTTCTATTACGACCCCTTTAGACATCCCCTTAAGATGTTCTATTATGACCCCTTTAGACATCCCCTTAAGATGTTTTATTATGACCCCTTTAGACATCCCCTTAAGACCCCTTAAGACATCCCCTTAAGATGTATTATAACCCCTTAAGACATCCCCTTAAGGCATTCTATTATGACCCCTTTAGACATCCCCTTAAGACCCTTTAAGACATCCCCTTAAGACATCATTATTTGTTTTGACAACTCATAAATTAGTGTTAGATGTTATTATTTATAGAATTTATTAATGCTTTTATTCTCTAATCTTCTATGGTATTGTTTATTTCTTAAAATTTTATCCTTTCTGGTATATAAATAGATTGCTTTTGTTTGTAAATTATGATTTATTGACTAATTATTGATTGACGTGAATTGAATAAGTTCATTGAGTAATTATCACTATTTATTGAATGTACATATCATGTATATCATGTATGAAATCACTAAATTTGTAAAGTATAAATATTAAAATGTCCTATATTAATATCATGTATGAGATCACTAAATTTCACATTAATGTCCTATATTAATGTCTTGACTATGAACATAAAATGCATAAATGTACATGTGTAAATTAAAATTTCAAACAATAATAAAGTCCATAATTTATGTAACATATTAAGTGCATGAAACTAATATATTAAGCGCATGAAATAAAGTCTAGAGTACAACCCATGAACTAAAGTCCAACTAAGTACTTGAGGCATGAAATATAAAGTCCAACAGAGTACATGAGAAACCAGAAATATGGTCCATGAAATAAACAAATATAACACATAAAATCACATGTTTCTAGGTCATGTATTGTCTCTATAATCAAGAGACCTCTTCACACCATGAAGACTATGTGGATGACCCAAAACACTTTGTACAAGAGAAAGATGAAATCAGATGTAATACAATGAAAAATTATTTAATGACAATTTGATTTATAATCCATCATAAAATTAAATTACCATCATTTTTGCGTCTAGATTCTCTGGTGCACCTAAAGCAACCTCTAAATTCTCTAAATCAATCTACATAAACAAGATAAATAAATTTGAAATTAGATGTATAACTCTACAATTAATTTTTTTTAATTCAATTTAATTTATAATTTATCATATTTTAATTGTACCGTATTTTGAGGTTGTGCACCAGGCTCTTCTCCAGGACCTGTCTGTACATGCTCAACCACAAGATGTGTCTCATGCTATAAAAGAAAAAGAATATGTAACAAATCTCATATTATGTATATATTCAATTTAAAATTTTAAAAATAAGTTATATTCAAAATATGCAATTTATAATTGACTTTAAATATAATAAAAAATTTAAATTACCATTTGATATGGAGCCCGCTCTACATGTCCTCCTGGTGGTGTAACTATGTCTGGGTCAAGGCTGAAAGTTGCACTAACAAAGTCCTACAAGATCAAAATTAAAGCATGTACAATTGAATTAGGTTTATATATATATATATTCAAGTTTGCACATTTTGTGTAGAAAGTTTTGTAAACAACCTGGAAATCAGTGGCCTCACGAGTAGCTGCAACATCAAATGTTTTCCCGATGCCCATTCTTATTGTAGTATCAACCTAGACATACATGTAGATAGACATTTAACGCTTATAATATTTACAAGTGTACATGGATGCATTTCATATATCTAGTGAATTCAAAATTCATAAAATTGTAACTATACTAATGTAAACTTTAAACAAATGTACAATATGAATGTACCTGCCCCTGATCTATAACACCTGATAGTGGAGGAGTGGTTGACAATCCCTCAGGAGGAATCGACGTGGATGTCGATTGACTCGCCTAAACCAACATAAATATTTCAAACATATATGTGATTCAATTATAAATTTAAAACTCAAGTTAAATTTATGATTTCATATATAATTTTAAAAATTGAAATCAAAATGCCCCATAAGGGTTGCCGAGTATGACCGGTGTCGATGTATTTACTCGTGGAACAGATGATTTCCCCATTGTTAGTGTCATCTGTACACCAAACAATTTGATTGTTAAAATGTATTGCAAACTTTTCTTTGATATATACATCCATCAAAATTCTTATAAAATGAATGTACATCTAGATGCATATTTATACCTGTGTCACAGTGTCCTCAGGGTGATGGTTTGCTGTAAGAAACTCTACAAATGAACTGATGCAACCAGATGAACCACTAGAATCTCCCCGTCCACCTAAACTAGGTGTGGCCTGATCAGGTCCATAGCATACTTGATGACAACTAGTACATATATGGGGGATGGGTCTCGACACTCTTGGAGTGGTACTCAGACCAAATCCATAAAAAACTCCTCCATCATCATCATCTCTATGCTCCCCACCTGCTATCATAGAAGCATGATGATCAAGTTCTCCAATGAGTGTACTAAGGGAACCTAATGTTGAGACTAGAGCTCGATGATGTACAGGTGCAGCAATGGGAGGACTAGGAGCAACAACAATGGGTTGTGCATGCATGGGGCATTGGGTATCAACCCTTGCCCCTAACCTTTATTGTGGCATGCCACCACCAACACCTTGAAATGATCTAAAATCAAAATAATTAGGCTTTTGCCCCAAAACAAACTCTACATATATTTTTCTCAAAAAATACAATGGGCAGTCCCAATTAGCATGTGGGGGACTATCAAAAACCATATACCATCAATCCCAAAAATGTGCACTCATCTGTAGATGTATGCACCACCTCATGGATATTCTATATTTGTTGGGTGGAATGGTTTGTCGAGTAACGGGGTCAAGAAAGTAGGGGGATAGATGGGATTTCATTATTTTAAGGTCTAATATTTGTTTGTAAGAGAGACCATCGGAATAAAATTGTCTCATTTGTTCTCTCTCTCGTCGATGCCTATCAAGATCAGAATTGATCATCCTGATGGCATCAACAATGGTTTGCATCGCAAATGCAAAATGTCTCACATGTGGTGGAATCAATGCTCGACTCTGTATAGCATTGATTTGATTTTGTAAGGATGCAACTTGATCATTTATATGTGCTCTCAAGAGAGCCTTGTCAGATGTGATAGGTGTTGGATGTGGAATATTAGGTGGAGGGGGAGGGGGAGGGGGAGGGGGAGGTGGATGTGGTTGTGGCTGAGGTGGTGGATTGATGATATCATTAATGTTAGAATCATCCATGATATGAGATATAAATGTGCACCTGCATTAAATCATACAAAATAGGACATCCATACATATATTAAGATCATATATTTAATTGAAATAGGATGATCAACATATATATTAAGATCATATATTTAATTGAAATGCACATATATATACATTGATTGAACTTGAGCATACCCATACAAAATTCAAAATTTAACATGTACGTGTACATTTAAAATAAAAAATATGATGCATAATTTGCATGCGTACAGATCATTAAACTAAACTATGTACATACATACAAATTTCAAAATTTAAGAACTATATATGCAAATTTTTAATACATGCACATACATACTAAACAATAAACTTGAAACATTCACAAAGCTCATTTTATCTCTCTCTCTCTCTCTCACACACACACACACACACACACACACACACACACACACACACACACACACATATATATATATATATTACAATTTTTCAGTAGGAGAAATCATGATCTAGTAGATAGTCATAAAATATATACTGTTATATATTATTCATTATAAGTTCATAAATTTCACCAAATTCATAAATCCATGTCACTAAAAATATCCATCTAGAACCAAAATCATAAATTCATGTCACTAAAAATATCCATCCAACCAAATTTATAAATTCATCACACAAAATATCCATCTTTCACCAAATTCATAAATTCATAACTATTTAAGATCATTGTCTTAATTTAGAAACTATTGTGGCTCTCTACTGCATCTCTTCATTTCTTTGTGTTTTCCTTTTTAGAATTGGAAGTTCTCCTCTCCTCTAGCCATTGTCGATGCTCATCTAAGATCCCATCCATAGTCCTGACAACATCAACAAGGGTTTGCATCCTAGATGCAAACATCCTCATAGGAGGTGTGACACATTCTTCATTTTGAATAATGTTGATTTGATCTTGGATGGTTCTAACATTGGCATTGATTTGTGCTTGCAAACAAGCATGTTCATTGATTTCAGGTGGTGGAGGTGGGGGATTACGAGGTGGAGTGGGTGGAGGTGGAGGTGAAGGTGGTGGAGATGGATGGCATGGAGGTGGATTGTGAATATTATTGAATGGATCCATGTGATCTTTAAGAATGAGTGAACCTGCATTAGATTTGTAATTTCAAGATGTAAGATACGTGTTTCGGAAATACCTTTAAACCATTCAATATAAATGGCCTTAAATAATTGAATACAAATGATAAAATATGTAAGCCTCATTTATGTCTAAGGCACATGTTACTTGAATGAAAATACAATTAACTATTAATATTATATAATCTTGCATGATCTTATTATTGCTAAATTTGGTTTCCTTGGGAAACTTTGATCACCAAATTTTAAGAACTTCTTTGATCCCCTTAAGAAATGTCATATTGGGACCCCTTAAGAAATCGAATTACAATTTAAGGTGACGGGATGGCTTAAGGGGATCTGTGTCTAGTGAGGTCCTAGGAGAAAATGACATGGCTCAAGTGAATAAAATTTGGCGAAGTTGCCCAAGGCAACCAAATTTCATCAAGAGCCTTTAAAGAAAAAATGATGGCTTTAGGGTTTAGGGTTTAGACTTTAGAGTTTAGGGTTTAGGGTAATAGGATCGCTTAAGGGGATCTACATGTAGTAAGATCCTAGGACAAAGCTACATGGCATAAGGGAATGAAATTTGGTGGAGTTGCCTAAGGCAACCAAATTTCATTAAGAGCCTAAGAAAAAATGATGGCTTTAGGGTTTAGTGTTTAGAGTTTAGAGTTTACGGTTTAGGGTAATAGGATAACTTAAGGGGATATATGTAGTAAGATCCTATGACAAAATTACATGGCATAAGGGAATGAAATTTGGTGGATTTTCCTAAGACAACCAAATTTCACTTTAAGGTCAAGTAGGACAAAATGAATGGTTTAGTGTTTAGGGTTTATATTTTAGAGTTCAGGGTTTAGGGTTTACAGAACTTAGGGTGAAATTTTGGTGCCCCTTGGAATATAATGAACTTGCAAGTTAATGAAGAACATTTTCTTGTGGCATAGTTGATTGAGATCTACTCTTGTTTCAACTGACCAACCTAGATCATGAAATCTCATTCATATTATAATCTTGCATGATCTTATTATTGTTAAATTTGGTTGCCTTGGGCAACTTCACCAAATTTTAAGAACTTCTTTGATCCCCTTAAGAAATGTCATATTGGGACCCCTTAAGAAATCGATTTATGATTTAGGGTGATAGGATGGCTTAAGGGGATCTAGATGTCTAGTGAGGTCCAAATTTAGTCATACTGTGACCTCATTGGTTCCATCTAGCTCTGGGTCAAGAGTGTTTACCCCTCTAATAAAAAAAGTATCATGTTAAAAATAAATCAATCTATACATATCACAAAAATAACATACATCTATCAAAACAAGTAAAAATTTCCTCCTACATTAGAGGATATCAAAATAAATATGAAATATTTTAATAATTATACTTGTAATCATTTATTAATAAGTTATATCATACATAATTTTAATCACATAATAAAGGAATAAATATACATATGTAGAAGACACAAAAATAAAAAGAGGCTACTCACATGGATCTCGATCCTTCTAGGAAGTTCCTAGATTGGTGTATTTCGTGTAGGACTCTATGTAGGTGTTGGGACCTTCACCTCTCTCCTTGTATATTTCCAACAATCCCACTCACTCCCTCCATAGAGTTATTTCCTTTGTTATTATCTAGTTCTTTTAATCTTCTAAATTAACCTCTTATTTATAGGAGCATGATATGAATCCTCCTCCTCTCTCTATTGTAATAATAGCTTAGTTACTCCAACCTATCATCATGTACCTCCTCCCTTTCCCATGTAATAGGTGTACCTTAGGTACTAAATGGTTCCATCTTGGTCTCCTTATTGATGCATTTCTATCCTTCCACATAAATCTATATAATATCAAAATATAGGTAATTTTATGGTTATTGAATCTCTCTTAATTGCTAAAGAATCCATTATGATTGAGGATGGGTGGATTATTATATAGGATCACATCTTAAAAATCCTATAGAGGTCATGGTATGTGTTTCTTAATACATATATTCCCATACAAACCTCTTTCCATGTATTATCAACTCTCCTATTTAATAGACACCTTACTAGATTTAAATTTCATATGACATATACCCAAGTGTTTCCAATTGGAATTGCTATAATTATACTTTCATGGTATTCTAGATATTCATAATAGTTTTCATAAATCTACCAAATAGACCCATTCTTGACATTGAACCTACATAATTTTAGGTATGTCCAATGAAAGAAACTTTACCCATAGCACTCTCACTTGCACTCTCCTATCTTGTGGATATAATAGAATAAAGTTTTCTTCCAATGATTTAGATCCCTAATGATCATGTCTAAGTGTCATAGAGAGTGATCATCCACTCTTCATAAACTTGTAGGAACCAAAAGGTTTTATATTATGTGTTCAAATAAGTGAAAACATTACAAAAAGCTCTACTGAATGGTGACAACAGAGGGTTTTTTAAGGCAACCAAATTTCATTTTAAGGTCCTAAGAAAAAATTCAAATGCTTTAGTGTTGAGGGTTTATATTTTATAGTTTAGGGTCTAGGGTTTAGCAAACTTAGGGTGAAGTTTGGGTGGCCCTTGGAATAATTTAGACTTGCAAGTTAGTGCCAATTGGAATCGATTGTACGTGCTTGGATTTATGGATTTGCTAACTAAATTTGCAAACAAACATTGATAAACTTTATGAATTTTAACTATTCTTTAACATATTGGTTTCTAATCTAATTATAATTTAACATTGAAACTAAAGTTTAACATATCATTTTTTCCATACAATGCAAATAAAATTTAAAACATTTAAGCAATGCAAACAAATTTTTTTGAGCTCAAAATTACCTAGTTTTCAAAATCAAAATGATTTGTTCAATTTCAATTTAGGGTTTTAACAAAAAAAATTGTTCCAATTCAATTTAGGGTTTCAATTTCTAAGCAATTAGGGTTTTTAATGCAATTTTTTCATTTCAATTCAAACTAGGGTTTTCAAATTCATTTTTTTCGTTTGATTTGAATTCAGGGTTTCAAAAAGCTTGATTAGGGTTTCTAAATGCAATTTTTGTTTCATTTCAATTTTTAGGGTTTTGAAATGCAATTTTTGTTTCGTTTCAATTAGGGTTTTCAAATTCAATTTTTTTTGGTTTAATTGAACAACTTAGGTTTCAAAAGTCAAATTTTGTTTGTAAAACACAATTCAAGGTTCATTTTTTCATTTCTATTAAAAAATCTTTAGGTTTCATTGCATTTTTTCATCTATTTTTACAATTACTCATTTCTACTATAACAGGAAAAAAATGCTCAAAACATGAAATAAATTAAAAAAAACATGCTAAATTCACTTATTTTCTTCACCATTTCAATAAAAAGTGGAAAAATGCAAAAAAAAGGGGTGTGGGCAGGTACCTAGAGCTATTTGTGGGGGTCGTTGTCACCTGTACTTGGAATCCTATCCACTGCAAAATCAACTCTGTTTATTTTTTAAAAAATAAATAGCATTATAAAACAGGATCTCATTTCGTAGTAATCGGGATCCCATTCCTTATCCGTTGGTTCAGGATCCTATAGGAAACGAGATCCCAATTTTTAAAAAGTGGGATCCCATTTTTTATTTAGGCTCAGGATCTCGAAGCTAAACAGGATCCCAATTTTTAAAAATCGGGATCCCATTTTTGCAAAGTTGATTTCAATTTTTTGGCTAAGGAAAAAACTTCCACATTTCATGGACTCAACTTTGTGCACTTACCCAAAGGTATCCTCATCATTGAAGACACAGGGTTCAACAAATCCACCTCACACTAGCCCAAAAGATTTCCATGTCAGCACCGAAGACGAAAAATGAAAGATATGTTGAAGAGGAAAAAATTGTAGCAACAGCTATGGTGTCATAAAAAAAAATAGGGCGGGGATGCCACTCTAAGTCATTAGCATCAAAGTATGCTTGCCCACCCCTTATTCATGATGAAATTGGAGGAGCCACCAATCCTTCCTCATTAGAGTCTTCATATGGCACTAGGGAAAGAAGGTAATGGTCGTACTCTGGGTTAGTATCACCTCCACCATCTGAAGGGCTATCAGAAACCACAATGGTTGAATTATGTCTCCCTAGGCAGGCCTTATGATACTTGTTTCTCTTCTTTTCTTTCTTCATAGGCTCAACTAAATCCCTTTAAACTTGACCAATTCTTTTGAAATGGTCCTGATTCTCAAATTTTATGTGCTCTTGACAATAGTCTTCTTATTTTTACAATGAGAATTTCTCTTACCCTTGGGTGTTGTAGAATTCCCAAGTACTTCTTGCTCATCCACAGATATATCCTCTTGAAATTTGAACACACTAAGTCTCTTGGACCTCCTAGTTGGTTGAATAGACACACTTGACTTACCCATTCTCTCAAGAGATAGGGTAAAAACTGGCCAACCTGGATTACAGAAAGACTCACTAGTTTATACACCTAAATTGAAATATAGTTCCCAAACTCGTTCTCTTCATATAATATTTCCCGAATTCGTTCTCTTCATATAATATTTGAGGTTTAGGGTCTTTAGACTTAAGCACTGTTATATTTTCCTTAAATGCAGGTTCAAGACACACCTTCTCTTTACCAATAGGAATGGTTGCATACAACCAATCTAGTTGTATTTCTCCACCCAAATCTTTGCAAAAACTTCTTCTTAGAAGCATACCATAGCTAGTAGGTATGTCTACAACTAGTATGGTGAGTTTGAGTCACTTGTTAGGATAAGCAGCAAGTGCTACTTGAGCATCCTTAATCTGTCCTAGCAAGGGAACCTACTTGGAATCCATAGAGTAGCATTTTCCAAATGTTTTGGTCATCTCTAATCCCAAAGCTTCAACAATTTGTGGAGGCATAACATTATCAAAGGCACCTGAATCAATGATGCAATTATTAACCCTAAATCCATTCAAAAATAAAGAGACATAGAAAGGGTATGGTTTCACATCAAACGACGATGAAGAAGATGCTTTACTGTAGGATACAACATTAGTAGATTGATATTGAGACTAAACTATTGTTTCATCTAAGCCTGCATGTAATTCAAAATGCCTTGACCTCTAACATATTCAATCAGCCTATCAAGTTCTTTAGGTTTCATTTTTAAATATTCAGCTTGGGATACTTGAATTTTGGTAGATTTACAAAATTCTATAATATCAAAAGTTCCAAATAGACTTTTAGAGGATGACACAGTGGGATTTCTTGAAGAACTATTGACTATACCAGATGAAGCATTTTTTCCTTTTGAGGTTGCACTAGCCTTTGTGAGTAAAACTTTTGGAGAATTAGGAATACCTTTTTGGTTGGAATGTTGTTGACTTCTAGTGATAGTGACACAAGTAGCATAATCCAAGGTTATGTATACATATCCTCCTTGATCATCACCGCATTCATATTCTAAATATCCATTCACAAAGTCGCCATATTGGTTGGATGATGTGCCTTCCTCTGTAACCTCTTCTATGAATTCCTTAGTAGTGGTCAATTGTATAAACCTATTCATCTTAGGACAATATACACCATCATGATCATTTGTGAGATGGAAGACGCACATATTATTCTTGTTATCAAGAGGAGGGGCTTCAATTGCCAACCTTTGTTGAGTTGGAGGCAAGGGAAAAGTTTTATTCCCTGGTTGAAGATTAGCTTTCCTAGGTATATCTTGATAAAGTTGGTTACCTTTTGGCATCTGCCTCTTGAGGGAAATTATATTATTAGCTAATCTTTGAATCATAGGATCAGAAGAATTGGTAGGAAGTTCATTACTATTATGCAACTCCTTTTTCCATTTTCTGACAAAAATAAAATCATCCTCCAATTCCACGACCGATGCTTGTGTAGCTTCAAGATTATTTTGTGGCTGCCTTTTCAAAACTAGGCCAATATCTCGATGTTGTGCATTGATGAAGAAACATTTTTATGCTTCTACAGATGGTCTTTTATCAACCATGATCTGATTTATTATTCTATTAAACTTGGCTACAAAATATCTCATGGGTTAATTCCCCTCCTTTTTCAAATGAGTAACTTGAGCTAGCAGCTTTAAATCATCATTTGCACCTTTGAATCTGGCCTCAAACTTGTTGTGCATAGTAGCCCAATTGCTAATGCATCCATGCGGTAGTTGGTAAAACCATTATGTTGTTGCATTCGTTAAAGATTCAACAAACAACTTGACTGCAACATCTTCTTCTTGCACTGTGAGAAACATCAAGCAATAAAAAAGGCATCAACATGTTCCTCTAGTGAAATTTTAGCATCTCCACTAAACTTAGGAAAATTATTTAAAGACCCTTTAGGAAAATCATGCAAGTTATTTCCTAATTGCATAGGACCAATAACAGCACCCCAAGGGACAGGTTGCAGATTGGCCATGGTGAGGGGAAAGTTAACTACATTTGGTAAGGCAGTCCTGTGTAGAACAAGTATTTGAGCAATAGAGTGATTTATAGGTGTTCTAGTAGGTGGGGCTGGTTGGCTCCTAGCCCCTCGCATAGGGGGAATAATATAAGAAATTATTTATTGGAAAATTTCAAAAATGGGGTATGAGTTCCCTCTACTTCTCTCAGCTCTAGTAAATCTGTGAAAATATAGGGTTGATTAATTAACTTATGATGTATGCTCAGATAAGGTGACCAACTTAATATTCTGAATCCCAAGCAAAGTCGCCAAAAATTTGTTTGCTAACATATTTACACTTTCAAGAGTTGAAAAATCAGTACACCACGAAGTACAAGAAATTAACCAACAGCTCTGAATATCCATCTTTAAACAAGATCGATATCCTCTAAATTTTCTTGAGGTAAGCTCCCTCATTAAATTTGCAATGAATTTAAAGAACAAAGAAAGTAAAACACCATGTATGCTTTTAACTAGAAAGCAGGAAAAGTAAACCTGATACCAGAAAATTCCAAGTACCAGGTGCTTAGGCAATAACAAAAAATATTAGCACAAAGACTAATTAATTAGTAGAGGTAAAACATCTTCTCAATACCATATGAGAAATGAAACCAGATGTAAAATTTGTACTTCTCATACCAAGACAAGATATGCAGGATATATTCTTAATGCAAAGATTTAAGAAACAAATAAGCTCAACTAGATTGCACACAGACAAAATGGTAATTCCATTCATCAATAGTACTAAACAATTTTTTTGCAGAATAATGTCTAGAGAGAATGTAGAAAACAAATACGTTCTTAAATAGGTGAATGATTTTCGCCTCTTCGTGTTCATAGCCCGTTAATGAAAAGACACATAAAAGAAGTCAAGAAGAGACAAGTCACTATGACGGTGTCGCTTCATTTCCAGTCTCCTGGGTCGCTAAAGGTCTCTTCTGCCACGCTTGGAAGGTCTTCAAGACATGCATCAGGTCTTTGTGTTGAGGGATAGCTACATTTGTCATCCTCACCTTCCATGTCAGATGGGTATCTTTGGTTGTTTCCACGTGTTGTTCACAAACCTTCAAGTGATCAATGGCCTGAGATGTTACCAAGTGTAAATCACTTAGCTTCTATAAATTTTCAGCATTAGGAGTGAGTATATCAAGATCTTATTTAACCATTTTCTGAAAATTGACGGTTAAACTTCTAATGTCCACATTATCTTTGATCCCATTTTTATCCTACAGCAGACCAAGAGCTATCAGAGTGTTCAATGCTTCATTTGAAATGACATCACACTCATTTACGACCTCTTTAAGTTTTTGTAAACTCTGCTTGGCAACCTGCAATTTTCATTCTACTCCTTTAGCCCATGACAGAAAGTGAGCATCTGAAGCATTGGATATGATTTGATCTGCAGCTAGCTTTTCCATAGCTGAGCCCATCAAGAGTTTCAATTCAATCTGAATAATATCATCTCCCAAAGTAGCTCTCAAAGTATTTGCTTCTTGAAAGTTTTTTAAAGACTCAAAAATAACAAGGCTTCCCTTCTTGATAAGGGACTCATTCCAGTCATCTATGGCTTGGCTTAGACTTTGACTATTTTTTAACTTTGTTAGGGCTTCTTTTCCAACCATAGTGAGAGATTCAACAAAAGCCTCTCCTTGAAAAATGGGTTGAGGAACAACCTCAAAAATTGATTTCAAACAAGTAGTCAAGTTTCAAACCTGAGCTTTCAACTCATCCTTGCTTTCTTTATCTTTCGTTCACCTTTCCACCATTCTGGCTGTCGAAACCTAGAAAATTTGAACATCTCCATCTCTGGTAGGAGGTCCAAGGTCAACCCTATTCACCTCAAAATCACCTGTTGTTGCTAGCAAAGTATCTTTCTACACAGATGGGTGTGCAATCTCTAGCTAAAGTGTTCCTGATTCAGTATCATCTATAAGCCTGGCAGTTTTCAGCTTCTTTGGCTTAGGAGTTAGAGTTCTTTGTAGTAGCTAACTTACCATATCTTGCTTAGGCAGGCTTGATTGTATGGCCTTCCTTTTCTAAGATAATGAATCTTCTAGCCATGTTGGGGTTGTTGTAACCATAGTTGCTTTAAAGCCTGGGGATGCAAACAGAGTTTGAGTAATTGGAGTATCTTTTGGAGACGCAGTTGCCCTTGGCTCCTGAGAAGGGTTTATCTCTCTAACAGGTGATTCATCATGAGAGGGAGAAGAATCGACATTTAAACTTTCTAATCCTTCTTCCTCCTCTTCTCCTTCATTCCCTTTTTCTAAGATAGATAAATTAAAAAGATCATCCCCATAAGTATGTGAGTACACATTTTTGTTTGGTGGATCATCATCACCACTTCCCTAAGCACCTATTACTGAAGACTGAGGGACATTACTGGTTGATTGTCTACTGGCAAAGGCTTGGGAAGTACCTTTAGCATCTCGTGAATCCTTTGATATGGTACAAGGGCGAGACTGTTCAATTTTCTTCTTGGTTACCCATTCCCTAGTTCTAGTCAGAACATCAACAGTTCTCACCTCAATAGTTTCTTTTTCCTTTAATTTATAGTCCATGGCAAGTATGGGCCTACTTTCAATGAGTTTAGTATATACTGGGTCAATCATATCAGACCCATCTTCAATAACATCTCTCAAATCCCACTTCAAGTCATAAATAACAATTTGTTCTACTATCAATCTCATCCAGCTTCTCCTTCTTACCTCATATTAATCAAAACAATCAGCCCAATAGTCTTCAAGGTTGGGTTGGTGATTGAAAGAAGGACCTAATTTCATATTTTCCTTTACATAGTCCTTCAAGTTAAAAGGAAAACGCTCATCATATGAGGGCATATTATACTTCAACAACTCTACCTCAGTGTTCAAGGCATCAGACATGGATTGGTGGCTATATGCACCAAATCCACATGGAAAACTAATAGTAAGTATCTTTCAGTCTTGACATATTCTATTTGCATCAACTAATTGCCTACTGACCTCAATGACTACCCATTTATCTTTAGGGTACCTAGGCAGTTTAATGGGAAAGCCTGCATATCCACCCACTCTTATATAAGAAAATATTTGAAATTGGATAAAATGACAACCATAGAAACTCACAAACCGTATGGCCTCTAGAGACAATCTTATTGTTGGATGCCCCTACATTTCCCTAACCAACCTCATGGTGAAAGTATCAATAATTCTCCTGAAATGAAAGAAACTTGTATGAAGCTAAAGCTTATCAAAGTAGTCATAGATTGGTACTTTCTCTGGCGGTAGGTCACTTGGCCTTAATTCGGGCTAGGGTCAAGTACTCACAAGGGCATATATTAAGTAAGATGACATGAAAAAGAACCTATTCATAACAAAAAGTGACATCATTTCATGTATACGATTACTAATGATCTCAGCCCATTCTAGAAATTTTCTCCACTTATTATAGTTTGGATAAAGAAGTACATCCATTCCTCAAAGTTATGGGAATTCTCATTGCCCCTAACCCTATGCAACAACACAACAATGTCAGGTACTTCATTTATCAGGGGATTTATGTGTAGGTTGTGAGGCAATTGGGATTCACCCTTCTTGGGCTTAAGTAACCAATTCTTCGCTATCATGTTCCTGTAAATCCCCTTTTTGGCAGTGAATTCAATATGAGAATTGGTCATGTCCATTAGTGAATATTCCTCCCTCTTTGGAGTTCTCAAACATGACACAAAATTAGACCTCTGAATTTTTAGAACCAACCTATTGTCCTCTGTTCTAACCTCCCATGTCTATGAATTGTAATGCCTCATGCACTCCAACACTAATTCAGGACTCTGCATGGCTATCAGGAATGCGACAACCTCAATCAATCCACTACCCTTACCCTCTCAATGATAGGTGAAGGATTGGGTTGGTTAAATTTGTTTCTTAGTTCATCTAGGTTAACCAACCCTAGCCAAGTGTAGCCAATCTCAGGCCCCTCATAAGTTAAACCAGACACATATTCATAACCAGCATATTTAAACCCTCACCATGTTCAAATGTGACTTTCAACAATATATACTTTTTGAATGAAAACAATTCATAAAAGATGTTGTAATGGATAAACTATAAATGCCTCTGGTGGTGATTTCTGCAATTCGCATTGTGCGCGTCCTCCAATTCATTCGCAAAAATTGTTGTGACAAGAATGCTTTTCATTCCGCTATTTTATTAACCACAACTACATGGAAAAACATGATGGTAGATGGGCATTAATTTCCCAATTTAGAATTATGACACATGGTAGCTGTCGCTGTGAACATTCCCCATATAATTGTCTTTTGAAAATTTAAAAACAAATGTCTATGGGCGGTTATAAAAGAGGTTCGTAGAACTTCACAAATAAGTGCCCAAGTTCAAGCATGACCAAAAAAGGATGTCCAGGCTTATCGCAATCACATTAAAGACAAAGTTTGACCAAGTACACAAAACACCGCCCTATTTGACACTTGAAAGAAACAAAAGGGGTCTTGGGCGGCAAAGTGAGAAGTTAGAAAAACTATGAAAAACCCCACCCGAGTTAGAATAATGACATAAAATACCACCCATGTTTAAATAAAGGATTATATGGGTTAGCGGAAAACTTAATGAGATGGGGAATGAAGCAATGGTAAACTGGCTCTGACTAGGGATGAAGACTGATAAGGATGAAGTAACAAACCCAGATTTAATGGAAGTGGATCAGTGTCTTATCCATTGGGCAATGGAGTCAATCAAGGTATGATATACTCTCTAGCAGTGAGAAAACAAACAAACAAACAAGGGAAAAAAAAACCCAAAACAAAACCTAAAACTAACTATGTACAAAGGAAGGGGAGGCCATGAAGGTCGTCACAGTTGATATAGCTTTAAATATTTCCCATTATAAGGAATGGGAAGAGGGGTCCCATTAGGGTATGCCAGCTGAAATGTATTAGGCTCGAGTTCCTAAATAATTTTGAAATGGATGATCCAAAGTGAATCAAACTTTTTGTGGGCACCCTTTGGTTCTTTGCATTTATCCCACAACAAAACTGAATCTCTGAGCATGAATTTTCTAGGTTGGGACTTTCTTTCAAAAATATTTTTGACCCTTGCTTGGTGTATATTTATTTTGTCTACCATTTCTTCATGTTGTTCTTGCAATTTGGTTAAGTACAAAATCCTTTTCTCTAAAGCATCACTAAATTCAACTTCCTCAATAACAGTTTACAATTTTTGAATTGGAAATTCCAATGAAAGGCGAAGCACGCCTTCCACTCCATAAACCAACTCAAAGGGAGTAATTCCAATAGCTCATTTCAGAGTTATCTAATCTGCCCATAGAGCTTCATATAACCTTTTGTGCCAGTCTTTCTAATTGTCACTAACTAGCTTTTTGATAATATCTATCATTTTTTTGTTACTTGATTTTTCTTGACCATTTCCCTATGGATAATAATCAGTTGAATGGGAAATAGAGATCCCATAGTCATAGTAGAAAAGTGAGAATTCACTAGATGAGAAACTGGTGGCATTATCAATGACTAGTTTATGTGGAACTCCATACTTGACCAAAATGTTTTCTTTGATAAAATCATAGACTCTCAGAAGTGGTTCTTTTAACTGGAATTGCCTCCACCCATTTACTAAAGTAATTAGTAGCTGTAATAATGTGAGTATGACATGCGCTAGATGGTGGACTAACTGGACCAATAAAATAAAGCCCCCATTGCTGAAATGGTCCATCGATAACCATAGGTTTGAGTGGAAAGGCTGCTAATTGAGGCATTCCTGCAAATAATTTGCATTTATCACACTTACCAACCTAGTGATAGGCATCTTTAAACATCCCAGGCTAGTAGTACCCATGTCTTAGGATCTTGAAAGTAGAGAAATGACCACCATAGGCCTTGTTATGGAAGAGATTAATCAATCATTCTTGTTGATTTTTATCAATGTATTTTAAGAAAGTTCCATCTATACCTCTCTTGTACAAGGTGTCATTGCAGATAACATACTTAGCTGCCTTCAGCTTTAGATTCCTTTTCTGTTTGCTTGAGAGGTGATTTGGATATTGCCCGTAAGTAAGGAAATAAGCAATATCAGAGAACCATTCATCTTGTAGACTAACATTTAATACCAATGGTAGATCTTCATTTTTTTCTTCACTCAAATTTTTTTCCATCAACTTACAAAGTCCTTTCCCTCTTACTAACTTAGTAGGCTTTAGGATTAAGTCATACTCTTGTACCTTAGCTATCCAACTTCCTCTCCTATTACAATCAAGATCTTGTTGGGTTAGTATACTCTTGACAGTTGGGTCTAGTACATAAACCACTAAGTGTGAGTGAAGAATATAGAACTAAAATTTCCTAACTTCTCTAACCATTGCAAATGCATGATTTTCAATAGGAGAGTAATTAAGCTCATGCTTCTTTAATGGATTTCTCATGAAATCAATAGGTTCCTGAACTTTCTCTTCATTCTCCTGTAATAGTACAACAAATGTGGTGTGCTCTGAAGCATAGCAATAAATAATGAAATCCTTTTTAAAGTTTGGACTGACCAAGATAGGAGCTTGAGAAATTGCTTCCTTAATGTTTTCAAAAGATTGCTTCCCAACCTCATTCCATTTAAAACCTAGTTTTTCTTTCATCATGTCTACGATTTGTTTAGTAATCTCAAAAAAATCTAGAACAAATTTTCTTAGGAAATTCACCTAGCCAAAGAAAGACTTTACACGAGTTTGGCTTGAAGGAAGATTCAATTGCAAGATAGCTTTAACTCGATCTGGATCTATTCTAATACCTTCTTTAGACAAAATGTAGCCTAAGATTTTTCCTTCTATAACAACAAAAATAGACTTTCAAGGAAATGCCATGTTCTGCCATGTTCTACACACCTTTGTAGGACCCGTTCTAGATCTTGGAAATGATCAATCCTTTACTTAGAGAACACTATCAAGTCATCAAGATAGATGACTATAATTTTGTTCTAAAGGTCACCAAAAGATAAATCCATAGTGCATTGTAATGTGGCTCCTACATTAATAAGTCCAAATGGCATTCAATTATAAGCAAAAGTTCCCCAAGGTGTAGTAAATGTAGTTTTATGTTGATCCTCTCTTGAGATGCTGATCTAATTATATCCCGAAAAGCCATCTAACATGGACATCATCTCTGAGCTAACAACTATTTGCAAAATATGGTCCATGTTAGGTAAATAATAATTATCCTTCAGTGATCTACTTGATTGAGATTCCTAAAATCAACACATATTCGAATCTCCCCATTTTTCTTGCGCACTAGAACAATATTTTCCACCCAAGTTGAATCATGTTTAGGGTATATGATCTTTGCCTTTAGCATTTTTTCAATCTCCTTGAAGATAGTGTTAGTTACCCTGGGATTATAATTCCTTTGTTTTTTCCTAAGGGAATTTTTCCCTTCCTTGAGTGGTATATGATGTTGAAAATTTTCATTCATAAAACTATTCAAATCATGATAACACCAGGCAAAGACCTCTTTATACTTAGTTAGCAAGGATATCGGTTTTTCTCTTTCTTCTAGGGAAAAAAACTTACCAATATATACTATTTTTGGAGAAGCAAAATCTCCAATGTTCACTAATTCAAATCCATCAGAGTATGCAACAAAATTACTCATCTCATTCTTGATGGAACGATCATGGTGATCAAATAAATCTTCAAGAGAAACCAAACCTTTGGGTATTTTATTCCCCTTTAATGGAATAACTTTATCTTGGGGATCAATTACATCATCCAGACAAAAATCCTTATACTGATGGTCACTTCAAACAATATTTGAGCAAAAGCTCCAACATTTTCTAGGAAAGTCTGGATTTGCTTATCATTTTCAAACACCTACCAATGGTTGACATTATCAAGGACATTTGGACGATAGATTAACTCAATTCTATAAGATTTATCTTTGAATTTTGGATGTGGAAGGAGCAGAGAAGCTGAGACTGATAACGAGTCAGCTTTTGTGTTAAGTTCCCTAGGAATGGATTCAATCGAAAAAGTATCAAAGTTATTGATAGCATCCTAGACTCGATTCCTGTAATGCTTTATCCTTTCATTCTTAATGGTGAAGAAACTTCGCACTTGCTTAACAATGAGTTTAGCATCTCCCAAAACTTTGAGCATCTTAATTCCCATAACCTTAGCCTCAATTAAATCCAACAAAAGAGCTTCATATTCAGCGGTATTATTAGTGTTATCAAATTCCACCTTATATGGAAAAGAGAATTTCTCACTAGAAGGGGAAATGAGAACAACACCTAATCCTGAACCAGTGTGGGAACAACTTCCATCAAATTCCATTATCCATAACTTAGATTCCAAGTGTGAGGCACATAAAGCATTTCCCTTTTCTTCACTAAGAAAAAGCATATAAATCCTGAACTCATTCTCTTCATGTAATATTTGAGCTTTAAGGTCTTTAGAATTAAGCACTGTTATATTTTCCTTCGATGCAGGTTCAAGATACACCTTCTCTTTACCAACAAGAATGGTTGCATACAACCAATCTAGCTGTATTCCTCCACCCAAATCTTTGCAAAAACTTATGCTTAGAAGCATACCATAGCTAGCAGGTATGTCTGCAACTAGTATGGTGAGTTTGAGTCGCTTGTTAGGATAAGCAGCAAGTGCTACTTGAGCATCCTTAATCTGTCCCAGCAAGGGAACCTTCTTGGAATCCATAGAGTAGCGTTTTCCAAATGTTTTGGTCATCTCTAATCCCAAAGCTTTATCAATTTTTGTAGGCATAACATTATCAAAGGCACCCAAATCAATGATGCAATTATTAACCCTAAATCCATTCAAAAATAAAGAGACATAGAAAGGGTATGGTTTCACATCAGATGATGATGAAGAAGATGCTTTACTGCATGATACAACATTAGTAGCTGGATCTTGAGACTTAACTATTGTTTCATCTAAGCCTGCATGTAATTTAGAATGCCTTGACCTCTAACATATTCAATCAGCCTATCAAGTTCTTGAGGATTCATTTTTAAATATTCAGCTTGGGATACTTGAATTTTGGTAGATTTACAAAATTCTATGATATCAAAAGTTCCAAATTGACTTTTTGAGGATGACTGAATGGGATTTCTTGAAGAACTATTGAATATACCAAATGAAGCATTTTTTCCTTTTGAGGTTGCACTAGCCTTTGTGAGTAATTTTTTTGGAGAATTAGGAATACCTTTTTGGTTGGAATGTTGTTGATTTCTAGTGATAGTGGCACAAGTAGCATCATCCAAGGTGATGTATACATCTCCTCGATCATCATCGGGTTCATATTCTAAATATCCATTCGTAGAGTTTCCATATTTGTTGGATGATGTGCCTTCCTCTGTAACCTCTTTTATGACTTCCTTAATAGTGCTCAATTGTATAAACCTATTCATCTTAGGACAATCTGCACCATCATGATCAGTTGTGATATGGAAGACACATATTCTTCTTGTCATCAGGAGGAGGGGCTTCAATCACCAACCTTTGTTGAGTCGAAGGCAAGGGAAAAGTTTTATTCCTTGGTTGAAGATTAGCTTTCCTAGGTATATCTTGATAAAGTTGGTTACCTTTCGGCATCTGCCTCTTGAGGGAAATTATATCATTAGCTAATCTTTGAATCATAGGATAAGAAGAATTGGTAGGAAGTGCCTTACTGTTATGCAACTCCTTTTTCCATTTTCTGACAAAAATAAAATCATCCTCTAGTTCCACGACCAATGCTTGTGTAGCTTCAAGATTATTTTGTGGTTGCCTTTTCAAAAGAATGCCAATATCTAGGTGTTGTATATTGATGAAGAAATTTTTTTGTGTTTCTACGAAGGGTCTTTTATCAACTGTGATCTGATTCATTATTCTGTTAAACTTGGCTACAAAATCTCTCATGGGTTCATTTGCCTCCTTTTTCAAATGAGTAATTTGAGCTAGCAGCATTAAATCATCATCTATAGCTTTGAATCTAGCCTCAAACTTGTTGTGCATTGTAGCCCAATTGGTGATGCATCCATGCGGTAGTTGGTAAAACCATTGTGTCATTGCATTTGCTAAAGATTCCATAAACAACCTGACTGCAACATCTTCTTCTTACACTGTGAGAACACTGCATGTAGTAGAAAAGGCATCAACATGTTCCTCTGGTGTAATTTTACCATCTCCACTAAACTTAGGAAAATTATTTCAAGAACCTTTAGGCAAATCATGCAAGTTATTTCCTAATTGTAGAGGGCCAATAGTAGCACCCCAAGGGACAAGTTGCAGATTGGCCATGGTGAGGGGAAAGTTAACTGCAACTAGTAAGGCAGTCTTGTCTAGAGCAAGTATTTGAGCAATAGAGTGATTTACAAGTGTTCTAGTAGGGGAGGCTGGTCGGCTCCTATCCATTCACCTAGAGGGAATAATATAAGAAAAATTATTTCTCTACAAAGTTTCAAAAATGGGGTCTGAGTTCCCTATACTTCTCTCACCTCTAGTAAATATGTGAAAATCCAGGGTTAGTTAATTAACTTATGATGTATGCCCGGATAAGGTGATGAACTTAACAATATGAATCCCCAGTAGAGTTGCCAAAAATCTATTGGCTAACAGATTTACACTTTCAAGAGTTGACAAATCAGTTACCACAAAGCGCAAGAAATTAACCAACAACTTTGAATATCTATCTTTATACAAGATCAATATCCTCTAAATTTTCCTTAGGTATAGCTCTCTTATAAAATATTCAAATTAAAACACTATGTATGCTTTTAACCAAAAAGCAGGAAAGGAAAACTTGATATCAAAAAATTCCAAGTACCAGGTGCTTAGGCAGTAATAGAAAATAATAGCACAAAGACTAATTAATTAGCAGAGGTAAAACATCTACTCAATACCAATTGAGAAATGAAACCAAATGTAAAATTTCCACTTCTCATACCAAGACAAGATATGCAAGATATATTCTTAAACACAATGATTTAAGAAACAGATAAGCTCAACTAGATTGCACACAAACAAAATGGTAATTCCATTCATCAATAGTACTTAGCAAATTTTTATAAAATAATGTCTAGAGAGAATTTAGAAAACAAATACATTCTTAAAAAGGCAAATGAGTTTCGCCTCTTCATGTTCATAGCCCGTTAATCAAAAGAAACATAAAAGAAATCAAGAAGAGACAAGTCACTATGATGGTGTCGCTTCATTTCCAGTCTCCTGGGTCACCAAAGGTCTCTTCCACCACACTTGGAAGGTCTTCAAGACATGCATTAGGTATTTGTGTTGACTGATAGCTACATTTTTCATCCTCACCTTCCATGTCAAATGAGTATCTTTGGTCATTTCCACGTGTTCACAAACCTTCAAGTGATCAATGGCCTGAGATGTTACCAAGTGTAATTCACCTAGCTTCTATAAATGTTCAACATTAGGAGTGGGTATATCAAGAGCTTCTTTAACTATTTTCTAAAAATCGACAGTTAAATTTCTAATGTCCACATTATCTTTGGTCCCATTTTTATCCTACAGCAGACCAAGAGCTATCAGAGTGTTCAATGCTTCATCTAAAATGGCATCAAACTCATTTATGACCTCTTTAAGTTTATGTAAACTCTTCTTAGCAACGTGCAATTTCCATTCCACTCTTTTATACCATGACAAAAAGCGAGCATTTGAAGCATTGGATATGATTTGATCTGCGGCCAACTTTTCCATATCTGAGCCCATCAAGAGTTTCAATTCAATCTAATAATTAATCCATAATTTCTCTTCTTTCTCAATGGCAATAATATCATCTCCCAAAGTAGCTCTCAAAGTATTTGCTTCTTGAAAGTTTTTTAAAGACTCGGAAATAACAAGGCTTCCCTTCTTGATAAGGGACTCATTCCAGTCATCTATGGCTTGGCTTAGACTCTGACTATTTTTTAATTTTTGTTAGGGCTTCTTTTCCAACCATAGTGAGTGATTTAATAGAAGCCTCTGCTTGAGAAATGGGTTGAGGAACAACCTTAAAAATGGATTTCAAACAAGTAGTCAAGTTCTGAACATGAGCTTTCAACTCAGCCTTGCTTTCTTTATCTTTCTTTGACCTTTCCACCATTATGGCTGCTGAAACCTAGAAAATTTGAACATCTCCATCTCTGGTAGGAGGTCCAAGGTCAACCCTATTCACCTCAAAATCACCTATTTCTGCTAGCAAAGCATCTTTTTGCACAGATGGGTGTGCAATCTCTAGCTGAAATGTTACTGATTCAGTATCATCTATGAGCCTGGCGGTGGTTTTCAACTTCTTAGGCTTAGGAGTTGGAGTTCTTTGTAGCAGCTAACTTACCATATCTTGCTTAGGAAGGTTTGATTGTATGGCCTTCCTTTTCTGGGATAATGAATCTTCTAGCCATGTTGCAGTTGTTGTAACCTTAGTTGCTTTGAAGCCTAGGGATGAAAATAGAGTTCGAGTAACTAGAGGAGTATCTTCTGCAGACGCAGTTGCCCTTGGCTCTTGAGAAGGATTTATCTCTCTAGAAGGTGAGTCATCCTGAGAGGGAGGAGAATCAACATTTAAACTTTCTAACCCTTATTCCTCCTCTTCTCCTTCATTCCATTTTTCCAAGATAGGTAAATTAAAAATATCATCCCCACAAGTTTGTGAGTACACAGTTTTGTCTAGTGGATAAGCACCTATTGTTGAAGACTGAGGGACATTACTAGTTGTATGTCTGCTGGCAGAGGCTTGGTAAGTAACTTCAATAGCCCATGAATCCTTTGATCTAGTACAAGGGCGAGACAGTTTGGTTTTCTTCTTGGTTACCCATTCCCTAATTCTAGTCAGAACATTGACAATTCTCACCTCAATAGTTTCTTTTTCCTTGAAGTTCCAGTCCATGGCGGGTATGGGCCTACTTTCTTTGAGTTCAGTATATACTGGGTCAATCATATCAGACCCATCTTCGATAACATCTATCAAATTTCACTTCAAGTCATAAATAGCAATTTTTTCTACTATCAACCTCATCTAGCTTCTCCTTCTTACCTCATATTCATCAAAACAATCAGCCCAATAGTCTTCAAGGTTGGGTTGGTGATTGAAAGGACCTAATTTCAAATTTTTGTTTACATAGTCCTTCAGGTCAAAAGGAAAACACTCATCATATGAGGGCATATTATACCTTGACAACTCCTCCTCAATGTTCAAGGCATCAAACATAGATTGGCAGTTGTATGCACCAAATCCAAATGGAAAACTGACAGTAAGTCTCTTTCTATCTTGACATATTCTATTCACATCAACTAATTGCCTACTGACCTCAATGACTACCCATTTATCTTCAGGGTACCTATGCAGTTTAATGGGAGAGCCTGCATATCCACCCACTCTTCTATAAGAAAATATTTGAAATTCAATAAAATGACAACCATAGAAACTCACAAATTGTATGGCCTTTGGAGACAATCTTATTGTTGGACGCCCTTGCAATTCCCTGACCAACCTCATAGTGAAAGTATCAGCAATTCTCCTAAAATGAAAGAAACTTTTATGAAGTTGAAGCTTATCAAAGTAGTCATAGATTGGTACTTTCTCTGGTGGTAGGTCACTTGGCCTTAATCCAGGCCAAGGTCGAGTACTCACAAGGGCATATATTAAGTAAGATGACATGAAAAAGAACCTTTTCATAACAAAAAGTGACATCATTTCATGTATACGATTACTAATGATCTCAACCCAGTCTAGAAATTGTTCTCCACTTAGTATAATTTGGATAAAGAATTACATCCATTCCTCAAAGTTGTGGACATTCTCATTGCCCCTAACCCTATGCAACAACACAACAATGTTAGCTACTTCATTTATCAGGGGATGTATGTGCAGGTTGCGAGGAAACTAGGATTTACCCTTTTTAGGATTAACTAACCAAGTTTTTGCTATCACGTTCCTGTAAATCCCTTTTTTGGTAGTGAATTCAATCTGAGAATTGGTCATGTCCATTGGTGAATATTCCTCCCTCTCTGGAGTCCTCAAAAATGACACGAAAGTAGACCTCTGAATTTTTAGAACTAGCCTATTACCCTCTATTCTAACCTCCTATGCCTATGAATTGTAATGCCTGATGCACTCCAACACTAATTCTGGACTCTGCATAGCTATCAGGAATGTGACAACCTCAATCAATCCACTGCCCCTTACCCTCTCATTGATAGGTGGAGGATTGGGTTGGTTAAATTTTTTTCTTAGTTCATCTAAGTTAACTGGCCTTAGCCGAGTGTCGCCAATCTCAGGCCCCTCATAAGTTAAACCAGACACATATTCATAACCAGCATATTTAACCCTCGCCATGTTCAAATGTGACTTTCAATAATATATACTTCTTGAATGCAAACAATTCAGAAAGCAGGTTGTAATGGATAAATTGTAAATACCTTTGGTGGTGATTTCTGCAATTCGCACTACACACATCCTCCAATTCTTCCCCAAAAATTGTCGCGACGAGAATGTTTTTCATTCCTCTATTTTATTAACCAAAACTACACGAAAAAACATGGGGGCAAATGGGCATTAATTTCCCAATTTAGAATTATGACACATGGTGGCTATCGCTATCAACATTCCCCATATAACTGTCTTTTGAAAATTTAAAAACAAACATCTATGGGCAGTTATAAAAGAGGTTCGCAAAACTCTACAAATAAGCACCCAAGTTTAAGTGTGACTAAAAGAGGCCACCCAGGGTTGATCCCATAATAGTGGTTTACAATTTTTGGCCAAATTGGACACTGAAATATTTTTTTTAACTAAATCTTCACTTTAGGGCACCTATAGCGGCTAAACCGTGAGGAATTTGAAGATGATGCAAACTAGAGTTTTGTGAAATTTTTTCTATAGATTCTAAATATATTTTTTGCGAAATTTTAGGAATCAAATTGCACTTCTTTTTCCATCTCCCTCGAAAACTAGTTTTTTTTTTCAAAAAACAACATTTTTAAAAAGTGACAATCACTGTATAATGCATAACTTTTTTCCATGAAGGATAAAATTCTAATTATTTCAAATTTAGATTTGAAACTCTAATATCTAGTGCTTCCATTTGGTTAGATAATTTTTTATTGAATATTTTTTCTTTAATCAAGTTTCAAAGTCAAACCAATTACAATTCAGACATAGCGCGACCGTATAATGCTTAACTTTTTTTGTATGTATCGAAATTCAATTTTTTTTTGTTGGATCAAGGACTCCAATATTTGGTGCACTCATATTTTTCAAAAAAAAAATTGATAATCTGCTATTTTTCCACGTGTAGAACAAAGAGCTTAATTTTCGGTGAAAAACCTCTTTTTAATCAAACTAAGAAAACAAATACATAATAAAACCAAAACATATTAAAATTATATTTGTTGGATAGCTCGTTCTGAGGACTACCTGATTCCAGTTGGGTTTGTGGATTCTCCACCATTTTCATCTTCAACCCGAGCTCCAAAGTGCAAATTTTTTTTATTTTTTTGGTGAACAAGGTCAAAAATCACGGAAAAGGGGGGTTCGATCAAACCCCCTTCCAAAAAGGGATTTTCATTTGATTTTTTGGCCGATTGGTCCATACATGCATTAAATGGGTTCGCTCGAACCCTAGTTCGAGCGAACCCTCTTTTGGTTCATTCAAACCAACTAGTTCATTTGAATCCCTAGAATGAAAATTTTTGGCATGGGGTCATTTTTTACAAGTTTTCCTTCCTCATTCGAATTGTAAACCACTTTTGTGGGTTTACCCCCAAGATTATAACAATCACATTAAGGATGAAGGTCAACCAAGTACGCAAAACACTGCCCTATGTAACACTTGAAAGAAACAATAGGGGTCTCGGGCGACAAAGTGAGAAGTTCGAAAAACTATGAAAAACCCCACCCGAGTTAGAATAATGACATAAAAGACTGCCCATGTTTAAATAAAGGATTATATGGGTTAGCGGAAAACTTAATGAGATGTGGAATGAAACAATGGTAACACCAACAAAGGGTTTGGCAAAGGAAAACCCCCATTTACTAACAATCAACAAGTTTTTCCTCCCTTGTGTGTTTATGATTGCAAATTTAGGTTACAGGCTTGAAGATCATTTGAAGTGAAAAGTTGCAAAGTTACATTGCAAAGTTGTCATCTTCACAGAAACTCACCTACAGACTAGATCTGGAAGTTTCAGAACCTAAGATCAGAGAAGAAGAAAGTGCATACATTGAACCTTAGGATCACATTCGGAGATTTCAAAAATTCAGATCGGGGCTAAGTCACCACCTAGGGCATCTTAGTCCTCCAAGTGGAATTTTGCAGAGATTCTTTCGAATCTTGTTCCGGCATCTGAAGATTCCACATTTCCCTAAAAAAATAGTAGTGGGACTAAGAAAATAGTAAGGGTGTCTCAGTCATTCCTTCCACATTTTGATAGCATTTTAGCATTTTTTAGAATCCTCATAACATTTGCAAACTTCCTAGGTACACATATCCTAACTTCTTGTTGTTTAATTTCATCATTTGCATTCATTATTTGGCTTGCATTACTAGGTTTTGTGAGTTGAAATCTTAAAGTGTCTTTTCCAAGATTTTACTTGGTGGTGAACCCCTCAAAGCTTAAAGAACCTCCTCCTAGGTCTTCCTTGTTGAGAATTGACTCACCCTTTGGGTTGATAATCAATCTAATTTGAGATCCTAGGACATTATTGAATTACCTAAGGAGAATAGTGGCATTTCCCCCACCTAATTTCTTTCTGATTCATTTTGGTGAACTTGACATTTTTGAGCATTCATTTTCTAATTTGGAGTTCATTAAAGTCCTAGATCTAGGTTGCATTGCATCTTGCATTAGTGAAAGTGCATCTAGGGTTTTTGACATTTGTATTAATGAAAGTGCATATAGGTTTCATTTTTTCTTTCTTGCATCATTTTATCTCATTGAAAAACTAAAAAATGCATTGTTAATCATCCTAATTGCATTTAGGAACATTAATTGAAAAAATTGCATTCAACTTTGCATCCAATTGCTCATCATTAGTTACTTTTTCTTGCATTCATTTGCACAACTTTCTATTTCTGAACATCAGGTCCTTGAGTAGGTAGCCTAGGAACACTGTTAACAACTTAGAATTTGTTATTTTTCTAACAAAAACCTCTCTTAGGATAAAAATTCCTTTCCTGGAATCTTAGACCCTCTATGGGTTTTTGGCTCAGAAGCCTGTCTTGGTTGTTTGCTGCCTGTTCCAATTTCTAGAAACTCCAAATTCCTTCAATATGACCAAGACTCCCTTGTTGGTGTCTTAGTCCCTATTGAGTTTGAAGTTGCATTTTTCAAGGTTCAAATCTACATTTTTTTGCTTCCTAATCCTCCTGGTAACATATACGATAAGCCTGGAAAGTTTTAGGAACATCTATTCTATGCATCTAAGTCAAAAACATCAATTTAGGGCACTCATTTTTGTAATCATTTCAATTACAAGAATCATTAGATCTGAAAATTCTCACATTTTTGAAACTTTGCATAATATGGATAAAAGTACTTTTCACTTTTGCATATACAATGTTTACATTCATAAAACTTTGCATGAGTTTGACAAAAGTGCTTTTCATTTTTGGATATACATTGTTTGCACTCTCAAAGTTTTGCATACATTGGATAAAAGTGTGTTGCATCTTTTGATACACATTGTTTATATTATTAAAGTATTATATGAGATGGTTAAAAGTGCTTTTCATTCTTGGTCAAACAATGTTAGTACCTTACCTTTCTAGGCATGCTAAGAAAAAATTCATATCCCCTCCATATGAGAGTATTTTACTAAAAGTGAATACAGCCTTAGATAATCCTAACGATCATATTCCTTTTTCTCCTAATATCTCTCCTATTTGTGATGAAGATATTTTTGTGTTAAAAGAACCAATCAATGAGAGTTTTGAGAGTCCTAGTTGTTTCTCTCCTTCTACCTCTCTTAGTGAACAAGACATTGATGAACAAGAAGAAACAACCATAGGTAATCATGACGACCACATAACCATTGAAACTTCAACTAGTCTACATTCATCTCCCAACATCTTCACCTCATGTGATAATGTTCTAGAGGATGAAAGCGTAAGTGAATATATGTTGGTGTTGGATGATAAAAACTTTAAGATTTATGACAACCCTCTTTATGATCCTTTCCCTACCTATCCTATTTTGGAAGACATTATAGGACAAAGGAATGAAATTATGAATAATCATGATAACTACATTTTTTCTTCTCCTAGTATCTCTCCTATTTGTGAAGAAGATACTTTAATCGATGAAATTCATGAGGAAAACATTCTTGAACATGATAATGACATCATTGATAAGCAAGACAATTCAACCATTGATCATTCCCCTACTTGCGATGAAGTCATTTTGGAAGAACCAATCCTTGAATGTCAAGAAAAATTGGTTTGTAGTTATCCTAAAAACTCTCCTACTAGGGAAAATATCACAACGGAAGAAAATGAGAACATTGACAATATTAATTCCTTAGATGAAGGTGATGAAGTAACATTAGAATTCCCTTCACTAAGAGATTATGAAAATAAGGATAAGTCTTCTGAGGTTAGGCACATTAGATACCCCTTGGAGTACTCTCCCGAGCCTAAACTTATCATTTATCCACCCTCTCAAAAACCACAAGTTCAAAACAAACCCAACCTTATCCTCGAACCACCTGTGAATAATGTTTCACAACAACTGAGTTACAATACTATTTTTCATACATACAACACTAGAAATAATTTGCAACCAATACAAACACCTTCAACATCCCTCCCTTTTCCTAATCCCATTTTTCCTAGTGCTCCTCGTTTAACTTCACATAGGGGGAAGGAGTATTATCTTTTTGAACAACTTAAGAATACTCCTGCAAAGATATCCCTATGGGATCTAATTCAAAATTCACCTAAATATCACACTATGCTTCAAACAACCTTCCAACAGGTTGTGGTTCCCTCTAGTGCAAACCTGAATGACATAGCAGCCCTGATTCAAGGAATAAATGCTGACATTATTTTCCACCAAAGTGAGCTCCCTCCTTTGGAAGTGCAAAAACAACATGAACCTTTCATAATAATATCTCAATATAAAAGTGCAAGAATAAAGTGAACCCTTGTTGGCAATGGCTCAACCCTTAATATGTTTAGTGTGACCCTTTTGGATAGGCTTGGAATCAATAAATAAAAAATTCAACCTAACTCTTTATGTATTAAGGGATTTGACAATGTTGGAAAACAACTACTTGGTGTGATCACTTTACCTATTACAATCGGAAAGGCCACATTAGAAACACTGATCCATCTTATGCCTGGCGATCTTTCATACAATCTCCTTTTAGGTAGACCATGGATTCATGCAATGAATGGAGTTCCTTCTACTCTTCATCGTAAAATGAAGTATGTCTACAACAACAAAGTGTACACACTCGAAGTTGACCCTGAACCAAATAGTTGTTTTCAAATATTGAGAAAAACAAGGAGAATCCTTTGGAAATATTAACACCAACTACACAAGTAGAACCCATGCAACAAAAAGACAAAGAAAAACACATTAGGGAAGTCACAAAGCTATTAGAAGATGATTGAGGTTCCTTAGAATTCAAACCTACATTCATGGTTGAATAAAAGATCATAAACAAAGACTAAAAAAGGAAAAGGAAAAGCAGTAATGTTGACACAAAATTTGGAAGACCCTTCGAAAGCATCCACCTCAACCACTTTAGAAGAAAAAGAAAATTATACAACAAACTTTGACAAAATTGACTATCAACAACCACCGAATCCAAAAGAGATGAAGAAACTTTATGGAAAAGGTTATTAAATGATGAAACAACTTGGTTATAGTGGAAAAGGATGTGGTACTAGAGAACAAGGTATCCATGTCCCTATAGAGCCTCAAACACAAGAAAAGACCAATGGTCTTGGTTATTGTCCTTTGATAGAAATAACCAAGCCTTCAAACATCAACACTCTTACAAAATATTCCTCTAAGCTGACTTTAACAGTAGTGCATCCTGAATTTATAGACACTAGTGTTCTTGATTGTTATCCTTTGAATGAAACAGAGAAATCCTCTCTTAACATGAATTTCATCATGCAAAACACTTACAATTCGAATTCAACATATTTTACACCTTCCTTTAAAGAAGAGAACATAATCTCACAATCTAAAGAGTCTTGTGTAAGTATGCCATCTTGTACTAAGAAAGAGATATCTTTATAATCGCAAAACAAAGCAACATCTCCTACTTTTGATCAAGAAAGTATATTGTTGAGACTCCTCCAAGATTGTTTGATATCCCTCCCTCCAAGAACATGAAAGAAATTCTACTACAAACATTCATTTTTTGCATATCATAGGGATCATGTTCATGCTACTAATGAATGCAAGGCTTTGAGTAATATTAAAATCCAACATCTTAAGGATTTTGGTACTCTTCCTTATGTGGGGGAACCTAATTCCTCTAATTGATACTAATTTTCACTCTATCATTCATCTCATCAATCATTTCAGCTCATCCTTGTCTTGCACTAAGTCAGGGCAAGGAGTTGGGTAGCCTTGTCCTTGTATGTCACTTGTCATTGCCTCTTTTGGCTAGTTGATCACCTTTCATGTACATATAAGAGAAAGCTTGGGATGTGGATGACATGTCTTAAGTTGGCTCACATGTGATGTACTGAGCTATCTTTAGCATTGTATTTTTGGGGGAAACCCTTCCATCTTATTCATGACGTAGCTTATTGGAAACATATGAATAGGAATAGGGATTTCCGAGTAAGCTCTCATGTCTTCTTCTACTTTAAAGAAATTGCTCACAACAATGGTGTTAGCAACCACTTTAAAGTGGGGGTATACATAGACACTCATGTTTCAATGTGCTTTTTTCTTTCTTCCTATGATGTCTTTCTTTCTTGGTGGTCTCATTGGATTTGATTTCCTCCGAGAGCATGATATTTCCTTGCATTTGTCCTCTCTTGGAAATATTAAGTACAACATTCCCTAAAATGATACCTTGCATTTGTCCTCTCTTGGAGACATTAAGCACAATGTTCCCTAAGATGAGACCTTGCATGAATGAAGCAAAATCCCTTCGAACATGTCTCTTTCTTGTTGTATTTTATTTTTGTGCCTTATTAAATTCATGGAGGTATGGATTTTATATGGTTCCTCGAGGCTCACCTAGTGAACACCTAGCTTCACTAGCCCTTGTGAACATACATTTTCTTTTTATCCTTATCATAGTCATGGGGGTATGACGTTGATATGGACTTCCTGGGACTCACCTAGTGGACAACTAGCTTCACTAGCCCTCATGAGCATGTGCTTTTTTTGCATAGTGGACAACACATTCCACTTGTAAACCTCTTTTGGAAAAACAACCTAGTCCTGGTCCACAACGCATTGGACAGCTAATTGAAGCTTGATCCATTGCATTTTTCTTTTTCTTTTTCCTTTTTCTATCTTTGATGGTGTATGTTTGCAATCTGGTTATGGCTTCATATATCATCCACAAGTGTGTTCCTTTGTGCCTATGTTGGTTTTCCATAGGATCTTGATCTTGGGGCCTTGGCCACCCTCTTGATTATTGTCATCCTATCTTACTAGAATTTGTACATTTGAACCCCTCTTGATTGCATGGTTGACTACTTCAGTGCAATTTTGAAGCAAGTTCCTATGGGGGCTAAATGTAGTGTAGGAAAATGCATACCCTTGCATTTTCAAACTTGTTTGTGCCCAACTTGCTTTATTTATCCCTATTTATTTCTTAATTGGTCCTATTTTACATCCACGATCCTAATGAATTATATCTTTTTATGGCTAATCTCGACAAACATCAAACGGGAAATGATAATTTAATGATTTTGGTTGTGTTCTTGATTTTTGGGTTGGGACTAAGTCGCCACCTAGGGCATCTTTTTCCTCCAAAGGTCTTGGGACCATGATTTCAAGTGCGCCTTAAATGGGCCCCTTTTTGGAGTTTGTGCCCCAATTTTCATGCCTTAGGACTAAGACGCCACCTAGGGCGTCTTAGTCCCCCTTAAGGTATTTTTGGGATTTAATTTCAAATCTTGGTAGGATTTAACCTCCTTTAATTAATGAATTCATATGTTGTCTTGTTGTGGTGTAATTTCAGGATATTAAGCATAGATAAGTATAAATACAAGGTTCCTTCTCTCATTTTCATATACCAAACAAGATAACAAGCAATCTAAGAACTCTAAGCATCCAAGAATTCAAGCATTCAAGAGCAATTCATCAAGTATTTAGAGCCATCATCAAGATTCAAGCGTCATATCAAGGATATTCTTGCATCATGTGTGTTTTTGAGCTAACATTTGTGATGTATGATTTTAATTCAAGCAAGCAATTCAATTCCATATCTATCAAGCACTCCTTTGATTCAAGATCCATATTCAAGCTAGCCACTTCACATAGGTTTTCAGATTTCATAACAAGCATTTGGTGAGTTGTAACATTTCATGTTATTCATTCATCATTTCCCTTCATTATTCTATTTCATTTCAATGTTCAATTACCAACAAGGGGTTTGACCAAGGCAAACCCCCATTTACTAACAATCAACAAGTTTTTCCTCTCTTGTGTGTTTGTGATTGTAGATTTAGGTTGCAGGCTTGAAGATCATTTGAAGTGAAAAGTTGCAAAGTTGCATTGCAAAGTTGTCATCTTCACAAAAAATCAACTACAGGCCAGATCTGGAAGTTTCAGAACTTGAGATCAGAGAAGAAGAAAGTGTAGACACTAAGCGTCAAGATCACATTCAGAGATTTTAGAAATTTAGATTGGGACTAAGTCACAAACTAGGGAATCTTAGTCCTCCAAGTGGAATTTTTCTAAGATTCTTTTAGATCCTATTATGACATTCAAAGATTCTGCAATTCCCCCAAAAACCAGCAACGGGACTAAGAAAATAGTAAGGGAATCTTAGTCCTTCCTTGCACATTTTGAAAACATTTTAGCATTTCCAAAATCCTCATAACATTTCCAGACTTCCCAGGTACACATATCCTAACTTCTTGTTATTTAATTTCATCATTTGTATTCATTATTTGGTTTGCATTACTAGGTTTTGTGAGTTGAATCTTAAAGTGTCTTTTCCAAGCTTTTGCTTGGTGGTGAACCCCTCAAAGCTTAAAGAACCCCCTCCCAGGTCTTCCTTGTTGAGAATTGGCTCCCCTTTTGGGTTGATAGTCAATCCAATTTGGGAGCCTAGGACATTATTGAATGACTGAAGGAGAATAGTGGCATTTCCCCCACCTATTTTATTATTGGTTCAATATAGATGAATCCACATGTTGTGAGATTCAAGAATCATGGATGAAATCATGATATGGAGAAATTATTTTGCATGGAATCCACAATCCAACCACTATGCACCTACATAGAAATAAAGGAACAATTAAAATAATTAGTGATATGGTAGAAGCAATGAATACTCTAGAAGAAAAGAAGGAATTACTATGGTAAGGAATGAAACCAAATGAGTGCAAAATAAATGGCTCAATGATGGGATCTAGGTACTATCAAGAAAAAAACTATGAACATTAACTAATGATGGTTGGATGATTCATCATGGAATCATATTTCTAATAACTTACACATACTATTTGGCTTATTTTGTTGTTTCAATAATGAAAAATGTTAAGGAGGTATGACATGTGCCTATGGATATGATATCATAATGTCCTTAGGTGGATAGATTCCAACATGTGGAACACATCACTTAAGTTGGTTATATTAGGTCATGTAGAAAAACTATCTATTTACTTATATCATGTGATGAGTAGTCATTTAGTAGGATTGACCCTCCATTGTACTATTAGAAAGAGGTCTATATAAATAATTTAATTGATAAATCTTTGTAAGTAGGTTTGGAGTATGATATTGTATTTAAGATATCTTAGAGATATAACACAGAGTTGTATCTTCCATAAGTAAAATTATATGGTGTTACTCTGCTTCAAGGGTATTTTCTATTTCAATATATATTACATATTATGGCATCTTGACCCACAAGAATCTCTTATATCAAATGAGCTATATCTATATGTGTAGACCTTATCATATTTACATAGTATTAAAACATAGAGTTTTGGGTTCACCAAAATAGGGTATGATGAACATATTCTTCCTCTGATTTCATTTAGGAAATGAGATCTACACAATGAAATGATTATCAATCAAATAAAAGTGTAGATCTACAGATTTCCCTTTTTTGCTAGGGCGGGGGTCTAGGCTAAATAGCACTTCGGGGAGAAAGATTAAGACTATCAAATAAACTCCAAAATGTAAGCTATAGAGTTCAAATGAAAGACAAATCTTAAAACTAATAGAACTGGAAATCAAAAGGAAGATCTAAGAATGTGAAAATGATGTGTACCAGTCACCAAAAGTGTTCTTTCAAAGCTTACAAAGGACTCATTTTCCCTATGGGCTACCCTCCATACCATGGCTGTAATTTTTCTTTTGCTGCACTTTGTCGTTGTTGAATCCAGCTCTACCTTTGTTTGCTTCTTGTTTCCTTGTTGATTTCTCCTCAGCCTTTAGAGCATACTAATATGCTTCTTCCACATTTTGTAACCTTAACATGATTAGTTCATCTTGAATATTCAACCTCAAATCATTAACATATCTTGCTACTTTTTCATGGTCTAATTCATTATGACCAGATCTGATGGGAATTTTATAAAACTCATCTATATAGGCCTTCATACTCAACTCCCTTTATTTTAAATTCTACAATTTCTTGAGAAGTTCAAGCTGATAATCACCAAGTAGAAACTTAGGCTTCATCTTGCTAACCATTCAATCCCATCTTGTGATCTTATCTTTGCCATTTCTTCCTCTCTTAGTCTCACCTCTTTCCACCAGAATGTTGCATGACCCTTCAACCTTGTTTGAACAACCTTCACTCTTTTTGGGTCCTCTATTTCATCATACTCAAAATATTCCTCCATTTATGTTATCCAATCAATTAGTTCATCTGGTTGTAAACTTCCTTAGAAGCTTGGTAACTCTACCCTTGTTCCTTTCCTAATATCAAAAATAGCTCTTATAAGTCTTCTTTCACCTACATCCATATCTCCATATGCATTGTCACCTTCGTGTCCATCCATCTCTGCTCCTCCTTCATCATCTTCACTGTCACTTTCTTCATGTGCCCTACCTCTTCTTATTCCACCTTCTAATGCATTCATTGTTTCTTGCATTCCTCTTAGGGTTTCCAATACCTCATCTATTCTACTTGTTGCTTCTACTACTACAACCTCTGACATCCTTCTCCTTGGAGGCATCTTGCTGCTCTTAATCTCCTTTTTACTGCAATCTTCCTTACTGCAATATCCCTTGCTATAGGGACACACCCATAGTTCACACTCAAAAGAGATTACTCTAACCCTAATCTTAGGCCACTATCCTTCTCCCTAGAGTTGTAGTTGTGCTCCGATACCACGTTGATGTCACCCACCCCCTTGTAGGTGCCTTAAAACTCACATTAAATGAAGTAAATAGGTGGAAAATGAGAGGTGTTGCTATAAGCAGCTCACAGAACCTCTACAAAGGTTTAGAAACATTATTCAAGCCAAATAATAATTTTAAGAGGCATAAAATAAGTTGCAGATGCACAAACTAACTTCTTGTCAAAAACAGGCTATTGTTGCAGATACCCACAGCGTTGGTTCTAGGTGACTATTTGGAATTTCAACAATGTAAGATACTTTAAACTTGCACAGAACAATCCAAACTTATAGAACAACATATTTATATAATATTCCATGCAAATACACACTCAATATTAGAGAACCAAGACTTGGAAGGGAGTAAACAAGTTTTCATTAACTTAGAAAATACAAATAGTTACAATCTTTTTTACAGTTACAACTATTGTGATAAAATATGGAATCTGTTACCCTTCAATTTGACCTCTTACTATCTACTATGAGTTTTTCTGACTACTTTCCAAAACATTCTTCTATTGTCCTATGAAATTCTTTGAAATCCTCTTCTATTCTCCCATGTTTCTACTATTCTAACCTCTTCTTCTTCTCTGTGCCCGCTTCTTCTTTCTTTTGTTATGTTCTTCTTCACCTATCTATCTAAAATATTGAAGCTTCTCTTCAAAATATCTCCAAAATCCCACCTAAACAGCTCCAATGTCCAAAATTTTGCATTAATTTCTCCAACAACCAACTTTTTGACTTCAAAAACTCCCACCCAGCTACCCTTTTTAATTTCATCCTTATTGTTTCTTAGTAAATGAGCATACTGTGGGTTAGTTGCTACCCTCTTAACCAAAAAAATTTTAATTTAAAATTTTGTACCTCTAATCTACTTCACGTGGCAATAGCTGGAAAAGTAAATAATGATGCCCCTGCATCAAAATGTATATGATATAGTCTACTAGACTAAATGGAAACCCCTTTGCTCTACATAGAGGATTTTCTTCTCACAAATAGTTTAATAAAGATGATGAATGATTTTATTGCATAATAAATTAGAATAGAATTATTCCATGGGATGCTCTCAAGATTAGTTTTAATATTCCTTATAACATAAAATTAATTTTTTTTATAATTACTATTTTTTGCAGATGAATCATCTACTATTGGAAAGGAATTATAATCTTAATTTGTGGAATAACTTCTCTTAGTCATCTAGCAAAATTTTGTTGGATTATATTATTTAAAATTTATATTTACATGATTTATAATATTGATAAATTCTAAGCTTATTTTAACTACCTTTAGGCACTAAATTATGAAAAACCTAGATAGGTGACCAAGTTTAGTAATACTTGACCTTATTGATATTGTGCACAAAAAAAACCCATTTGTAGATGGTTTATCATTAAAAAAAAGTTATTGTGGGTGACATTTTTAGTTTGAATCATAGAGTGTGTCTTATGTGTAGATTACATGAATATTTCAAGTATTCATTTTGAATGTTATTATGAGTAATTAGTGTTGAATTATTCATACTTTTTTGTGTGGGGTAAGTGGGTTGGTGTTCCTTTTATTGCATGGTTTGATGCTTTATTTTGTAGTACTGAAAAAAATCCAAAAAAAATGGTTAACTACTTTCAATTTGATCTTGTTAACTATTTTTTAATGATTTCTTAAGATTAAGAGAATTTTGTATTTTTTCTAAGGTATAAGTAATGTAATTTTTATTTCTCAAAATATGTCAAGTATTTCTTATTTATATGTAGATCTATGAGAAAACTAACTTATTTGAAGTAAACATGAAACATACCATTAAAATTTATTTTGTTAACAAAGTGAAAGGTAAGGTGGATCAAGATGTTGCAAATGGTTTTGATTATAAAATTATAGCTGATATTGTTGACCATGAAAACTATGATAAAGTTCATATTTTTCCTATCAAGAATGGTGGCTAAGAAAGTGCTTCATGCATATGGTTATTAACCTAGCCAAGAATATTAACCTAATTGTATCATTTCTCAATATATACATTTAGTAAGAAATTCTCCTAGAATGACTACAAATTATATAAGAAATGACATAAAAATATAAAGTTTACTGTTACAATATAATTTAAATCCAGAAGTAATACATTTAATATTAAAAAATTAAAATTAATTGGCACTGCCCAAAATATGGTGCTCAAAATTTCATGTGTCTTCAACAATATCACTATATTGTATATGATGTAGGTATCACATTTTAAATATTATTTCGTCTCTTGATAAATACTGTGGAGTCTAGACTATACAACATAATATAGTAGAACATTATTATTTGGTTTTCTAGTAGACAAAACAACAATACTTACTTAGACCTAGGATGCAGATGTAGACCAACCTTCATTGTTCCTTGAACCAGCCATATATATACCTCTTGTATTGTCAAGATAAGGTGAGATATCTATTGGTAATTGAATAGTTTTAGGTGTACCAAGAAATGTACCTCTTATTTTATTTAGTCTATCGACTATCTCAATCATATCAGGGCGCTCTTGAGGTGACTCCCTTGTGCAAAATAACCCAATCTGTATAAATTGATTAAGGCATTCCACTGTCATTGATATCTCTGACTCACGAGCATCTAGAAGGAAGAAATTATCCACTACATCTGAGATTCTATTCGGAAAATGCATTTCTACCCATTTTTGTAGATTAATTCCTTCAATGAAAAAATCATCTATTGGTCATCTTCTTGTTAGCAGTTCTAAAATTAATATCCCATAACTGTATACATCTCCCTTTTGTACTAAGTTGTCCACCTAGCCCATACTCTATAATAACAAATAAATAAGGATCAATGACTCCTATATCATTTGAAGCATTTGATGCTCTATAAGATAAACAAAGAAAATGAGTTTTTCTAGGACACCAATACCTAGCCCAAACATATTTTTCAGAATTTTATTTTGATAATCTACTATTTTTCCACGTGTAGAACAAAGAGCTTGATTTTCATTGAAAAAGCTATGTTTAATTAAACTAAAAAAAACACAATAAAACCAAAACATATTAAAATTATATTCGATGGATAGCTCGTTTCGAGGACTACCATCATCCAGTTGGGTTTGTGAAGTTTACTCCATTTTCATCCTCAACTCAAGCTTTGAAAGGCAATTTTTTGCAAAAAAATGGTGCAAGAAGGGGAGAAGGGGGAAAAGGGAGGTTCGCGAACCCCCCTTTTAGTGAACCCCCCTTGACCTTTCAAGTGAAGGGGGGTTCAAGTGAACCCCCTTTTTTCAAAATTTTTCTTTGTTTCCATTTTGGAAAATGTGCAAAATGAGGGTCCCATCATTAAATAGGGTTCACTTGAAGGGGGGTTCGAGCGAACCCCTTTTGGGTTAGAGCAGACCCCCCCTTCGTGCAACCCCCCAAAACCTAAAATTTTCTTCATGGGGGCGTTTTTGCAATTTTCCTTCCTCAACGAAATTGTAAACTAGTTTTGTGGGATCACCACAAAAAATATTTAAAATAAATACTATTGTAAATAATTAGAGCCTATCTTATGAGAGTTAAACCCTTGTTGAAGCCTCCTCCTAAGATTTTTTTATTTTATTTCTACCAAACTCTCTTTTTATCTTTCAACTTTTTCTCACTTAGAGTAATGAAAAATGAAGCCAAAAATACTCTTCCCCAAATTGGGATGAAAGAATAAATACAAGATCAAAACCCTTCATATTTTTATCTAGAGGTGACAAATAACTCCTCCATAACAAATCCTACACCAACCCTAAGGCTCACCATCTTAAGAAAAATATCCCCCTTCAAAACCTCTCAAGTGTCTCCAATTGGGAGATTCCCTTCTAAGAGGGGCCTCCATGTGTAACTCACTCATGTTGAGTCATGGAGGGAATTATCCTCAAACAAACAACCTATAACATAAAATTTGAGCAAAAGGGATAAAAATACTTAGTAAAATTCATTTTAAACCATCAAAGCAATAAACTAAAAAATCAAACACTTAAGGAACCTTACTTTTCAAATTGTTGATCATCTTGCTCCAACTGGTGTTAATGTTCGCCCTACTCCAGTCAACCAAGACTTCCTACTAAGGCAAAATCTTGACAATGCTAGCTCCTCTCTTTAGCCATGGTATGGTGTTATTCCTAATTTGAATGCCTTGCCTCCAGTGTAAGATAATGTGGAAGAATTCTAGGAGCAGCAGGGGGAAAATGAAATACAATTTGATGGTATGGAGGAATAAGGGATGTATTAACAAAGTAGTTTAGGGGCATAGAAGTATGTAAGGGTCTGTTAAGAAAATTTTGAGTGCTAATTCTATGGTTTTTTGAGGCTATTCTCAATAAAAACTTAATATGTAAGGGTAAATTCTAGATTACTAGGTTAAGGGAGTAAAATTTTGATATCTCCAAATTAGTATACGGTAATATCTGGCTGCCAAGAGCCTCTCTAAAAGTTAGTATATTGTACCATTTGGCTATCAAGAGCCTCTAAACTGATATTTTGTAACTTCCTATTTCTATATTAATATATATATAGGCTTTCGTCTTTTGCTTAAAAACAAAAACAATAAAATATGCATTCTGTATGAAATTACAATAATTTCATGTCACTAAAGAAACACTCACATTACAAAGAAAAACATTCACATCACACATGACCCTAGTCCTTGCATATGGACTAGGGTTAGTTTACTTGGTTGAGTACAATTACGTTTACTATGTGACCTCAATTCCCATTGGAAATAAACCTACATTGTTACATAATTTTTCGGTTTGTTATATCAATCATCATACTTGAAGCATCAAGTCATATGATGCTTACTAATTGAACATAGAATTAATTTGAACAATTTGCATCTATAACTCCATTGATCATCATAGTATCATTTCATTTCTAATTGAGCCACATTTTCCTATACATATATATATATATATATATATATATATATATAATTTTCAAAACATATGACATCAACACATAACCATTGAATTGTATTCACCACACAATTTAAATGATCATTGCAATCACATTTGATTTGATGTTATTAAAATTTACTATGAACACCATTTATAAGCATATAATTAGAAACATTCCTTAGTTCACAACAGTCCAAATGCATCATTAAAGATCAACACTTTTAAGAATATTTCCATGCTACTTATCTTTTTGAGATAAGGTGTGTACACATGGAAGAGTGGTGACCTTACATATAATAACTTGGCTATGGCTATTTTCACCTAAACAAATGATTCATTTAGAGGTTTTGAAGAATTGTGTCATCTCCATAATGTAATAGTCAATAGAGTTCAAGCTAAAGATAGCTTAGGATAGGGTGGACTAAAGACACACTATTTATTTTCCCACTAGATTTCAAGATGTATTTAGACACAAACTCAACCCATGATATTCTCAAAATGAGGCATGAATGGTCTTAATAGGTTATTATTTAAAAGAGAAAAGGGTTGTAGTAAATGGTAAGGTCAAACCATGATTATATTTTCTCTACTCATCTTCCATCTAGTAAGCACATGAATATTTTGTAGTATCCTAAATAATTCCAAATGCTAGACCCCTTAGGCAAGATGGTCTCTTCCAAGAAGAGAATTTTAACACCATGAAATGTTATATCGTTTGTAGGATACTACTTCAAAATCTATATTTTTATGCATACATCCTCCATAAAATATTCATTCCTAGGGCTCTATTCATCCCAACTCAATCTCAAAACCCCAACTCCCAAACTTCTTAAGTTTGCATATGTTGTCAAATTTTCCTAGGCAATAGTTCTTTAAATCCTCTAGGCCACTCCAAAGGAATTTTCTCCTAATGTCCTCAATGATTTTAATAGTCACATTGGAAATATTTAAAATATACATAGGGTATATAGGGATAGCTACCAAATAAACTTTGATTAGTGTGATTTTTCTAGCCAAAGTTGGTTGCCTCCTCTTCTAGGATGTTAAATTGTATTGAATTCACTTCACCATGAATTTTTATTCACAATTAAGTGGTTTTTCATTCACAAGTGATATGCCTTGGTAGGAGTTGGGTCAATCTTACTAGTAGAAAAATCAAACACCTCATGGGTATCTAGGGCCTCTACTTAATGCTCCTCTAGGAATAAAATCTTAGGTTTAAAGGGGGTGACCTAGCCAATTGTCCCCTCATAGCATCTCAAAATACTTTTTCAGATATATAGTTTCCCTAAGTGAGGCTTCAAGAAAGAGAATAGTATCATCCACAAAGTAGAAATGGGTCACATTCCCAACCTAAGTAGACACTTGGAGACCTTTCACATTGCTAATACTCAACTTTACCTTGATATTTGTCCCTAAAATCTTCGCCACCAATACTATTATGGTAATTTATCTTGTTTTATCGATACTATTATGATTTAATATCTTTTAACATTTTTCTATATTAATTTAAAAAAAATTGAAATCATACACAAAATCATATAAAACAACTTAAATTCATTATTAATACAAATACATGAACTTACATCATACTTAATTTAATATTCATTTATTTATCATCCTCAATCTTTAATCAAAAAACTTCAACTAAAAAATATTTAAACAATAAATTAAAATTTTAAAAGTGTCCTCATTATATATTCTATTTTGAATGCTTATTATGTTTAAATAAATGTTGATTCTTAATAGATAACTTAACACAAATATCTTTCTACTAAATAGGAGGACAGGGCCATAATATCTAATTTCAAACAATAATGCTATTTTGATATTGAGTACTTATTTTATTGAATTAAACTGAGCATATAGACACTATGACAACAACCAAAGAGTAGAACACCATAGGTCGAGATCAAAACCAAGGTACCATTACATCCATTGACTGACTTTGCTATAATACAGACGGCCCATTATGGTTCGTGGTCACGTGTCAGTCGACCTAAGCGCTTTATTCACAGAATTCAGAGAGTCAAAAGCTCAGAAAGTATGGCCCAACCGCTTTATTGACTTCATCTTCTGTAATATGAACCATTCATTACAGTCATAAATCAGTCAGCTCGAGCATTTTATTCCTTCTCTCTCAAATTCTTCCTTATATTCGACGGTTGGCCGTCTCGATTTCATTTAGTGTTGTAAACAGAACAACATGCATATAACATACATTTTAGCTATAGTCAATGTGAAAACTATCACATTCATCACATTCATGAGGATTGAAAGTTGTTTCCACCGCAGATACACGTGATATAGACATAAACATTGAATAATATAAATCTTAACTTCAATCCAAAATTATTATGAATAATAAGGCCTCCCTCTTCCAGTAAGAAAGACAGAATACTGTTGTTTTGCAAACCCAAAATATTTTTAAATGAGAAAAGTGTTGAAAATCTGATTGAATGAGTCAAAAGAAATTATGATGACTAAAAAGAGACTCAAAAATGATATTAAATAGTTTATGAATGTCACATTGATGATTGATTTTTAAGATAGGGTCATTTTTTTGTGGGTCAAACATCTAGATGGATTGATTTTACAACTCGAACAAAAAATAGAAGACATAATTCACTATCATTCAACTGACCTAAATGAAAATGAAGTCTTTTTTCCCTTACACTACTAATTTTTTGCTTAATGTGGTATAATCCTTGCCTCTAAACAATTGACACATGAAATTTCTTTAAAAACCATCAAACATAACAACTTATCACTCAAACATGTACCTAATTGGTTCATAGAGGCTGATAAGAAGAGGTGAGAACTTTAGAATTAGAATTTGAAAACTTTTGTTTGAGGTTCATCATGTGTCACATAAAAACAATAATGTCAAGTTAGTGATGATAGTATGTGAAACGATGAAAAAAATGGAGTTTTGATTGAAAAGGGGGGATTCACCAAAATGATAACAAATAACCTCAAATTTTCCTCTATTTCATTCAACAAATGAGATTCAAACAATGAAGTGACTAATAGCCGAAAGGTGAATCAAATCAAGGTATGAATCTTGCAAATTTCCCTTTTTTGCTAGGACGGGGGTCTAGGTTAAACATCACTTTGGGAAGAAGGATTAAAACTATCAAATGAACTCTAAAATGCAAACTATAAAGTGCAAATGAAAGACTGTACTCAAAACTAATGGAAACAATAATCGAAAGGAAGATCTAAGGAAGGGAAAATGATGTGTACCAGTCACCAAAAGTGCCTTTTTGAAGCTCACTGAGGACTCATTCACCCTATGGCAAATGGGTCCTAGCTAGGGCTCTGTAAAAATGCTTTCTAGGTTCTCTGCTCCTATGTCAGCACTCCCAGATCCTCGAGTTCCACTGTCAGACAATCAAAAATAAATCTTATAGAAGAGTTTCCATGAGATGACAACTTTCCTTGCAACTTTCTTCAATTTTGCTCTTCAAAGGATCTTCCACCTAAAACTTGCAAACACAAACACAAGAGGAGAAAAATGTTTTGAGTGATGGGGGGTTTGTCTTAGTCAAACCCCATTTGAGTAATTAAACTTTGAAATGAAATAAAATAGCATGAAGGAAATGATGAATGAACAATTTCATGTCACAACTCACCAAACCCTTAATTAAACTTTTGAATGCAAATATGCAACTAGCATGAAGTAGCTTTAATGGATGTGGATCTTGATCTTGAAACTTGGTTTGAAATGATGCCTTTGAATTCTTGAATAGATCATTAACTCTACATCACCATATTATCTCAAACAACATGCATGACTTTAACATGACAATGGATCTTGATTGTTGCAATAATATTCAATGAATCTGACCTGGAATTCCTTGAAAATGCTCTTGAATTTGCTCTAGCTTGATCTCATGAAGTCGCCTAAAAATCCTTAGGATGCTTGAAGACTCTTGTTAGTTGAAACATAGTGAAATGACCTCTTATTTATACATATGTTAGCATTAAATCCTGAAATTCAAATAACACAAGCCAACATGTGAATACACATTTGAAATCATTAAAAAAACTACCAAAAAAATATTTAAATTTAGGTCTTAGGCCTAAGTGAGGACCCATTCAGCCTTGGGTGAATGCATCCTAAATCACTTACCTAGGACACACATTCTCCAATGTTGTGTTATGTAATGACATTAATGAATGTCAGGTTTTACCCTTTGGAAAATGTAATTAATTAGGCTTGGATTTGAATTAAAGGGGTCAATTAAGGGAAATTAAGCTAAATTAATTAATGATGCCTTAGATAAGTGTGAAACTGTAAAGGGTTACACTTTACAACACCATTTGAAATAAGGCACAATTAAGTCCATTTTAATAAATAGGGCCCTGAACTTAATGTGAATATGTAAAACATATTACAACACTAAATTAAGGCATAATTAATTTCATTTTAATAAATAAAGCCCTAAATTTAATGTGAATATGTAAAATACATATTACAACACTAATTTAAGGCATAATTAAGTTCATTTTAATTAATTCCAAATTAGATGTGGAAAAGGGATAATTTTTCCTACACTACAGTATGCAATAAGGATAAATGTACACAATAAGTGTAAGTGGAAGAAAATATGTCGATAGGGATCCAGGGATAAGAAAGGCATAGCACAAGATTTTGTCAATGGTCAATGTGTATTTTTTTAACACGTTCCCATTAAAATGTTCCTGAAACTAAATGGGAAACAAAATGCATATGCTAATTTAACCATTATATTTTTTCACACACTTTAAATGTGTGAGAATCTAACATGAGAATGTTTATAGACATTGTCAATCAACACGAAAAGAAGATGCATAAACACTAATAAAATTATATATAATTTAGATAAAAGTTAATAGATAATATTGGGATTCTTTAAGTATGCTCCTTGATGTGATTTCCCATCAAAAATGAAAAATGATGAAAATATATAAATCAATAGCTTTATTCATTGAAATAGGCACAAACTAAAAGTTGCTTCAACTATCTAGAAAAGAGTAGAGAGAGGGGTTAGAAAATTTCCTTATAATACTAGACACGAATGTAATAATATAATTGTTCATGTGGCAATGCAATATGGAGCATGTGCTATGGTTATGCAATAAGGTTTTACTCTGATCTTCTTAAAATAATAAAGTGATTGAACTTTGTTGTGTGTTTTTGTATAATATGATCAAGATCTATCCAGTTATGGTGGTGAGTTTATGTGTGCACAAGTAATTGCATGAAATCTACTATTGAATCCTTTCTTATAATATATGCCCCCATCCAATTCATAAGGAGATTATAATAAAAATAACAAGAACACATAAATATACACAAAAAATAGGAGCAAGAAAACATGTCTATATTATGTTTGCAACACTATTTTTTAGGGGCTATCCTCCCAATGGGGAATAAAATCTAATCACAATAATCAAAATGCTTTATACTTGCTAAGTCAAATTATAGTATATAGAGTGTCTAAAAACTACTAATATTTAATTCAAGTGTCCAATAATTGTATTTATTCTAATTTAGCATATAGCATTCCTTATAATGAATAAGAATCGTCTAAGATCATTCTATGAAATACATAAATATATCATAATAGGGATTCCTAACATCACCTCCACCTTGAAAAATACTTTATTCTCAACTATTGACATGACATTTTGAGTCTTTAGCCAAATGAGAATGGTATTTAATCTAGAATGTATTTGATCTCCTAAGAGCGTGGAATTTTCATATCACATTCATTGTTATTTTACTAACACCTTTTTAATAACATCATGATGAATTTCTTTTAGGCTTTTATCTAGGACTTCTTCTAGTTATAAACTGATGAATATATCTTCATCCAATTTGGAAAACCCAACATCAAAACTCTTTTAGCATGCCCAATAACACTCTTGAGGTAAGAAACATGAAAAAGAAAGTGGATATTTGAAGAGTAGGGTGTACCAAATTATACACCCCTCACCTATTTGCTTTAACAATTAATGAGGGCCACAAAATTTGGGACCCAATTTATGACCCACCTTGATGGGCAAGTAGGACTACTTGTATGGTTTTAGTTTTGAAAGGCTTGGGTATCAACTTAAAATAAATTAAACCTATAATGACCTCACTACTACTTGAAACAATGTCTTGATCACTTAAGAATATCCTTAAGGTCCCTAAAAATATTTTTCTATTGGGAAGGGGAGCCATAAATTGATTATATCCTAGAAAAAATAGAACACAAGTAGACAACTAATGTGGATTTTACCATAGAGAGACTCCAAATGAGGATTCTTATTATACTACAATTTTTCTCATTCCAAATAGCTTGTTCATTGTCATTGCTACTTAGAAACATAATATCCTAGGTGAGTTTCTAATAATTTATTTACAAACCCTATTTGGAGACTAGTCTAAGGATGATAGGTTGAAGTCATGTTTAATTACTTAAGTTACCCACAACCTAAGCAATTATCGCTAGAATTTTCTTAGTAAGGTAAAGTTGACACAAGTGTTTTTCATAGTCAATTGAGATAAAAATTATCATGAATTCTACCTCTCTTGAATTAAAGTTAAATTTTGGAGCATAATTTAATGAACCCAAGGCTTTAAATGTTAGGTCTTGACTTGTTTCACTTAAATATTCATTTTGGTTACTATTTTATAATGGGACTAATTGAGTATGAGTTTGAGAATTAAGGTTGGAGATGGATGATAACAAGTTTAAGGTATCCTAATCTAACTATACACACTCATTTGGGAGTAACACATCATTTTATTGTTGAACACCCAAAATACTAAGAGGGGGGGTGAATCAGTATTCTTTTAAACCATTCAAATATTTAAACATCCAATCCACTTAGTATATTTAATTGCAATAAATGAAAGAAAGAATTAAACATCCAACAACATCACATAACACATAAACACCAAGATTTTTATGTGGAAAACCTAAAATGGGAAAACCCACAGTGAGGATTAGCTCACAATATATTGTAGCCAGATAAAATATATTTACAGAATTGCTCACTGCAGGTGGACTCACTATCCAAGTGAATTCACTTTCCACTAAGAGAAAGAGATATAGAAGAAAGTTTGTGGCTCACAACCTATATTAAAATATTAAAACTACATCAATCAGATGCATGAGATACAGTTCCAATGAAGCTTAATAAACTAACTTTACACACTTCATATGATTCTTATCTAACACTCTACTTTCCTCTATATTTGCATCACTCTAATATTCTTCTCAAAATTCAGAACTTATATTCACGGTGTATTCACTCAATTTACATCATTCACATCACTTGCATGTTTCTCATATCTCAAAACATTCAAAATGATCTAGCTTATATATCCACTCCAAGAATAACATCAATTAGGTCAGCCTAATTAGATGTATTATACAATATATAACTTGTTGGCTCAAAGTCCTCCCAAACATGCTTTGTGCCAAGATTCAATCATTAAAAAAATTTGAAATAGGTCGGCATGGACCTATAATATCTCCCACATAATTCTGTAATACTTACTTAACCTTTACATACCTTCACACCTATTAGGTCAGCACCGCAAAATACCTACTACAAAAATTCTTCAATTGTGTACCCATATTTGAACATGTGAACCTCAAAACACTATGCCATCTATAATACACACTCTATTGACATCTAGCAACATATCCTTAAATCTGCAAAGCCAAAATCCTATCCATGGAGAAGTGTGGACTCTCCAACTCATATGCACTGTATAAGAAATTACTATAACTATCAGCTCGAATTCTATCATTCATAATTTTCAAACCAAAATCCAAAACTAGAGGGAATTATAGAATTATATGCTTCTATCAACCAAAAAGAACATACTAGAACCGTAGAGATAAAATTTAATTTGTGGACCAATGTGGACCCAAAAACTAGATGCTCTACTACATGGAATTAGCAAGATTGAACTTAGTCAATTTTCATCACAATTATCTTCATTGAATCAAACCATCTTGTGAAATTGTCTTCCACAAACATCCCAAAACATGTTAGAACCAACCAAAATGAACTACAACATGATCTTCATATCAATATACAATTTTGACACCAATGATAACACTACAATGCATAATAGTATTGTTGCAAGTATGAGTTGTTAGTGTTATCATTGATGCCAACACGCCTCTATTGTCATTGATGTCTATTGTGTGGTGAGAGTGTGAGAAGTTGATATTATGTTGTCATTAGTAAAGCTACTAGTGTCAACCTATAGTGTTGCTTTGATAAGCTTGTATCTATGGATATGTGGTTGAGTTACTATTAGTGGTGATGAGGAAGTGTTTAAGATGATAAGGATGTGTCTCTGATTCTTGGTTTCCAAGTTCTTTTGAGAAAATTTAATAAAAAGAGAAAATAGTGTGTTGCAGTGGTGTTTTGTGTTGCAAAGTAGTGTTCTAGTTTTTCTCTACATTTCTTCTAGGTTTAAGATCTACCTGTTCATTTCAGATATGTTTGTTTGAGATGTTTAGAGCTGCTATATCAAGGATTTTGTGTGTTGGATCATTGTACAGAAGAATTTGTGTTCACCAATGTGTGAACTATGCATTGCAAAGGTGTCTGGGAGAAATGTCTTTTCTCTGCATTTCTCTATATTTATACTTTAGGTCTTGCAGATCTGAGGGTGTATTGATTGTGCTGGCATCTTTTTTCACTCAAGGTGGTTCAAGGTTTGGTGCTTCGGAAGTCAGTTTCTTGAGTAACAGTGTATAGCAGAGTTGTCTAAGTGTACTAGGTGTGTACATTCCTCAAGTGGAAGTTGTTGTGAATGAGTTTGTTAAATTTTAGTATTTCTATGGAATATTCTAGGTCATGTTCAAGCATTGTGTGTGGTTCACAAGTTGTCCTTGGATTTAAGGAAGTGTGTACTTAAAATTTTAATGGTGTTTACACAGGTAATAGTCATCCTGGTATTTACACTAATTATAGTGGTTAATTATTCTTCATAGAAACATGTGGTTGAGTGGTGTTATAGTTTTGGGTCCAAAATACGGCGTGATGTGGTCTTCTTTCACTTATATCCACCATGGAAGTGTTTTGATGCTGACCTAAATTGAATTTGCATGGTTGATGTGTACATCCGACCATGGAGAAGGGTTTCAAGGTTAAAGAAGGTATAAATAAGAGTTGTTGAGGAATGATGAGATAGATTCGAGACATGTGAATGATCCAAATTGCAAAGTTATAGAGTGTGAAATTGAGAGGTACAATACAAGCTTTCATATGTTAGATTATTGGATGCAGTGAGCATAAGGTGTCTATAATTTTTTAGTCATGTTGCGAAGGTGTTGATGATGTTGTGATGGATCTCCATGTTGCATTGAGATGGATTTCTTTGTGCAACATTCTTCTCTATCTTCTTTTCTATTCTAATAGTGACCCTTTTTGTATTGAGCCTTTCTTTCTTTGGGTAGTGTGCCCTATTGTATTTAGTATTGATATTACTTATATTATGAGCAAATCCTCACCATTATTTTTCCTTTCATAAATTTTCCATGTAAATCTAGTGTTCTCTTGTGTATGGTGTTAAATTGTTTTAGTTTATGTTATTTTATATTCATTCTAATTCATCATAACATATTAAGGGTTTAATGAATGAATGTGGATCTGAATGTGTATAAAGGATTTGAAGTTTAAGGTACAAATGATTAACCCCCCTTCTTAGTTGTCTTGTGCATTCAAAAATTGGTATCAGAGAAAGGTTCCTTGGAAGAAAGATTAACCGCTTAAGGTAGATCTAGGATGTCACACAAGAAGATGATCATATCTTTGATGGAATAGACTATGCATTATAGAAAACAAGGATGGAAGGCTTTCTAAGTTATATAGGATATGATGTTTGGAAATTACTTCAGAATGGATATACTATACCTACAAATGGTATGATCACTAAAGTCGAAATCAAGCCCTATGAAAGCAATAGTGGGTATGTGCAGGATCATGATGGGCCAAAAAGTGGCAATATGATGGGTATGTGGCTAATGACTATTTTTTTACCCAAAATTGATGAAACGAAAAGGGTTTTTAAAGAAAATTCTCAACTTTCCACTGATATAAATTATGCTTTACCTTGAATTTAATAAGTAATTATTATTCATTTTCTATTCAAATTATGACTAAAGTCCTAATTGATAGGCTAATTGAAAAACATCTATAGCTTTCAAATGGTATCACATTTTTTGAATCCAAAACATGTGTCACATTCTATGCTTCACACACTATAGGATTAAAAAAAGAAAATTTGAATTTCATGAAGTTTTGACCAAGTTAAGGTGGTCAGACATACAACTTTTTATATTTTTGAAAAAGTTGTAATGAAAAAATCATAATTAATTATTTACTTGGAAAAAAATTACAAAAAAATATGCATCACATTGGGGCATGATTCCTCTACTTATATCTAAAATATTATAAAAAAATATTATCATTTTATTGTGGTTAGGGTGGTCAGACACACACCTACTTATTTTTTCCCTAAAATTTAAGTACCATTACATTGAAATTTCAAATTTTCACCAAATATATATATTTTTTCTTAAACAAATCTAGTAGTTTAGAAACTACATTCAATTTTCTACAGATTCTATTCTTAGATATTTTTGAAATAATATAGATAACTTATTCAATTTTTTTCGTCAAGTTGCCTAACTCTGATTTTTTAAAATTTTTTGCCACTTAAGGGCCTATTTTTTCCATGATGATCCTGCACATACCCTAGTAAAGAAAGGTATGATCTCTTAAGTAGTCTTACAAATTCTAAATTAGTGAAAGTTATGAATTTGAAAACTGCTGAAGAAGTCTTGACAAAGCTAGAAATAATTTATGAAAGAGATGATAATGTCAAACAAGCTATGATAAAGAATCTAAAGATCACATTCAAGAAATTGAGAATGTCTAAAGATTCAAAAAAATTACAAGCTACATGTAGAGAGTAGATGAAGTGGTCAGCTCCATCAAAGCTCTCGGTGGAAAAATCAAAGAATAAAAAATGGTAAAGAAAATTCTCAAAACCCTTCTTAAAGCTTATAGTCATAAAGTTTCTCCTATTGAGAAATTTACAAATCTAGATCAATATTCTAGAGATCAATTGTATGGTTCTTTAACAACATTTGAAATTAGAGAATTTGGTACAAATAATGGTGCAAAAGTTGAGACTGCTTTAAGGATGGAAAATCAGAGAAGACTGAAGAATTGGATCGGGAGGATCTTGATGATGTGGAAGCTAACTTTGTGAGAAGGATTAAAAAAGGTACTGGTAAATACAAAGGAAAGTTTCCTTTCAAATGTTTCAGTTGTGGAAAGATAGGTCACTATGCTTCAAGATGTCCAAACAAATTTGTGAAAGAAAAAAACAAGGAGAACAAAGGTAAAATGATTAAGCTATTATGTTAGAGCAGATGCAAGTATTTATGATGATGAATCTGAGTATGGAGATGATGAGATGAATGCTTGTTCATGGCTTTAAAAGATGAATATTTTTCTGCTAGCTCTAAAAGATGTGTGAAGGAAAGCCCTTTGAAGACAAAGGCTAAGATTGAAGGTACCTTGGTATCTGTATTTCATGCTAGATAGGATAAAAGTTATTGGATCATTGAGAGTGGATTCTCTAACCATATGATCAGATACAAGAGTAAGTTTGTTAAACTTGAAAATTATGATGGAGGACTTGTTAGATTTGGTGATTATTTAGGTGCTAGGATATGTGGAATAGGTTCAATCAGTTTTGATGGCAAGCATAATATTGATGATGTTTATTATGTTAAGGGTTTAAGACATAACCTCTCGAGTGTTAGACAAATGTGTAATAAAGGATATAATATTATGTTTTAGGATGATGGATGTGAGATCAGAAAAGGGTCCAAAACTATGATTGTTGTTGGAAGAAGAAAATATGGAAATGTTTATCAGCACAAGGGTGTTGATGGTCATTGTTTTATGACTCAAATTAATGAAAGTTGGCTATGGCATGGGAGGATGTGTCACATTAATTTTGATAATCTGATAAGAATCAATACAATTCAAGCAATGACAGATCTACCAAAGATTACAAAGCCTATCAATGTTGTCTGCAAGGATTGTCAGATTGGAAAGCAAACAAGAAGTTTCAAAGGAAAAGAATAATGTACTACTAAATTGTTGGAGTTGGTATATATAGATATTTTTGGTTTCACAAGAGTAAAAAGTCTTCAAAGTGATGGGTATTTCATGCTTTTGATTGATGATTATCCTAGCATGACATGGATTACTTTTGTTAAAGAAAAATTTGAAGCCCTAGATAGGTTCAAAGCATTTAAAGTTATGGTTGAGAATGAAATGGACATTAAAATCAAGTGTTTGAAGTCTAACAAAGGTGGAGGGTTCACCTCCAATGAATTTAACATGTTTTGTGAGATTCATGGAATAAAGAGGCACTTGTCTACCCCTAAGACTCCTCAACAAAATGGAGTGATTGAAAGGAAAAACATGACTGTTCAAGAAGATGCAAGGACTATGATGAAAGAAGCTAGCCTACCGGAAGTCTACTAGAAAAAAGCAATTCATATTGTTGTTTACATACTTAACATAGTTCAACCAAAAGGAAATATCACAAAAACTTGGGCTATGAGTTGTGGTATCTAAGGATCTCTACTGTCAAGTACTTAAGAGTATTTGGAAGCAAGTGTTATATCAAAAGAGATGAAAACTTGGGAAAGTTTGATGCAAGGTTTGATGAAGGAATCTTCCTTGGATATTCTACTAAAAGAAAATTCAATCTGTGCTACAACAAAATGCTAAGAAAGATTGTTGAGAGTGCAAGTGTCAAGGTTGATAAATATTTTCAGATCTTAGTGGTGATAGATGGATATGAATTAGATGAGCCTATTTGCAGAGAAAAAAATATAAGGAAAGGGAAGTGCAGATTGAAGAGGAAGAAGCTCCAAAAAAAACCCTAAAACCCTTAAGTGTGTGCAAAGGAATCATTCTGAAGAATAGATTATTGGATACAAAAGAAAGGTGTATTGACAAGAAGGAAAGTTACTAAAAAAGAGGTAAATTTGTGTTTACTTTTTGAAATCGAACCTAAAATAGTGATTGAGGCATGAAAATATGAATATTGGATAAAAGATATGGAAGAAGAACTACTGTAGATTGAGAAGAATCAGACTTGGGAGCTTGTCCCAAGACCTATAAACAAAAACATAATTGGAACTAAGTGGGTATTCAGAAATAAATTGAATGAGAATGGAGAAGTTGTAAGAAACAAAGCAATGCTTGTGTCTAAGGGCTACTCACAAGTTCAACATATGTATTTTGAGGAGACATTTCCTCTATTGGAAAAAATGGAAGATATCAAGATTTTTTTGGATTTTGTAACACATAAGGAATTTAAAGTTTATCAAATGGATGTGAAGTATGCTTTCTTGAATGGAGAATTGGAAGAAGTATACATGGAACAACTAGAAGGATTTAAGTTATCAGACAAACCAAATATGGTCTACAAATTGAAGAAGGCATTATATGGATTGAAGCAAGCTTCTAAAGTTTGGTATGCAAGGTTGGATAAGTATTTGATACAACAAGGATACATTAAAGGTATCATAGATAGTAATTTCTACTCTAAAGTATAAAAAGATCAAATCTTGATTGTGGTTGTGTATGTTGATGACATAATTTTTGAAGGTAATGAAGAGATGTGTAAGAAATTTGCAGAAGAGATGCAGAAAGAGTTTGAGATGTCTATGTTTGGGGAGATGAATTTCTTCTTTGGGCTACAAATTAATCAAACAGACAAAGGTACATTTCACAATCAAAGTATACCAAAGAAATGTTGAAGAAGTTTGGAATGGAAGACTCTAAAGCAGTATGTACTCCTATGGTGACTAGTTACAAACTAAGCAAGAGTGATGAATCTCCTAAGGCTAATAAGAGAATGTACAGATCAATGATTGGTGGTCTGCTATATCTAACTACTACTAGACTGGATATCGTGCATGTAGTTTGTCTTGTGGCTAGATTTCAAGAAGACCCTAGAGAATCACAAGTTGCAGCAATGAAAAGGATATTTAGATACTCGAAGGGCTCTTTGGATCATGGCTTATGGTATCCAAAGGATACTAATTTCACTTTGAGTGCTTACACAAATGCAGATTGGGTTCGTTGTGTTGATGATGGGAAAAGTATAAGTGATGGTGCATTCTTTCTTGAATGTAGATTGGCATCATGGCTAAGAAAGAAACAAGATTCAATATCTTTATCTACTACAAAGGTTGTGTACATTGCAACAACATCTTGATGCACACAGGTGTTATGCATGAGGAAAACATTGAAGGATATTGGAGTAGCGTATAATGAACCAATTTCTATCTTCTGTGATAACACAAGTGCAATAAATATTTCAAAAAACATGGTAATACATTCAATGAAAAAGCATATTTCAATAAAATATCACTTTCTGAGAGAGAAGGTTGTGGAGAATGAAGTAAATCTTGAATATGTGCCTACAAAGGATCAAATTTTTGATATATTTACTAAAGCTCTTCCTAAGGATAATTTTCAGTATCTCTGAGAAAAGTTGGAGGTTATTGACCCTCCTTTCTTGAACTAGATGTATAAAGAGATGCATTCATCTAGTGGATCTCAAGATTAATTATTTATCCTAGATTGATGTTGGAGGCTATCTCTCAGGAGGAGTAGGTAGTAGCATTGTTGGTTAGTGTGTGTTTTCATTGTGCAATGGTTGCTAATTCAATACTCTTTGGTGTGTGCTCCTAAGGGGGAGTATATAGATCAATAAAGGAAAGAATTTGCAAAGTAGATTGATTGATGTAAACAAAGAGAATAAACAATACAAATATTTAAGCTCTTTTCCATTGATGAAAAAATGGGGAGAGAGAGTCATGTGAAAAAGGAGAAAGTTAAGTGGGGGAGAAATTCATGAGAAAAGACAAGCTACAAAGGGGGAGAGAGAGATTAATAAGCTAGTTAAGTAAAGAGGAGAAGTAATATGAAGAGTTACAGTATGTTGGTATTTAGAGCTTTTGTGACTTTTGATGGTTTTACACATCATGTTGGCCATCAATAACAAAGGGGGAGATTATTGAAAGTATGAGTAGTTAGTGTAGTTATTGATGTCAACAAGCTTGTGTTGTCATTGATGTCTATTGTTGGATTGAGAGTGTGAGAAGTTGATCTTATCCTTGCTTTGATTAGTTGCATTAAATGTTGTCATTAATAAAGCTATTGGTGTCAATCTCTAGTGTTGCTTTGAAAATATTTTGTCTATGGATATGTGGTTGAGTTACTATTGGTGGTGATGAGGATGTGTTGAAGATTATGAGGATGTGTCTCTGGTGCTTGGTTTCCAAGTGTTTTTGAGAAAATTTTATAAAAAGAGGAAACAATGTGTTGCAATGGTGTTCTATGTTGTAGAGTAGTGTTCTAGTTTTTCTCTGCATTTTTGCTAGGTTGAATATCTTCCTATGTGTTTCTGATATGTTGGTGAGAGATTTTAAAAGGTGTTATATCTAGGATTTGGTCTACTAGATCGATGTACAGAAGAATTTGTGTTCACTAGTGTGTGAATTGTGCATTGCAGAGGTGTTTGGGAGAAATGTCTTTGCTTTGTATTTTTCCATAGTTATGTTTCACATTTTGCGGATCCGAGGGTGTGTTGATTGTAATGGTATCTTTGTTCAGTCATGGTGGTTCGAGGTTTGGTGCTTCAGAAGTCAGTTTCTTGAGTAATAGTATATAATAGGGTTGTCTGACTGTATTGGGTGTGTATATTCTTCAAGTGGAATTTTTTGTGAAGGATTTTGTTAGATTTTAGAATGTTTGTGAAATATTCTATATCATGTTCAAGCATGGTTTGTGGTTCACTAGTCATCCTTGGATTTACAGAAGCTTGTACTTTAAATTTTAATGGTGTTTACATAGGTAACAACTGACCTACTTACACTAATTGTTGTGGATAATTATTGTTTATAAAAGCTTGCGGTTGAGTTGTGTTATAGTTTTGGATCCAAAATAAGGTATGATGTGGTCCACTTTCACTTCTATCTACCATGAATGTGCTTTGGCACCAACCTAATTTGAATTTGCATGGTTAATGTGCATAGCCTACCTTGGAGAAGGGTTTCAGAGTTGAAGAAGGTATAAATAAGAGTTGAGTTGTTGAGGAATGATGAGATATATGTGAATGATGTGAATTGCAGAGTTATAGAGTGTGAAATTAAGAAGTGTAGTGTGAACTTTCATGTGTTAGATTATTGGATGTAGTGAGAAAAAGGTGTCTACAATTTTCCATTCATGTTGTGAAGGTGTTGATGATGTTGTGGTGGATCTACATATTGTATTGAGATGTATTTCACTATGTAACATTCTTCTCTATCTTCTTTTCTATTTGGGCAGTGAGTCTTTCTTTCTTTGGGTAGTGAACTCTATTGTATTCAGTATTTATATTACTTATATTGTGAGCTAATCATCACCATACTTTTTCCCTTCTTAGGTTTTCCACGTAAATCTGGTGTTCTCTTTTGTATGGTGTTAAGTTGTTATAGTTTATGTTATTTTCTTTTCATGCTAATTCATCATAATAGATTAAGAGTTTAATGAACGAATGTGGATCTAAATGTGTATAAGGGATTTGAAGTTTAAGGTACAACTGATTCATCCCCCCCTCTTAGTTGTCTTGTGCATTCAACAAGTATACCTTGTGCTTATCCCTTATGATCATATATTCAACAACTGCATCAATGACAAACACCTCATTCTTCCAACAATCTCACCCTTTTTTCATTGATGGCAACATGCCAAAACATCTTCAAAATATTCTCCCCCTTTGACATCAAGGACAAAGGGCACATACAATAACTTTACTAACATATATTGGATCTCCTACTGAGAAATATGTGCATATGTAAAATTTAAGGGATTGAATTGACTCCCACTAAGTCATACATACCAAAGAAAAAAAAATGTACAGGAAATTGTTCTATATACTCCACATATGTGTAAAGAATTTGAAACTGAAAAAGAGAATGCATAAAGTATAGAAATGTTTTCAACTAGAGGAGGTTGACTTTTGAAGCTTCTACACGAGTCTTCCAAGACTATTTTCCTCCTCATAACTTTGTCCATCCCAAGCATTTTGCATTATGTTTCAAATTCCATTAGTATCTCTTCTCCTTCTAGAGTGTTAGGTACTAGATTTATCTATGTAACTTTGTTAGCACTCAAAAGGGAACTTGAGACAAATATGAATTTGGAATTCACCAAGTCCCTTAGCTCTCCAAATTGCAAAATGATGTTCTCCTTTTGGGCTTGCAACAAGAACCTTTTAGGAAAATCTTCAATAGTGGTCCTTATGTGTCCAACTAGGTCAAGTGTGATCATAAACACTAGAGGCATTATTGATTTGGTACTCAATAGAGTCTATTTCACTCTTGATGCTATGTGTGGATCTGGGCCACTTCATGTAATATTAGAATAGAGCCTTTTCTTCATCCACACAAACTTGTGCATTCTTAAAATTTTCTTGAAACTTTTTGTGTGCAAGAGCACACTTCTTAGTGATTTCTCATCTTCTTATCATTTATTTTCTTTTCAAATTCATTCTCTACTTGTCCTCTAAGACCAAAGACATATTATTTGAAGTATAAATTAATAGCTTCAAATTCTCCATACCAAAAAGTGAAGTGTCAATACTCACATCGTGTATAGCCTCTTCCAATGCCTTCACAGCTTCTTCCAGCAACTCTCCACTCTTTTGATGTGTTTCTATAATCTCCTTATGGGAAAATTCATGGAATAAATCTCCCAATTGAAGCTTGTGGAGTAGGGAAAACTTATCAATATCTACATTTCCTTGTTTCATAGGTATTTGTAGTAGTTGTGTTGATAGAATAGGCTGGAAGTTGAACTGCATACTAAGTGTATTCTTCAAGAAATTTTTGGAGGAGCCAGAGTATTCACCAGAAGTCTTTGTATTCTCTGCTTTCTTTCCCTTCAAGTCCTTTTCCCCATTCTTTCTAGAGTTCACTAGTGTCTCTTCTATTTTTTCATCTCTGGATGCATCTCCATTCTTATCTTCATCATCCTTCTTATTATATTCTTGTTATTCTTCCTTCTCTACATCAACATTATTTTCTTCACCAAACTTATTTACATTTTTTTCCTCAGTAGGCTTATGTATGGTAATGGAAGGAATAACATTTTCTTCAAGTACCATATGAGGAGAGGTATCCTCCTTTGCTCCATCTTCACCATTATTCTTCTTTGCTCCATCTTCTTTCGTCAAATTTCCATAGTTGGAAGAATTTTATCCTACGTATACCCTTCATCTATTACATGCTCATGTTGAGCATCAATATTTTTTGCTTCTTCTCCTATAGTTCCTTCTGAAGCAGTGTCTTTTGAAGTCAATCCATATTTTTGTGCTAAATCTTATATTTTGTCAATTGTCTCCTTCCAGAGCCTTTCAAACTCGATCTTATCTCTACCCATAAGGTTAGTTACCCTTTTCTTTACCCTTAATTCTATAATGTATAATTCAACCAATGTGGCTCTGTTTTCCTTTGAGAGAGGAGTGCCAATCTTTTCCAATGCACACTCTTTTATTTTTCCTTCTTCTTCAATCACTTCTTGTCTTCTCTTTACCAAGCCATTTCATAGCTCCATATGAATTTGTTTTTCAATGTCCTCCATATCAACTTCTAAAACAATAATATACTTAATGATAGCCTCAATAATGGTCTAGTCTTATCCACCTTATTTGCTTCAATGTATAGGGTTGCAGTCTCTGCTAACATTTCATGCTGCAAAATTTTAGTGAATAGTTCTTCCTTCATGGAAGAGTAAGGTCTTAAACGTTTTGTTTGCTTTTTCTTTTTGCTTTCATTCAGAGTCTTTTTCCTTGTTTATACTTTCTTCTTCTCCGATGACACCTTCTTGGTGGCTTTTTTCTTCTTTCATATGTGAACTACAAAAGCTTCTTTTCCTTTTTCTATTTCTCCTTCATTGTTTGTATCAATGATGTCAAATCTCTTTCTTTTATCACTTGCTTCACCTTGTGAAGCTTCAATTTTCCCTTTGCAAACCAACGGTGATCCTTCCTCCTCCACTTCTTCCTCCTCTTCAATGTTTACACTTATATTCATTTCCCTTACTACCTTTTTCTTTGGTCTCTTCTTCGTAGGGCCTGCAGATGGTGTTTTTGTAATATTTTTCTTCTTTTCAGGCCTTATTGTTTGTACAAAGGGGACTTCTCCTTTATCAGAGGACAATAAGTATGTTTCCTCTTCTCACCAATAGAGGGCTTAGTTCTAGAAGACTTTTGGATAGCAGGAGGTTTGGTAGTGTATAAGAGTAAAATTGCACCCTTGCGATTTCACCTATATGTTTTATTCTACTTTAGTGTCCATTCCCTTAGCATCTTCAGTAGGATCATTTCAGCCCTTGCATTAGCCTTTTTCCCTCTCAAGATGCTCCAGCACCCCTTTTCAACAGCTACCCTTGTGTGTCAGCTATCCATCAAACTTGGCAATTTTCCCATTTTTCGTCATTTTATAGCATGACTTGTTCAGACACAAGCGCGTCGTGCGGACGTCTGTGTGCTATGTTAATGTCCTGCAACGTGTCAATACTCAGATGACCATTTTTTAGCACATTTTCCACTTATCAGTGAGTTTTGTCAGTGGTAACGGTCAGTAACACCTGAAAATGGTTGAAGAAGCTTCTTTTCTCTCTTTTTAAGTCATCCCTTCAACACATTTAGCTCTTTAAGAACTTCTTCTAGAGCGAGCTCCATTCTGCCAACTTCTAGCTTCACTCTAGCTTTGGTTTTAGCCTCCTATACTTCAACTTTCACTTGTATTACTCCATATAGCTTGTTGTAGCAATTTCTAGCTCTCTCAATCTCTCTTTACAATACCCTTTTCAACTCCATCCCTTTTACTCCATGCTTGTGAGCATATTGGGATTCCATATCCCCTATTATTTGCATACTTACTTGGTGATACGGGTTCTCCTCCTTGAGCGGGGTTTTCTTTTATCACCTCTTTTGTGATACGGGTTCTCCTCGAGTGAGGTTTACTTTTATCACATGCTACTTAGTGGTGCGGGTTCTACTCCTGAGCGGGTTTTGCTTTCACCACATGCTTTTTCCATTTTGGTTACACTCTCTCTTTCTATCTTGGTTGTCCGTGGAGGTGGGAACACCAAAATGGGGCTTTGACTGAGGAAAACCCCTCTACAACACCAACACTTTCTCTAGATATCACGCTTGTCAATTTTGAAGACATTCATTGGTGGAGGCTTCATCATTTGCATGGTTGTAAGTATTTCTTTCTTTTCTTCTCCTTTAACTCTATCTTGTCTATTTTACTTTATTTTAGTCCAATCACTTTTTGTTATTTTACTATATTCTATGGTTATTAGCATTCAGAGTAGAAGTGGTCATTCAAGCACTTTCTGAGATAAACTCACTTTCTGGTCCATACAAGACGCTAGCGCACCGTGTTGTTGTCCTTTTTCTGCACTGACATCCTTTGGCTGAGAGCTTGTCAATTTGTTTATAAAATCTTCATGACCTGCTCTCTTGGATTCTGTAACTTTTGCATTGTTCCATTGTGGTAGTGTATGGTAGTTTGCTCCATGAGGCTTTCTAAATGAAGAGAACTCATGAGTAGTGAATCCCCCTTTATTACATTTTGGTGAACCTGACGTGAAGAACAATGTTCTTCGAAAAACTAGGAATTTATATACCCCTACTTGGTGGGGTCATAACTTTTGGCTTTGTGCTCGGAATTCAAAACCGTTTGCACCGTTGGAAAGGTCTCCTAGAGAACTTCATTAGTCTCTAAAATACAAGTTCCTTCGGCAGTCAAATTTTAGGGACTAATGCAAGTTTGGACCTCAAATTGCACTCCAAAGACCTTTGAAAACATGAATTACTAAAACATAGAAAATACCAAAAAAATCGTAATGAATTTAATATCCTCTTTTATTGGTTATGTATCTATTTTTTTTAAAAATGTTAATGATATTCTATTTAATGCATGTGATAGTGACTTGGCTTTACCCATGTCACTCGTTTTCTTTGATCCTTCTCATGAAATTCCTCTTTCTTCAAAGGACATTTTGTTGCAAGAAGATGAAATCATTGACACCTTTCTTAATGTTAATTTACCTTCTATTCATTCCAATGCACTCTCTTTTGAAGATGATGCATTTTTGAATGATGAATCTCATCTTTGTTCTAATGTACTCTCTTCTAAATATGGTGCATTAGTGAATCATGAACCTCCTTCCACATTTGATTCTCCCTAGATCGATGTTGAGAATGTTTCTTCAAATAATTATTCCACATTTGATCCTGTTTGGATTGATGTTGAGAATATATATTCAAGTAGTTGTTCTACTAGTTATGATGAGTCTATAAATGCAATCTATGTCTTTGCTACCCCTAAAAGGCCTAAGAGATCAATCATTTATGTGACTCCAACTAGTCCTTCTCCTAAAAGGGTTTGTTCTATTAATGGTGTTCCATTTGATAGTAACTCTCCCGATCTTTCTAAAGCTTCCTCTTATAGAGTGGTAGCCCATACTTGTGAGAATAGAATGAATAAAAAACCAAGCCTTCCTCAAGCAGCTGAACCTATGACTAAAGCACCTAGTGATTACGATCTTGTCGAGCAACTCAAGTTACTTTGGCTAAGATCTCACTATGGGACTTGCTTCAGTCTGCTTTGGTTTACCAAGGTATGCTTCAAGAAGCCTTGCTAAAGATCCTCTTTCCTTCTTCCACTAGGCTAATGGATGCTAATGTGTTGATGGAATATATTCGTGTGGATTCACTGAATATTATGTTCTATCCGTAGGAGCTCTTATCTCTGGAAGTACAGAAGCAAGCAGACCCTCTAATGATTATAGTTAATATTAATAAAATTGGTATGAGACGTACTCTCGTTGATGTTGGTTCAAAAATCAATGTATGTAGCATTGATCTATTTCCTAAGATTAATATTGACTCATCTTCTCTTAATTCTTCTTCTGTTGAAATTCGTGGATTTGATAATGTTGGGCGAAAAGCTCTAGGTACAATAGTATTACCTTTGCAGCTTGGACCCATTACCGTACCCATCCTTGTATATGTTATGGTAGAAAAGTTACTGTATAACCTTCTTCTTAGTAGACCGTGGATTCATGCTATGGGTACAGTCCCGTCTACCTTGCATAAATCAATTAAGTTCATTGCTAACAATAAAGTAGTCACAGTCAAAGCAGACCCTAAGGCTATGCACTTATGTGAGATGGAAGCTATTGGTCGAGATTTGGTTGTGCCTACTCTTATTCCTTCAATGTATTCCTGTGTGTCAATGTTTACTCTAGCGGTATCTACTACAAAGGATACTCTAGAGATAAATGTCCTTGAGGAAGATCCTTCTAAAGCAAGGAATACTAATTCTACTCCTACTTCTCAAAAGAATGCATGTCTTGGTGATGATTGGGGTTCCTTAAAATTTACTGATTCCTTCATTCAAGAATATAAAGTTGACCCGATCCGCTTAGACTTTTCGATAACATCATTCACACCAGCTATCAAAGATGCTCATTCTTCTGTACCGCGGGATAAGATGAATGTTAATTGTAATGCTCTTGGTGTTGATCCTCCTTCTGAAGAAGATGATCACACTTTTGATAAAGAGGTTAACTCTAGTAGTACTATCAAGAAGGATGATGGTGATCCTGTAGAAGAGTGTGATCCCCCTTGCTGGAATAACACTCTCTATGGAGATCCTCCTCCTTTATCTTCTATCTTCATATCTTCTTCTTCTGAGCAGTCAAACTTTTCTCCACAAGAGAAAGGGTTACTTCTTGCTCCTCACCCTTTATCTAAGCAAGAGCGTATTTTGGTTCAACTTCTAAAAGCCCACTTAATCACTCTTCCTTCTCCTACACGCAAGAAATTTCACAAACATAATGAAAGAGAACATCCTTTTTGTGTATACCATTGAGTGCTTGGCCATTCCACTAATGAATGTAACACCTTGAAGGATAAAATACAATAGCTTTGTGATTCAGGTGTAATCAAACTACCATTTGATTAACGCACCTGCCTTTACTTTGCATGACAAGTGATATAGAGGTTTTCCTCTCTCCTGCATGTTCCATGTACCTTTCATGGCTCTCCTCCCCTATATGCTGGGGGAAGTGATAACTTGTTCTAGAGATGTGTGTCCTTCTTAAGGACCCCCTCTCTTCTCTATCTTTCAACTGAAGCATCCCTTGAGTGGACCCCTTTTCTCTTGTGAAGGGTTCATGAGAGACCTCTTTGAAAGCTTTTTTCTTTCAAATGAATTTTGTTGCGTCTAGCTTTGGGGAAGCTTGACTAGACCTTACCTTTCATATAGCGTGTCCCTTGAGTGGACCCCTCTTTTTTCACGCCAGGTTCCCGAGGGATCCCTTTGAAATTTTTACGGTGTGTGTGACCGGCCGTTTTCTGACATGCTCTATCTGTGGGTAGACATGTCACCACTTTTAGACACGCTCTATCTGTGGATAGACATGTCACTGCTTTAGACATGGTCTATTTACGGGTAGACATGTCACCACTCCTTGACATATTCTATCTGAGGATAAACATATCATCGCTTTTGACTCTGCAGAGTCTGCTTCCTTCAGTTTCCTCCATGCAAGAGATCTTGGGGGATACCTCTCTTAGGACCGAGAACCTATAGAGCTAGTTTACATTGGGTGATACAAGTTTCCTCCTTGAGCAGGGATTTCTTTTATCACCTCCTTTGTGGTGCGAGTTCTACTCCAAAGTGGGTTTTGCTTTCACCACATGCTTTTTGGTGATACGGGTTTGCTCCTTGAGCGAGGATTGCTTTTATCACCTCCTTTGTGGTGCGGGTTCTACTCCGAAGTGGGTTTTTCTTTCACCACGTGCTTTGTTCATTTTTATCCTTCTCTTCTCTCTTGTATATACCGGATCGAACATTTGCATCTTCTTCATCCTAAGTATGTGCTCATCCTCTCTTTAACTTCTTAGTATTCTTCTATGTAATTTGGGGATGACACATAGTACTGAGACAACCTTTTACATCGAGGCCTCTTTACTTTACTGACTCAAATCCTTTAGCTTTTTATGTTCTAACATCATTGTCTGGTGTAGGTCTAACACATTTTTTTTGCAAATCTTTTAACTAGGGGCATGCTTCCATGGTTCGAAGGATTATCTACTTCCTCTATAGTATCCTTTTGACATATGATGTTATTTATGTTTAGTATATTTCCTTTAGTGTGCATATTAATGTAGATTCATATGCTCACTAAAGTGGGGGAAAAATGTATAAGAGTAAAATTGTACCCTTGCGATTTCACCTATATATTTGCATCTGCTTTAGTTTCCATTCCCTTAGCATCTTAAGTAGGCTCATTTTAGATCCTGCACTAGCTTTTTTCCCTCTCAAGATTCTCCAGCACCCCTTTTCAGCAGCTACCCTTGTGTGTCAGCTTTCCATTAGACTTGGTGCTTTTCCCATTTTCATCATTTTGTAGCATGGCATGTTTGGACACAAGCATGTCGCGTAGACTTCCGCATGCTGTGCTAACATCCTGCAATGTGTCAATACTCAGATGAACATTTCTGAGCACATTTTCCACTTATTAGTGAGTTTTGTTGGTGGTAATAGTCGGTAATGCCCGAAAATGGTTGAAGAAGCTTATTTTCTCTCTTTTTAAGTCATCCCTTCAACTCATTTAGTTCTCTAAGAACTTCTTCTATAACTAGCTCCATCCTGCTAACTTCTAGCTTCACTCCAGGTTTGGTTTTAGCCTCCTATACTTCAAATTTCACTTGTATAGCTCCGTATAGCTTGTTGTAGCAGCTTCTAGCTCTCTCAAGCTCTCTTTACAATACCCTTTCCAACTCCATCCCTTTTACTACATGCTTGTGAGCATATTGGGATTCCATATCCCCTATTATTTGCATACTTACTTGGTGATACGAGTTCTCCTCCTCAAGTGAGGTTTTCTTTTATCACCTCTTTTGTGATACAAGTTCTCCTCCTCGAACGAGGTTTGATTTTATCACATGCTACTTAGTGGTGCGGGTTCTACTCCTGAGCGGGTTTTTCTTTCACCACACGCTTTTTTCATTTCTGTTACACTCTCTCTTTCTATCTTGGTTGTCTGTGGAGGTGGGAACACCAAAATGGGGGTTTCACTGAGGCAAACCCCTATACAGCCCCAACAATTTCTCTAGACATCAAGCTTTCTGGTTTTGAAGACATTCATTGGTGGAGGCTTCATTACTCATGTGGTTGTAAGTATTTCTTTCCTTTCTTCTCCTTTAACTCTATCTTGTTTATTTTACTCTATTTTAGTCCTATCACTTTTTGTTATTTTACTATATTATATGGTTCTTAGCATTTAGAGTAGAAGTGGTCATTCAAGCACTTTCTAAGATAAACTCGCTTTCTGGTCCGTACGAGATGCCAGCGTGTTGCGCTGTCGTCCACTTTTTGCGTTGACGTCATTTGGCCGAGAGCTTGATAGTTTGTCTAGAAAATCTTCGTGACATGCTCTCTTAGAGTCTATAACTTCCACATTGTTCCATTGAGGTAGTATTGGGCAGTTCACCTCGTGAGGCTCTTTGAACGAAGAGAACTCATGAGTAGCAAACCCCCCTTTATTACAGGTAGCTATCCTACCAAATATTCTTATGCTTCTAGATCCTCCTACAACACTTGATTCTACCTTATCCTTTTCTCTTTCCTATTCTACTTGCTCCTTTGTGAAGCCCATATCCTCCACAAAAGTTTCAACCTTATGTATTTGTGGTTTTCTCTGCTTCATATGCACCTCCATAGATTTATCTTCATAGGTGCAATACATTTCTTTAGTGGTATCTTTTAGAATCTTCAACAAAATATCAACCAAACTAGTAATCTCTTGTTCATTGATCTCATATCACAATGTAGGGATTCATAACGTCCTTTGTTTTAGCACTTTCATGATGCACTCATCTGTTGATAACAATAATGTGATATCATGTTGATACTTATCTACCACTTTCCTAGGAATTATGTCCCCTTCATGTATCCTCTTTTGAAAAAATGCAAAGCAACAAGAGCATCATCTTGTGCCTTCACATCACCAAGAATTCTTAGAAAGTCTCCAATCTGATGAGAAATGGGTCTACCTTGCAACCATTCCACACTTTTAGTTTTGGGGAGTTCCTTTAAGAAATAGAAAATTAGACATGCATCCAAGGTTCCATACTTGAATGGATACTTCTCCTTTGTTTGCTTCAAGTTTTCAATTAACTATTGTCTTAGCAATTCAGAAAGATCATTGTCAACCCATTTTTCCACCATTTAATATCCAACATTGATTGCGATGGAAAATACAAAGTTTTCTCTTTTTGTGAAGTAAATTTTGTATCCAATCAACATAGCTACATACTTCACGATTGGATTTCTGATGCGGTTTGCCGTCAAATCTCTCGTCATATGTTGCACTTATTAGGTCCATAACAACCTCATTCTCATTCAATTTTAGTATTGGAACAAGTCTAGTGAATCATAGAACTGTAACCTTTCTAATCACATCCTTTGTAATCATCCTAGGCATGTCGGTCCAAACAAACATATCATGAATTCTGCTTAATGCAATCCTAACCCTTTTGTAATCAAAGCAAAAACTAGGAAACCATTACCATACATCAATTTTCTGCATGACTAAGTTTTGGTATTCCAATTTTAGGGAAAATTTGTCTCGAATAAAATCTTTCACCCAGACATCTCCTAGCTTAGTGTGATCATATTCCTCTATCTTGCCATGAATATAAATCCTTATATCTTTCGTAGGTAAAACTCCATATGGAACCTGTGAAATTGCACCTAATGGGTCATCTTCTATGGATTTAATAGGGTATTTCTTGAACTTGGGTTGTGGCTTCTCAGTAACCTTAATTAGCCTTGATTTTTCCATTGCAAAATGAATTCTAATTGCTTTCAAAAAGTTATTTGAGAAACTACGACAAAATTTAAATTGTAAATACCTTTTCTTTCACTTGCCAGACTAGGATTTGAATGCACAAAATCACAAATCTCCTTGATCACTCCAAATCCTTTCTCTGTTGCCCTACTCCTTCTCAAATGCTTGTTGTAAATGAATTTGGTTAACTGAAATCAGTTTATAACCCTTTTAATCTGACCTAATTTTGCATTGAATGCTTCAAGCAAGAAAGCTAGCAAACCCTTCACTATGTGCATAATTATCTTTAGATGCTCCACAAATTTCTACATTTCAAAAATTTCTATTGGGATCTTCACTAGTAAATCAAGCATGTTGATCTACATCACTATCTTTATGTTGAAGCATCAACACCATTTTCTTTGGTAGGGGATAAAATATTTTTGTAAAAGCTCTCAACTTAGTTTCTAGATGAAACATCTGCACCAAATGTTGGTACATATTCAATCTTAACTGCGGTCTCTTCCTTCTTTCTCCAAATCTTATCCATCTCCTTTATCTATGTTAGATCAACCTTTTGTATTGGTTCATTCTTCTTTACCAAAGTATCCTTCTTCATATTTCTGCTTCCACAAAACTTGGAAATGTCTCTAGGCCACTCTACATCACTCGATGACTTGTGTTTATGTCAATGGCATCTTTTGTAGTATGTTGGTAGTCTCCAACTCAGAAATGGTGGTGCCACCCCTACCTCCCCAAGGAATATTTTGAGACCACACAAGTATATACCAATAGTATCATGATGTCAATGGAATATTCTTGAATATTCCCTATGCTAAAAAAAACTCTAATTTCTACCAAAAATATTATGAACGAAATATTCTCATAAAGATGCTCTTGGGAAATCATGTCAGAATCATTGGTACTCGCCATAAAAGGCAAAAAGGGATGACCAACAAAATTGGATATCACTGGTATATACATGTGTGGCCTTAGAATATTCCTCAAGGAGGTCAAATAAGTGGCACTGTCAGTTTTGAGTTAGAGGCCACTGTCATAAACACAAGCCATTGAGCGACATAGAGTGGCCATCGGTGGGCTCGCCTTGTGCAAGGAGCTTAGCAAGCACACCTACACAAGGTTTTTTTAAATTTTGTTTCTTTAAAATTTATTTTTATTTTTATTTAAAAAATTACAAAAGAACTTTTTTTAAATTCATTGGAGGTGCTTTTATGGGGGTACCCTCAAGTAGCTACCACTGCAGGCATGTATGTCCCAAGGCTCTCATTAGCAAGGTTTTCTCTCCCTTGCAGGCGACAACACTTGTGACCTTCTAAATTGGCTGACAACCTTTCTTGCCATTGACAACAACCTTATAAGCATCGCTTGGTAGCCCTTTACTCAACCACCATCAAAATCTTCCCTGATTGCCAAAGAATATTTGACTGATGGTGACAACTAGTTTCCTGATGCAATTTTTTAGATTTCTAACAACTGCGACTTTCACGAGCGAAATTTTTTTTGCATACCCTCTGAAATCTTAGAAATATTCCTCAAAATATTTTGTTGACTTTAGCAATACAAATTCCAGCAAGGGCCCCTTTAACCCCTCTTTGTACCTTGAAATAGTAACTCTTTTTTGCCATAACTTTAGTGTACGATATCAAAATTTGGTGAACGAAATATCATCGGAAAGATGATTTTGCATAATTTCCAATGGTGTGGATCTCATCACTTTTTATTTTTGTTGGTGCATTCTACAACTTGTCAAAATCAAATGTGTTGTTTTCACTCTCCAACTCACAAGTTTTGACTAGTTTCTCCATTTTTTATGATTTCAACAACGCTAGAAAGGTCTTTCAAACCTCTTCAAATCTATCCATGCACTTTTTTCCAAATTTTTCTTCAAGTACATTTTATTCATTTTTTTTGTTTTCATATTTTGGTGAATTAACTGGACTTTTTTTTGCCAATAGTGGCATGGTGCAATGGTTGAGTTGTGTTATTCTTGCCATCAAGGTTCAATCCCCATTGGAGTGGAATTGTTGAGAATTTATATTGAAGATGAGGTCCCCTATTTGTGACTTCACTGATTCATAGCTCTGGATCAGAAACATTTACCTCTCTTAATTAAAACATTTAGATTTTTTAGCTCCTAAAAACTTCTTTTTTGTGTGGGATGACTTGTTTTAGGTTATTCTACATGTATTTCCAATATTTTTCCCTATCTAGGCATTATAGACATTTTTTGCATGCAATTTATCTTTTATAGATGCATTGAGATAACGTGTTATTCTAGTGTGTTTTTTTTAGAGATTTTGCACATCCTATTGTGTCTTTTGTACTCACATTATGTTATAAAGTGTCATGGGGAGTTGTGTAGGCCTTTTTTTTTCCATCACACCTTCTTCAAGTGAATGGTCCTTCCATGACAACATAAAATCCCAATGATTCTTGCCTCATGCATGTGTGTCATAGTTTGCACACCCTTTTACAACTACAAGTACTTTTTTGTGCATGTTCAGATTTTCTTGGTTCTCCTTCATGCACTTCTTGGTGACACATAGCTTCAGTGGACCTATCTTGGCTCCCCCTTTTTTGCATTATGGGAGAGTTTCTATTGTTGGTTCTATTGCCTCCTTGGTTTCGTTTTGGAGTGATCTATGTATCTATTTTTTGTTCCTATGTACTAGGTTGATGCAACAACTAGTTACCCATGCATTTCGGTGAGATGGGGCATTTACCATATTAACACTCTTCCATTCTTTTTTTTTGGACATGACCTATTTTCATTTAATTGGAGTTCATTAGACTATTGGTACCTATATTTTTGACTTGAATCTTGCATGCTGAATAACATCATTGGGGTCACTCATGCAGACTCATGTGTCATTTGTATCTTCAACTTTTAGATTTTTTCCTTTATTTTCCATCTGGTTCGAGTAGTGTCATTGGGGGAACTTATGTAGATTCTTGTCTTCTTGATCTTGATCATTATATGTTCTAAAGTAGGTTCTTCATTACAACACTATAGTAGTCATCTTTTGATAGTTTTATATGGCTTCTTTGTGCTTCAAAGATGTTCTTCATATTCCTATTCTTTTTGAGACATTGTTTTGGAGGTTTCTTAGTCCTTCATTCACCTTTCTCTCTTTTGGAGGAGTTTTTCCTATCATATTTTCTTTTTTTCTCCAGTTGTGAGATATTAGATTGTTTGCACATGGTTACTTCATTAGGCCTTGTTTGTTGGGACCCATCATGAATTCTACATTTTTTATGCATTCAATTTTTATGGTTTTTAGGTACTCGCTAAGTTTTCACTTAGGGGGTGTTGATAATCATGCATTAGCTAATAATTAATTAATCTTTAATTGATCATTAAGCTAATTCGTTTCATACACTTATGTTAAACTTGAGAGTTATTTTTTGTTAACTAGAGTGAGTTATTATTAGATCATTATGTCTCATCACATAGTGATGACACTTGTTAAGATCTAATCTCTTTATCATTTGGGTAAAAGCACAAAGCTGTGTCACACTTTCAGCCAACTTATCAGCACAACTAAATTTAAGTATTTCCAACTAAAAATCAATTTTGGTCAAACATATGATCTAGTAAGATTCATTCTAGCTAAGTTAGATGCTTCCACAACTTTTTCAACTAAAAATTGCTAGCTAAAAATATATGGAGCACCACTTTGAGTCCAATTTACCAAAAAATTAAATTATTTGAAAAACTTGAAGTTTCAATAACTCCTGCTAATGTAAATAACATTTAAAAAAAATATAAAAATACCTTTTTGTAGATCCATATGTGTAGTTTTCAAAAATATATTTATTTTAATAGTTTAATTATTTTTTATATTTTATTTTTTATTTTTACTAAAAGTAGGTTATCAACACAAAATATTAGGTTGATTACTATGCCAAGGAAAAATACTAAAACTTTAAAAAAAATAGAAAAAAATATGATGCGCTAGATAAAAGAATCAATTTTAAGATGGTATAATTTTGTTTCCATTTTAGATAAATGTTTAATATGAAAGTTGACGTCTGATGAAAACAACTATTTTCTGATTCACACACATTTTAATATTTATTTAAAAATATATATTTATCAAAATTGGAAAAAATATATTCATGCACTAAATTTCAAGTTATAAATACACACAAAAAATTTGAAAGAAAAAAAAAATTACTATAAAAAGTTTGATGTCCCATGCAACTTCATTTTTCATCATTTTATCAGCAACTAAATTATAGTTTTAATTCATTAAAAACTAGTTTAAAATAATTTTTTTAATTTAAAATTAAAATAAAAACATAAAATGTACTAAAAAATACATATTTTACTAGTTTACATCATTTCAAAATTTAAAACATATATGCCACTTTTTAGTGATTCAAGTTTAAAAAATGGATCAACGTTGGTTGTTTCCTTTATATTAAAGTGTGACACAACTTTCTGCTTTTACCCATTTAAGGTTTGCTAATATAAGCACTGTCCTTCATTGTATTATTACTTGAATACCTTTGAAGCTTTTGATCATGTAAGTTTTTCTAGTTGAGAATATAGCAAGTTATTGTTTGTAGTTGTCTTGTGTGGAAGGTGTTTTGATTTTTTTTATTAGGAAAAGCAGGTTTTGAAGGAACCCTGAAACCCTTTACATCGAAGGAAAGCTGCTAAAAAGAGAGAAACATGAACATCAATAGCCCAAAAAATCAAATGATGACAAAAGATAATGCTAGACAACCCATCAGCAACCCAACAACAAAACATCAACACAAAAGGCTAAACAACCAAAAACAACAGCAAAAAACTACAACATATTATCGAGCACCTTGGCAAAATCCATATTACTAGAGATGACCATGCCATTCATCTCTACCACATCCTCCAAATTCTAGAACAAAATTGCTGCCCTTTTCTTAGTCTTGCTCCTCATACACAAGCAAGGTCCAACATCCACATTCTTCTCCTCTAGGTTCATACGGTTAACCTCAACAATGGTGTCCTCATGTTCACCCAAATCCAAGGACTTACCATTCCAATTGATGGCTTTCTCATTCAATAATGACAAGCCCTATGCACTAGTCTTTGAGGATTGATTACTAATTCTAACCACTATATGTAGGTCATTACTGATCTTATTCATTCTTTCCTCCATAGCCACTAATCACTCCTCATGAATCCTCTGAACAACATTTTCCAAAGAGGTTAGCATTTCCTCATGACTTTTACCAAGTCTGTCAACATCCACTGCTAACTTATTGAGGATTACATTCATAATCTTGAACTTATCTCTCATTGACCATTCACTTTTATTGCAGTTCACCAAAGCCAAACATACATCTTGCCAATATTTGAGCCTAGTATTAAGATCCTTCACTTCCGATAAGAGCCATTTCACAAAAGAGAGCAAGTTTCTAATATCGTCCTCCGCCATTCTACAAAAAAGGTTCATATTGATCTCCTCCCAATTGACCGACACAGTAGTAGGAACATCAACATTCTCATTAGGTTCCTTATGATCCCCACCTTTGCCCTCCAAATCCTCCTCCACAAGGGAGTCTTCAACCTCAATAACCTCCACTTTCACCTGATGTTTTTCAGGGATATCGGCCAAATCAGCCAATATTTAAAACTGCCTATCCTTAACATCAGTCTTCTTAACCTGCTCATCATTATTACCCACAGGAGACTCAAAATCATCAAGGCTAGGAACAACCACCCTAGAATTCACAAAGAACTCACCTTCCTGCACATTATTCACCAATTCCTACTCATTATCCGCCATTTCCTACTCATTACCCTCCTAAACATCCCCCTGAAATCCTTTAACATAAGTAACAGGGGTCTCCTCCATTCTTTTCAACTCATCAACCCCCTATTTAAGAGCACACTTCTCCTTCTTAGGGCCCCTTTTCTTCCACTTCAAATTATTTTTCACAAAAGGAGCAACAACCTCCCTCATTTCAACATCTGTCTCATAACCCTTAGACCAAGATTTTGAGTCCTCAAAATCATCCTCATACTTCCCCTCATCCTTTGAAAACTCATCATCTTCAAAGTCTTCTTCCTCATAGTCATTGTCCCACTCTTCTGCCAACTCACCAATTTCATAACCATAATTAATGCCTTACTTTTTTCGAGCAAAAGAAAGATTTTGAATTATAGGTAACAACTTCATTTTAATGTGGTCAATTATAAGTTTCATAAGGCCTTCATGAAGAATAGCCTTCCTGGGGTTCTTTCTATGATCATCAATACTGGTTTCCACAGAAACACGCAAGTAATAGGGGAACAAAACCATATTTTTGTGACGAAAACGATTAAGCAACATGAAGTCATAACCATAAATAATAGAGTACCTTTCCTCCAACATGAAGAATTGCATAATCACAAGGGAAACGTCTCTCTAGAGAGAGGTTTGATGGATTTCCGAGCATACCCTCCACTACCAACTCACCTAAGCTTCTGCTTCCCTGTGCCTTTGAAAAAAATAGCTAAGGAAATCTTAGATGCAACCCGATCCCTATAAAACTTCCTTCCCTTAGTTGGAAGACCAATAATCTCAGCAATGAATTCCTCATTGATGTTGACCTCCACATATGAGGTTGACCTCCACACCTTAGTAATGCATAACTCTATTGTTCCAACCATTCACAAAAGCCTTCATCATCTGTGAATCAAAATCATGAAGCCTCAACAAATAGGGGAAAATACTACCCTTCTTTGAGTGTTCCTAGACGGGCTCATTTCCCCTAAATTCATCACAAGAAAGTGGTTCCACTCTGCAATGAGCCCCTCCCATGGCAGACAAAAACAACCTACTCACAACCTGCACTTTGTTCTTCTACACAGAAAGGGTTAAACAAACAATCTAGAAGCAAATGAAAATAACACCCACAATCTGTGTGAGCCTGACAATCCAAGTGCCACCAATCCTTAACTCCCAACCCACGATCTAAAAATCAGCATAAAAGCAATTAGTAAACGAGCAACCACTAAACTCAAAGTTCAAAAACCAACCAAGGAGGAAATAAAATAACTTATCTCCCCATATTGCTGCTACCATGACATGAAATTTGGTCATTATTAGAGATACACTGAAGGTTAAATGGTATGGCATCATAAGTATGCCAATAATTATGAGCCATCACTCCCAAATTGGAAAACCCATCAACAAGAGAGTTAGCCTCCCAAAAAATGTGAGTAATTTTCACCTCAACAAAAGAATCAATGATGAAAAGGGTGTCATCAATTAAATGAGCAATGGACCATGATGACAAACTTAGCTTAAGGAGACAATTAATGATATTGAGGGAATCCCCTTCTAACCAAAGCCTAGTAATCCTAGCTTCTTTAGGTGTTTTTTATTGTGTTTGATCTTGCATCTTGTATTATTCACTATATAATATAAATACTATCATGGATTCTAGGTAGCATGTCATATGGGTCAAAATATGTAGTTGTATCCAACACATATGTGGATGAGGTAGCTTTTAATCACTATAATAGGTCACAAAATATGTATCATCAAAAAAAATAGTGACAACGAATTTAATCTAACAAGAAAAGAGGAGAGGATATCCATGATGGCATGATGTATATGATAGTATGGCAAAGGGTAATGAATGCTATCTTCAAAAAATTGGAGGTATACCATAATATATCAAAATAGGTGGAAAATGCAAACCCTAAATCCAATGTAAGAGTGATTAGGGTGGGTACAAGGTAAGATACATAAATAGATAATAAACCCTAAAGTAAAGATAAATTAATGAAGCAAAAAGATGAAAAATAATTTTAAATCTACAAATAGGATGTAAAAAAAAGATATAAATCTAAAAACCCTAATGTCATAAGAAATCCTAGGAACAAAATTAGGCCATGCAAAATTAGTCAAATTAATCAAAATCTAAAGGAAAATGACTTTCCTTATCTATGATCTTAGATAAGATCTAGTGAGTGTATTCAATGAGGCCTTCTTAGATAAACCAATAAGATACATTGAGATAAGCAATTATTGACTAAGATCTAGTGAGTATATTTAATGAGGCCTTTTGTATTCAATGCTAAGATACAAAATGAAATATAATGGACAAGTGTACTAGACTCTATGACCAAAGAATGATTGTCATTGTTAAATGTTCTTGAATCTAACTAATGTTTTATTTGAGAATGATGTCTCCATCTTATAACTCCTTGAATTATATGCTAACATGGCACTTTTTCTGGGATCAAATCCATAGGTGCCTAATATATGGTTTATCTATAACCATGGATTCTTTCTCATGTCTAGGACCTTAATTGTATTCAATCCTCTACTATATTGCTTTCCTAATTATTTTTTACTTTTTTTTAATATCTTAGAGCAAAAAAATTTAGAAATACCTTCAAAAGATTATCATTAATGTCACAATGCAACATATTCTACTAGTTCAACTCAAAAAAAATAGTTAAGTGATTGTGAATAACAATCTTAATACTCCTAAGATAATCATGAAGATTTATATTCCTCTTATTGCACTAATTGAATAGTTTTTTCCCTTAATACAAATGATATGTGAATAATGTGTAGAAGCTAAGGAGATATAAAATTAATGTAATTGAATGCCTTAAAATGTTAGCATTTAATATTAAATAGTGCCCAACATGCTCAAGTAAGAAACTAATGGGTAGCAACTGGTCAATCAAGGATCAAATCCACAACCATCAAAATGATCCTGGGTGGGAAAATAGTCAAATCTAGATGGATAACACACTTGTTGGAGTAGGTGTACAAATAAATGTAACAAATATAGGATGTAAGTGAATATATTAGAGTATATATGAATAAGAAGTGATCCCAACTTTCCATAATATGGTCGGTGAGTGCATGAAGCTGGGTTACACTTTTGTGGCCAAATTCAAAAAAATATTGGAAATGACATAACGCAAGCACATTATAACACCCTCGCGTTATTTCATTTTAAAAGAAAAAGAAAAAGTGAAAGCTATTCATTTTCTCTTTTCTATTTTTATGCTTTGTCGCAGCCAAAAACCCTCATTTTCGCGCTTGCGTTCTAGGAGGAGGCATTCTTCAAAATTCATCAACAATAGTTGCTTTTCGTTCACAAAGATGGCACCACAATGACGAAGAGGTGTAGGAGGTAAGTATTGTTTGCTATTTATTTTGAATTTCTTAGTTTTAAGTTGATTTTGTTTGTTTTAGGTTAGATTTGATTGTTTTTTTTTTTTAATTTGTAGGAGATACAAATAATCTTGAAAATCCTCAACAAGAAGAACATGAAAATCCTCTTGAACAAAATCAACCTCCCCCACCAATCACTCAACACCCTCCTGGAACTCAACAAAATTTGAGTGAAATTGAAAACAACAAAAAATAAATTGAGGATCTTATCAGTAGGTTGAGTGATCCAAATGCTTCAACCGCATAAAGAATGACACTAGAAAATTCAATGAAAGAGATGTTAAAAAATGTAGATTCAATAACGCAACAAATAATGGGATGACAAGATAGGGGCAGGTAGCTAGGGCATATTATGTAGATAAACTATCATATAAACAAGTAAAACATTTAAAAATTACTAAAGGTGATTTGTGCTCTCTATTCATTGACCCTAAAAAAATCAAAATCTTATCCTCAATGTGAAGAGGTTTCCTATTAATTGGTGCCACCACCAAGAGATTAGGAACCATTTTTATGATAGGTGGTACTTGGTCTTTGATTACCCACCATGCAATAATTGTGAAGTCCCCCAATATTTTCTTAGGAAACTATACTGTGAGTTCTTATTGAACCAAATCCCAAATTATTTTTATATGAGGGAGTTCCAGGGGAGAGGTGGGGGGTCGGCTCAGGATAGGCCTAGTGCATAGCCAGATCCTACACGACAAGGGAGATGACCTCTTGCTATGCCACCTCATGAGCACATTGTTATGTTTGTCATTGTGAAGGAGAGTGCTGACATAGAGACATTGCAGGTGATCAACTCTTTCACTCAGAGTGCCATCCATCATACTAGCCCTATTGTATAGCGCCATCTAGGGGAGTCTTCTGGTGGTGGCCCTCGAACCCATGTGTGTCAATCTTGTAGGGTGACTTGTTCATATTGTTGGAATATTTTCCTCAATCCATACTGACATGTAACTCATGGAGGGCAAAGTCACTATGACATAAATCATGTCTGGCCGACTAGCTGTTTTGAATTCTCTTAAAATGTTCATATCACTGATACAAAGCAAGTGTCTTGCCAAATGATGTTATCGCTATGACCAGAAGCATTCGCTATGACCTTTTGTCAAGTAGGAGACCTCTGGCCGACTGTGTTGTTTCTTATAGGGTGTCGGGGAGACTCACAATGACTGGGGTCTTTGGGGTGACTTTATCTCTCGATATGAAGTGTCAGCAACTAAAGGGAGTCTCACCGATAGATCATCGGGCTAACACAAGGGCTTCGATAAGATGTCCTAGGGAGAATGAAAGGTCACGCCGACGAGGATACAACTGAAGTCATCAGAGTAGCTCAAGGCGATTGGCATGAAGTCTTGGTGACTTGTGAGGTCTTGCTGATGGAAAATCCAACATTTTGGTATGACTTGAAGAGAGTCTTGCCGATAGTAATTGATCATCAGTGTAACATACGATTTTGATAAGAACTCTCGGTGAAGGTGATAAGTCTTGCCTATTGGTGATTGGGGCGCTTGGTATGACTTAGGACCTCGGTATGAAGTCCTGGCGAAAGCGATGAGTCTCACCGACTAGTGGATGTTTCAGAACAACATGAAGACTCAGTGGGAGGTCTTGGAGAGAGAGAAATGTTTTTCCAACAATATGACTCTTTGGTGTGACTTAGGATATCAATATGTTGTCTCACCCAAGAGCGATAGTCTTGCCGAAAGGAAAAATGAAGTCGATGCAACTTGTGAGCTTGGTAAAATGTCTTTTCGATGGAGAAACTCTTGCCGATAGAAATGCAATGGATGTCGATGGATTCGGTACGACTCATGGCATTCACTATATCATCTTGCCGATTGTTGGAACCTATGACGATATCGATAGTGAAGACTTTGTGGCATTAGGGAGACACTATTAGTGTCTCACCGATATGCCAACAAATTTTGAATGCCTTTGACCAAGTTGACCATCCTATGTGGAGCCTCGTGGACCAATCAGAGGAAGCGAATTTCAAATGGATGGCAGTTAGATTTTTGCAATAGTTGTGACGCTGGAGCTGAACTGCATGCAGGGAAAAATCAACGCTTAAGAGGAAACTTTCTACGATGGGAAATGGTGGATAAGGATGAACAGAAGATAAAAATCAGAATGTGATAATATAAAATGAGATCAATTCAGAGAAATGATACGATGATCAGATTGTTGAGAGCATTTCTATAGGAGATTTAATAGAGAATGAAGCTACTATGAACTGATACTAGAGAGTTGTATCTTTGCATTGTATGTAATTGTTTGTAACTATAATACAAAGAGATTCAACTTGGTGTGGTGGGTTTTTTCCCGAAAGGGTTTCTCATGTAAATCTATTATTCATTGTCTTTGTGTATTATTTCTGTTTCTATAAATCTTTCATGTGTGTCTTAATTGGATTGTAATTTGGAAATTAAAAGTATTTTCTACATTCTTCCATGTGGTTTTGATGTTAGGAAAGTTTCCTCCATACCTCTACTTTCCTTACAAGTGGTATCAGAGCCTGGCCAGTTGTGTTATCCTTGTGAGTGGGTTGGGTTTTTTGTTTCAATTATTTTTCAGTGGGAGTTTGTTAGAGGTGTGATAATTTAATTATAGATTAAGATCGTGAGCACATCCAGAAAGATGGAAATAGAAAAATTCAATGGTAGGAATTTTGAGTTGTGGAAACTCAAAATGGAAGATCTGTTAGTGGATCATGATCATTGGCTTGATGTGTCTGGAATGATGCCTCAAGGCATGAAGCAAGAGGATTGGGGATTTGCAGATAGAAAGTGTAAGGGGTTGATAAGGCTTTGTCTGGCAGACTCTATTCTTCTGAACGTGCATGAAGAAAAGACTGCATCTTCCTTGTGGAAAAGACTGGCATCTATTTATCAAGGCAAGTCATTGGTGAACAAATTTTTCTTGAGGAAGAAGTTGTACTCTTTGAGAATGAAAGAGGGAAGATCAGTTGCTGATCACTTGAATGCTTTCAACATGTTGATTGCTCAGTTAACATCTGTTGGTGTGAAGATTGAAGATGAAGATCATTGCATGCTACTGCTATGTTCATTGCCAGATTCTTGGGATCATCTAGTGATGGCTATTGGGAGTAAAACATCCACATTCAAGATGGAAGATGTTTCTTCTCTATTATCAGAATAAATGAGAAGGAAATCTTCTGAGATGGAAAAGGAGGCTTTGGCTGTCAGAGGTAGATCGAAGGAGAAAGGAAAGAAGAAGGACAAGAAATCTAGATCAAAATCGGAAGGGAGATCAAAGCCTGCTGGAAAGAAGTCCAAGATGAAGTGCTAGAATTGTGGGAAACCTGGTCATGTCTGAAAGGATTGCAAGGAGGAGAAAAAGAAGAAGAACTCTTCTGAAAATGATTCTTCTCATAATGATGCAGACGCCTTCATTGTAGCTTTGGCTACATAGGCATCAAATGATGTCTGGCTGATTGATTCTGGAGCATCTTTCCACATGACATCTCATAGAGATTGGTCACGAAGTATGAAGAATACAATAGTGGAAAGGTATTCTTGGAAAGTGATTCATCTTTGGAAATAGTTGGCTGTGGAAGAGTCAGAATCCAATTCCCTGATGGAAGAGTGAAGGGAATCAATGATGTGATGCATATACCAGGTCTGGCTCAAAATTTACTTTCTGTAAGTAAGCTGAATGATATTGGAGTGTAGGTCATGTTCTTTGGAAATGGTTGCAAGATTACTAGAGGTGCAATGGTATTGGCTAGGGGTGCTCGAATTGGTACCTTGTACAAGCTGGAAGCACAAGCTATTCAATGCAATAGTGTCTCTGCAAAATCACAGAAAGTTGCTCATGGAGAAAAAGAGGGAAACGTTCCTGATGGTATGAACTCCATGGAGCTTAAACTTCCAACAAAAAAGACTATGCTCTAGCATCATAGGTTAGGCCACATTAGTGAGAAAGGTTTAAAAAATTTGAAAAATAGAAACTTGGTAGAAGGGCTTGAAGATTGTAACCTTGAATTCGAGTTTTGTGAACATTGTATATATGGTAAACAACACCGTGTTTCATTTTACTCCAGTCCTCACAAATCTTCTGGTTTGCTTTATTATATTCATTCTAATGTGTTTGGTCCAGTGAATGTTCCTTCTTTGTCTAAATCAAGATACTATGTGTTGTTTATTGATGATTATTCAGGAAGAGCATTTGTATATTTTCTGAAAAGTAAATCAAAAGTGTTCAGTTGGTTTAAAGAATTTAAAAACCTTGTTGAAAATTAGACTGGTAGGAAAATAAAATGTTTAAGGATTGACAATGGCGGTGAGTTTTGTTCAGATGAATTTGAAAGGTACTGTACAAATCATGGGATTAAAAGACATAAGACTACACCTTACACTCCACAGCAAAATGGAGTTACTGAAAGGTTCAACAGGATAGTAATGGAAAGAGCACGAAGTATACTGAGCAGTGCTAGCTTGGAGGAGAAGTTCTGGGCTGAAGCAGTCTCTACAGCATGTTACTTGGTAAATCATTCTCCTAACTCTTCTCTTGTTGAGAAGATTCCTTTGGAAGCATGGTCTGGAAAGAAGCCCTCTCTGAGATATATTCGTGTCTTTGGCTGTGAGGCATATGCATATGTGTTGTTTGAAAAAAGATCTAAGTTGGAAAACAAAGCTGTAAAGTGTATTTTTATTGGCTATAGTGCTAGCATAAAATGATACAAGCTTTGGAATCTTGAGACTAAGAATATTTTGTACAGCAAAAGTGTTATCTTTCATGAGCTGAAGCCTTCTACATTGGATCTGCAGTCAGAGAAGAAATCAGAAAATGAAAAGGATGTAGCAGAAATTCCTCCGACACCAAATAAAGAGGAATTGAAAAATCAAAATGTACCTGATACTGAGGAAAGTTCAAGTAGCGCTAAAAGCTCTGAAGAAGATGAAGAACCACCTCAGCCATAGCCTATGAGGAGGTCAACTCGTGAAAGAAAGCAACTTGATAGGTATGGGTTTTCTTTGATTGAGTCTACTTGTGCCTATGCTTTAATTTCTAGTAGTGACGAACCTAGGACTATGAAAGAGGCATTTAAAATGTCTGATTCAAACTCTTGGTTGGAAGCCATGAATGAAGAAATGGCATCATTAGAAAAGAATGATACCTGGAGTTTGGTGCCATTGCCTAAACGCAGAAAAGATGTGGGCTGCAAATGGGTATTTAAAAAGAAAATTGGTCTGGATGGTAGTGTAGAAAAATATAAAGTGAGGTTGGTTGCAAAAGGTTATTCCCAGGTAGAGGGAATTGATTATGGAGAAATCTTTTCTCCTGTAGCTAAGCTGACATCTATTATATTTCTTTTGTCACTTGCAGTAGCGTATGACTTAGAGATTGAACAGATGGATGTGAAGATAGTGTTTCTTCATGGTGATCTTGAAGAAGAAATTTATATGTCCTAGCCAGAGCACTTTGTGGAAAAAGGTAAAGAAAGACTGGTTTGCAAGTTGAAGAAATCTTTGTATGGGTTAAAACAGTCTCCTAGAATGTGGTACCAAAATTTTGACACATTTTTTTTGTCGTTGGGATTTGTAAGATCAAAATTTGATCACTGTGTATATTACAAAGCTGAAAGTGATAAAATCCTTATTATTGCTCTCTATGTTGATGATATGTTGTTCATAGGCAATAGTAAGCTAATGATTTCTGATCTTAAGTCTCAGTTGTTTGCAAAGTTTGAAATGAAAGATCTTGGTGTAGCAAGGTATATTCTGGGAATGGAAATAACCAGGGACAAGAAAAATAGAAAACTTTGGCTCAGTCAGAGTAAGTACATCATGACTATTCTAGAGAGATTTTGTATGACTGATTGCAAGCAGCTAGTTCTTCCAGTTTTGTAGGGAACAAAGCTATCTATTGAAGACTATCCAAAATCTCCTACTGAGATGGAGGACATGACCAAAGTACCATATGCTAGTGTAGTTGGTAGCCTTATGCATGTAATGGTCTATACAAGGCCAAACATTGCCCAAGCAGTGGGAGTACTTAGTCAGTTTATGGCTAATCCTAGAAGGTCACATTGGGATGCTATGAAGAAAGTGGTTAGATATCTGAAGGGAACTTTAGACTATGCTTTGTGTTACCATGGCAACTTGGTTGAATCACAGCGAACTCTCAGCATTCGAGGATATGTGGATTCTGATTGGGCAGGGGACATTGATAGCAGAAGATCCACCAGTGGATATGTTTTCATGATGAATGGTGGTGCAGTGATTTGGATGAGCAAGCGGCATGTTGTAGTCACTTTGTCCACTATAGAGGCAGAATACATGGTAGCTACACATTCCTATAAAGAAGAAATCTAGTTGAAACGTTTGTGTTCTAACATTGGTTTTGATGTAGGAAAAAATACTATTTACTATGACAATCAGAGTGTTATATGTTTGGCAAAAAATCCTACTTTCCATGCCAAGATGAAACACATAGATGTACAGTATCATTTTGTATGGGATATAGTGGAGGATGGGAAGGTCTCTTTGCAGAAAGTGGATACTTTGGAAAATGTTGCAGATGCATTGACGAAGCCTGTGAGCACAAAAAAATACAGGTTGTTTGCTAGTTCGATGGGCCTCTTGGCCCATGAATTTCAGTAGTTTTATTATGCTCTGGACTTTTCAGTAAGGTCTTCATCAAGTGGGAGATTGTTGGAATATTTTCCTCAATCCATACTGACATGTAACTCCTGGGGGGAAAAGTCGTTGTGACATTAATCATGTTTGGCCAACTAGCTGTTCTGAATTCTCTTGAAATGTTCATATTGCCGAGACAAAGCAAGTTTCTTGCCGAATGATGTTATCACTGTGACTAGAAGCATTTGTTGTGACCTTTTGTCAAGTGGGAGACCTCTAGCCGATAGTGTTGTTTCTTATCAGGTGTCGGGGAGACTCACAACGACTGGGGTCTTCGGGGTGATTTGATCGCTCAGTATGAAGTCCCAGCAACCGAAGGGAGTCTCACCAATAGATCATCAGGCTAACACAAGGGCTTCAGTAAGATGTCCCAGTGAGAATGGAAGGTCACACCGATGGGGATACAACTGAAGTCATCGGAGTAGCTCAAGGCAATCGGTATGAAGTCTTGGTGACTTGTGAGGTCTTGTCAATGGAAAAGGAAACATTTTGGTATGACTTGAACAGAGTCTTTCCGATAGTAATTGGTCATCAGTGTAACATATGATTTCGATAAGAACTCTCGGTGAAGGTGATAAGTCTTACCGACTAGTGATTGGGGTGCTCGGAATGACTTAGGACCTCGGTATGAAGTCCTAGTGAAAGCGATGAGTCTCGTCGACTGGTGGATGTTTTAGAACAACATGAAGACTCGGTGGGAGGTCTTGGAAAGAGAAATTTTTTTTCTGAGAGTATGACTTTTCGGTGTGACTTAGGATATCAATATGTGGTCTCATCGAAGAGCGATAGTCTTGTCAAAAGGAAAATTGAAGTCGATGCAACTTGTGAGCTCGGTAAAATGTCTTGCCGATGGAGAAACTCTTGCCGATAGAAATGCAATGGATGTCGATGGATTCTATATGACTCATGGAATTCGCTATATCACCTTGCCGATTGTTGGAACCTACGACGATATCGATAGTGAAGACTTTGTGGCATCGGGGAGACACTGTTAGTGTCTCACCGATATGCCAACAAAGTTTGAATGCCTTTGACCAAGTTGACCATCCTATGTGGAGCCTAATGGACCAATCAGAGGAAGGGAATTTCAAATGGATGGCAGTTAGATTTTTGCAATAGTTACGACGTTAGAGTTGAACTACATGTAGGAAAAAATCAAACCTCAAGAGGAAACTTTCTATGATGGGCAATGGAAAGTAAGGATGAATAGAAGATAAAAATCAGAATGTGATAAGATAAAATGAGATCAATTCAGAGAAATGATATGATGATTAGATAGTTGAGAGCATTTTTGTAAGAGATTGAACAAAGAATGAAGCTACTGTGAACTGATACCAGAGAGTTGTATCTTTGCATTGTATGTAATTGTTTGTTACTGTAATACAAAGAGATTCAGCTTGGTGTGGTGGGTTTTTTGCCGAAAGGGTTTCGTACATAAATATATTGTTCATTGTCTTTGTGTATTATTTTTGTTTCTGTAAATCTTTCATGTGTGTCTTAATTGAATTTTAATTTGGAAATTAAAAGTACTGTCTACATTCTTCCCTATGGTTTTGAAGTTAGGAAAGTTGCTTCGGCACCTCTGCTTTCCTTACACATATGACCCCATCGACACTCAAGAGGCTACTATGCAATATCTGTATACTGCTATGGGGATGGAGAGGACAATTGAGATTTTGCATCGTGCATATCGCATTGATAGTCGGGTAAAAGTGAACATGTTCATTGAATTTAATTTAATAAATTTTGATTCTGAAATGCATGATTAACTAATTTAGTTTTATTATTTTAATAAAATTGTAGGGTTGCAGTGTTGAGACTGGATACACTGGTCCTCCACCTACTTATTTCTGCAGTACACCTATCAGTGGGGTAAGTAACTAGTAAACAATTATAAATTTATTACATGTTAATAGCATTGTTTTATGTATGGTATTTTAATACATGTGATTTTGGATGTTGAACAGGCTAATATTAGCAGTTTCAAGCAAACACCTCCTAGTCCCGGTGGATTCACTCAAACATACATGGAGGTAATAGAATAAAGATAACTTAACTAATGAATTCTACTTAATAGATTTGTGTAGTTTATATTCATATTGTTGGATACGTTGCATTACACATCATTCAAACTCAAAGCATTACTTCAAATTCCATAACTAATAACGAGATGTTGATAGATGACAAAATTTCAACTATACAATATAGTTGTTTAGAAAGTCAACATAAGTAGCATGATGCAATTACTTCACATGGAGGCATGTGCTTGCAAAGGTGCACCACCATGACAAACTATGGATGCTTGGAAAAATCTATGAAACCATAATAGTAAGCAATAGCACAGAGAAGGCAGTTAGTGATGTGGAGCATCATATCAAAACACTCAATCATCAGGGTACATGTGATACAGAGCATCCAACAAACACCATCAACATCATTTATTCAAGGGATTTCAATCCGAAATAGATCAGGACAAGATCAAATATAATTTCATTAGAAATCTACTTTTCATTCAACCAAAATCCACTCAAATTCTCTTAGCCATTCCATAGGCCATCATTCATCATTCCACTAATCAGTATTCCAATTGACTTATTCAAAGGAAAAACCATATTAAAGAAAACTTTGACTTAATCAATTAGATTCACATCATTCTCAACCACCATAAAAACAACATAAACTTGATTATTGACACTTGAACAATTCATCCTTTCATTTATTCACCAAGGAAACAAATCAACTAAACCATAGCTCAATGTTATCAGTCCATTATCAAGCATTGTACTCACCATATTTTGACTGCAACAGTCTATTTACAGATTACAAATCTCCTGCTACAACAAAATCTTGATTATCAACTTGTGGTTAATAACCAATTTGCTCAAAAGGCTTCATAATAGTCACCCATCCAACCATGAAAGTCAAGAAACCTGTCTTATACACCTTAACCAAATTTAGTAATATCAATCATATCATTAGTTTGATAGTAACCAAGCACTCAATCATATCACAAAATCTTTAAAAGGATACAAGTCAGAAATGTTGAAGATAGGAGAGATTGCCACCCCAGGAGGTAGCTCTATTTCATAAGCATTTTGGCCAAACTTGTAGACCACCTTGCAAGGTCCTATCTTCTTCATCATGAGTTTGGTGTACTTTACTTTTTGAAGTCTCTCCTTCTTCATGTGTGCCATCACTGAGTCTCCAACCTTGAAGTGGACATTCCTCTTCTTTAAATTTTCCTTTTCCTTATACTTCTCAACATTCTTTTGAAGGGTTTCCTTCACTTGTTGATGAATATCCTTGATTGTAACAACAAATTCCTCACCTTGAGCACTTCTCCTAGCAACTCCTTGTAGATCTCTTAGTTCATAAACCCCTCTAGGGTGCATGCCATGGACTACCTCAAAAGGGCTTCTACCAATGCTCTTATTCATGGAGTCATTAAATGCAAATTTAGCTGGAGGTAAAATCAGATCCCAAGCTTGTGCATGCTCCTTGGTAAGGAATCTTAAGAGGTTTCCCAATGATCTATTCACCACTTCAATTTTTCCATCCATTTGTGGATGGTATGCTGAACTAAAGGACATATTTTTTCCTTGAGTTTCTTCCACAAGGTCCTCCAAAAGTGACCAATGAATTTAGAATCCCTGTCAAAAACAATTCTTAAAGGCAGTCCATGTATATTAACAACCTCCTTAAAGAAGAGACCTGCTATATGAGATGCGTCATTGGTGCATTTGGAAGGAAGAAAATGTGCCATCTTACTAAATCTATCAACTACCATAAAGATACTATCAAAACCTTTTTGGGTTCTAGGAAACCCCAAGACAAATTTGATACTTACACACTCCCAAGGCCTATTGGGAATGGGTAGTGGCTGATAGAGTCCTGCATTTGATGAAGTTCCCTTTGCCCTTTGACATATTGTTTAGCCTTTGACATACCTTCTCACATCCACCTGCAACTTTGGCCAATAGTAAAATCTCCTAACTTGTTCGAAGGTCTTGTCAAGGCCAAAGTGACCTCCAAGACTCCCACTGTGTTTCTCCTTTATGATATTCTCCCTCATTGAGCATTTATGCACACACAATTGGGTTCCTTTGAAGAGAAAACCATTATGCAATAAAAATTCAGAGAATTCACCATGAAAAGAATTCAAATGTTGCTCACAAACATTGTATACCACCTTGAAATTTGAATCTTCATGATACATATCCTTCAATGCTTCAACCCCCATGCTTTGGAGTTGGATCTCTTGCACTACAAGTGCCCTTCTACTAAGAGCATCTTCCACCTTATTTGCTTGGCCCTTCTTATGCTTTATTGTGAAATTATAGGCTTGCAAAGACTCTACCCACTTCATGTGCCTATGACTGAGTGTGTCCTATGTATTCAAAAAACTCAAGGCATGATTATCAGTATAAACAACAAATTCTTTAGGTAACAAGTAGTTCCTCCACTTTTTGAGGGCTTGGACCATAGCATACAATTCCAAATCATAGGAAGAATACTTCTTCTTTGCTTCATTTAGCCTCTCACTATAAAATGCAACTGGTCTTCCTTCTTGGCTCAAAATAGCCCCTATTGCTTGATTGCTAGCATCACACTCAATGGTAAAAACTTTATCAAAATCAAGGAGCACAAGTATAGGCTGTTGTGCTACTCTCATTTTCAGATATTCAAACCCTTTATCAGCCTCATTGGTCCAAGAAAACTTACCTTTGTTACCTCCTTTGATGGTGTCCAAGATTGGTGCACAAATCTGGCTAAAGTTCTTGATGAACTTTCTATAAAATCTTGCAAGTCCATGGAAGCTTCTCACATCTCTCATGGATTTTGGTGTTGGCCAAGTAAGAATATCATCCACCTTTGAAGGATCCATCTTCAAACTTCCCTTGGATATGACAAAACCAAGGTAGACTAGTTCTTCCTTCATGAATTCAAACTTTTCCATGTTGATCAACAACTTCTCCTCTTGTAACCTCCTTAGTACCATGTCAAGGTGCTTCAAATGTTCTTCTTTAGACCTGCTAAACACAAGGATGCCATCTAAATAAACTACAAAAAACTTTCCAATGAAATGTCTCAATACCTCATTCATAAGGTGCATAAATATACTAGGGGCATTTGATAACCCAAAGGGCATCACCAAACAATCATAGAGCCCTTCATTAGTCTTAAAAGTTGTCTTCCATTCATCCCCCTCTCTGATCTTTATCTGATGGTACACGCTCTTTAGATCAATCTTGGAAAAGTAAGATGCTCTTGATAGACAATCCATGAGGTCCTCCATTCTTGGCATCAGGAACCTATATCTGATTGTGGTCCTATTAATGGCTCTTGAATCAGTGCAAAGAATCCAATTCCCATCCTTGCTTGGTGCTAGGATAGTTGGAACAACAAATGGGATCAAACTCTTCCTCACTAGCCCTTTATCCATCAACTCTTGCACTTGTCTTGCAATCTCCTCATTTTGAGTAGGTGTCATCTTGTATGCATCCTTATTGGGCAATGTATCCCATGGAATTAGATCAATATGGTGGCTTATATCCCTAATGGGAGGTAGGGAACTAGGAAATTCATTCACCATCATGTCCTTGTACCTTTCCAATAACTCTTGGACTTCCTTTGGTGCATCTTCCTTCTTCTTTGTGGGCAGATCTACTTCACTTTTTGGATTCATAATCAAGAAGAATCCTCTTCCTCCTCCTTCCTTCAAGGTATTCATGAACTCCTTCTCACCCACCATCAAAACACTAGGCTCGTCATGCTTTCCCTTGTCTTCTTCTAGGTGAGGTGAAAGGTTGTAAGTCTTCCCATCCTTTAAAATGGAGTATGTATTCTTCTCCCCATCATGCTTGGTCTTCCTATAAAACTGCCAAGGCCTACCAGAAATATATAGTTTAATACTTGTACTCAAAATTTTGTTCATTAGATCTCATACATTATAAGTCATGACGTGGATCTCGCTATTGTAATTTTTTTGTGATTGAATAATTTGTTGTTTTATTTTCAAATGTTGGTTGTGAGAACACCTCCAAATGTTAGAAGGGAAATGGATATCGGTGTTTCATCCACTATACAATCCTCCATGGCTTTGATAGAGGAGGTATAGGGAAAATTACTAAATTTCAATTTACATTTGTTGTTATAGATGTTAGTTCTAGTGAAAAATCAAACCATTATTGATTCACAGTTTAATTCCTATTTGGATGGTTTATATAGGGCTTGATCACACTGAGCATCAGCATGCAAATATTTCCATCTGAGAGTGATCATGAGATGGTCGTAAGTGATTATTTTGTTAAATATATCATTTCTTATAATGTAATTTCTATATATTAATGTCTTTACTTCTTATTGTAACAGTTAAAACTTCACCAGGAGCTAAACTGTATGATGAGTAGCAGGAGCACTCCTCGAGCACAACAAAATGAGTGACAGACTTATCACCATCAGATCACCAAACAAAGGGAAATAATTTATTTCTAGATCATGGAGAGAAATGAATTTTGATTCCAGAGCCCTTTGTTGTATGCCTAGACATGGCAATTTTGTACATATCTTGTATTGGATATATTTGACATTGTATGCCTATATGGCATTCGAGCGTAAGCCTATATGGCTATTTTGTAGCTATATTTTATACTTATATCAAAATATATTGATGTATGTGTACATGGCTATTTGGTTAATACAAATCTTTTTTATTGATGGTGTCCATATTTTCTCTTTTTGACAATGTCAAAAGCATGGCTGCATACAGATTAGGCAAAAGACTTTTCCTTTTAGATTAGCAATGCATGGAAGTTTCAAAAAGTATCCTTGATATTACAAAAAGATGTGTTTATACCATAGCAGAAAAAATCTTTTGGGGAAAGAATTGGCAAACCAAAAGTATAAGATTTTTTGAAAAAATCGGGAAAAAGTCTAGAAAAAATTGGAAAAAAATCAGAGTTAAAAAAAAGGTAAAAAAAAGTAGAACAAGAGATAAAAAAATTTTTAAAAAATTTTAAAGGCATTTCCATAGCATAGAGATATAGAGAGCAAATAAAATAAAGAGTTTAACTAATAAATTGTAAAAAATAGATTTTTGTAGTTTATATTCAGATCGTTGATTACATTGCATTACACATATTTCACACTCAAAGCATTGCTTCACATTGCATAACTAATAACTAGATGCTGATAGATGACAAAATTTCAATTACAATATAGTTTTTACAAAGTCAACCTAAGCAGTTATGCAATTACTTCACATTGCATAACTAATAACTAGGAGCAGCTCCCAATTGCATTTGCTTGTCATGGCATTCTATGAGACCATATTTCTTTAAGGCATTTTTTCAAACAATTCACTGCCTTGTCTATACTACCACATTTTTGATACATGTCTACCAAAGCATTTTTCAAATAGTTATCTGCCTTGTTGCTATGGCTGAAAGCCTAAACAAGTTCTTTCGAACAAGCTATGGATGCTTCAATAAATCTATCAAAATCATAATAGTAAGCAATATCATAGACAAGGTAGTGAACTCTTTGAAAAAATGGCTCAAAGAAATGAGGTCTCATGGTGATGGAATTCCATGATAATCAAATGCTTTTGATTGTCATGGCATTCCATCACCATGAGACCTCATTTCTTTCAGACATTTTTTCAAAGAGTTCACTGCCTTGTCTATGCTAACACATTTTTCATACATGTCTATCAAAGCATTTTATCAAACAGTTCATTGCCTTGCTGCTATGCATAAAAGCCTAAAATAGGTTCTTTCAAACAAGCTATGGATTGTCATGGCATTCCATCACCATCAGACCACATTTCTTTGAGGTATTTTCTCAAATAGTTCACTGCCTTGTCTATGCTAGCACATTTTTCATACATGTTTACCAAAGAATTTTATCAAATAGTTCACCTCCTTGATGCTATGGATAAAAGCCTAAAATAGGTGCTTCAAAACAAGCTATGGATGCTTGGAAAAAAATCTATCAAAGCATAAAAATAAGCAATAGCATAGACAAGGTAGTGAACTGTTTGAATAAACGCCTCAAAGAAATATGGTCTCAATGGTGGTGGAATGCCATGACAATCCATAGCAATTTCTCATGGAATTTGTCATGCCATTCCATCACCATGAGACCACATTTCTTTGAGGCATTTTTTCAAATAGTTCGTTGCCTTGTCTATGCTACCACATTTTTCATACATGTTTACCAAAGCATTTTATCAAACAGTTCACCTCCTTGCTGCTATGGCTAAAAGCCTAAAATAGGTGCTTCCAAACAAGCTATGGATGCTTGGAAAAAATCTATCAAAGCATAATAATAAGCAATAACATAGACAAGGTAGAAAACTATTTGAATGAAATCCTCAAAGAAATGTGGTCTCAATGGTGGTGGAATGCCATGACAATCCATAGCAATTTGCTTGTCATGGCATTCGTCATGCCATTCCATCACCATGAGACCACATTTCTTTGAGGTATTTTTTCAAATAGTTTGCTACCTTTTCTATGCTACCACATTTTTCATATGTGTTTACCAAAGCATTTTATCAAATAGTTCACCTCCTTGTTGCTATGGATAAAAGCCTAAAATAGGTACTTCCAAACAAGCTATGGATGCTTGGAAAAAATCTATCAAAGCATAATAATAAGCAATAGCATAGACAAGGCAACAAACTCTTTGAATAAAAGCCTCAAATAAATGTGGTCTCAATGGTGGTGGCATTCCATGACAATCCATAGCAATTTTCTTGTCACATGGAATTCGTGGGCATTCCATCACCATGAGACCACATTTCTTTGAGGCATTTTTTCAAACAGTTCACTGCCTTGTCTATGCTACCACATTTTTCATACATGTTTACCAAAGCATTTTATCAAATAGTTCACCTCCTTGCTGCTATTGAAAAAAGCCTAAAATAGGTGCTTCCAAACAAGCTATGGATGCTTGAAAAAAATCTATCAAAGCATAATAATAAGCAATAGCATAGACAATGGAACTATTTGAATAAAATCCTCAAAGAAATGTGGTCTCAATGGTGGTGGAATCCATGAAAATCCATGGCAATTTTCTTGTCATGGCATTCATCATGCCATTCCATCACCATGAGATCACATTTCTTTGAGGCAATTTTTCCTACAGCTTCATTGCCTTGTCTATGCTACCACATTTTTCATACATGTTTACCAAAGCATTTTATCAAATAGTTCACCTCCTTGCTGCTATGGATAAAATCCTAAAATAGATGCTTCCAAACAAGATATGGATGCTTGGAAAAAATCTATCAAAGCATAATAATAAGCAATAGCATAGACAAGGCAGCGAACTGTTTGAATAAAAGCCTCAAAGAAATGTGGTCTCAATGGTGGTGGAATTCCATGACAATCCATAGCAATTTGCTTGTCATGGAATTCATCATGCCATTCCATCACCATGAGACCACATTTCTTTGAGGCATTTTTTCATACAGTTCACTGCCTTATCTATGCTACCACATTTTTCGTACATGTCTACCAAAGCATTTTATCAAACAATTCACTACCTTGCTGCTATGGCTAAAAGCCTAAAAAAATTACTTTCGAACAAGCTATGGATGCTTGGAAAAAGTCTATCAAATCATAATAGTAAGCAACAAGTTATGGTCTCATGGTTTTTTTTCACGTGAAAATCAGTGTGATTTTATTCACATTTTTTTGCAAGTTATAAACACTTTTTTTTTTTTGCCAATTTTGTTGTTTTAAATGACATTCAAGTTTATGGTGGTTTTGTTATTTATATGATGATATGTGATATTCTAATCCTAATTCATGCTTCTAGGTTGCATAGATATATATTTTGTTTTTACATGTTTTTTGTATCAACGAACCCAAAATGAACTGAATCCCCCTCCAAATTTTTTTGGCCAAACCAGCAAAGCAAACCCCCAAACTTGAACCTCAACGTATTCCAACACTCTTCATTTTTTGTGCACAAACTTAATTGACCACCAAATTATGTTGCCCCTTGACTTTACCCACGTTTACTCCCTCAAACCTCTCCTAACATTCAAAACCACTATTTTCCCAACTAGGGCATGTCATGCCATAACATAATTTTGACCTCCCCTATCCTTACAGACCTTTTGAACACATCAAACTCCACAATCTCACCCTATTTCCAACCTATTCTAACTTATTTTCAAGCCATTTCTTCTTTTCACCTCTTCTAGCCTTGCTTTTAAGGGGCCTCAATTTTGAGTTTTCAATAGGGGCAATGTTAGTAATCTCTTCCAATGCCCTTACTAATGCTATTTTCTTACTCCTACTCCCTATCCTACTTACATCAGGCCCATATCACTGAGACACAGCCTGAACAATAGGTGGAATGGTCTATTTCAACATACTACACTCAAACCCTCAAGGGATCGATTCGGTTGAACGTAGCTCAGAGCGATTTCACATGTTTGGGTGAGAAAAAGGACCATGCCTACTATGAACATGCCTATTCAAACGTGTTGGAACAGTCTATTTGGTCACACGAGTTGCAGAACAAAAGTTGTACCACTTTGCAACTTTCCACTGCTTCCATTTGACACTTTTCCCAACAACTGAAATCTGGACACCACGAGAAAACCAATCTGAGATAACAAGAACCAAGAGAGGTTATTGTAGAGGGTTCAAACATAATCCCATGGGATCAAACGAGAAGTTTTTAATCATCGCGGTGTCTGAGTAACCTCATGTTGAAGTTTGTAGCCATTTTTCCCTTTGGACCCTTAAGGGATTGATCCGATTGAACATAGCTCGGAGTGATTCCGCATGTTTGGGTGTGAAAGAGGACCATGCCTAGTGTAAAAATTTATATTCAGATGCATTGGAATAGTTTTTTTGGTGACACGAGTTGTAGAACAAAAGTTGCACCACTTTGCAACTTTCCACTGCTTCCATTTGACACTTTTTTCATACACTAAAAATTTGACACCACGGGAAAACCACTTTGAGAAAACATGAACCAAGAGATATTATCTTAGAGGGTCCCAACATGATCCCATAGGATCAGATGAGAAGTTTTTAAGCATCACAGTGTCCGAGTAACCTCATGCTGAAGTTTGCAGCCATTTTACCCTTTGGACCCTTAAGGGATTGATCCGGTTGAACATAGTTCAGAGTGATTCTATGTGTTTAGGTGTGAAAGAGGACTGTGCATAGCTTAAACATGCCTATTCATATGTGTTGGAACAATCCATTCAGTCACATGAGTTGCAGAACGGAAGTTGCACCAGTTTGCAGCTTTTCACTGCTTCCATTTGACACTTTTTCCATCAACTGAAATCTAGACACCATGGGAAAACCACTTTAAGATAATGAAAAATGAGAGATGTTATTGTAGAGGGGCCCAACGTGATCCCATGGGATTAGACGAGAGGTTTCTAAGCATCACGGTGTCCGAATAACCTCATGCTGAGGTTTGCAGCCATTTTTCCCTTTGGACCCTTAAGGGATCGATCCAGTTGAACGTAGTTCAAAGTGATTCCGCATGTTTGGGTGCAAAGGAGGACCATTCCTAGCGTAAAAATACCTATTCAGACATTTTGGAATAGTTTGTTTGGTCACACGAGTTGCAGAATGAAAGTTGCACCACTTTGCAACTTTCCATTGCTTCCATTTGACACTTTTTTAATCAACTAAATCTTCGACACCATGGGAAAACCACTCCGAGATAATGTAAACCGAGAAAGGTTATTGTAGAGGGACCCAACATGATCCCATTGGATTAGACGAGAAGTTTCTAAGCATCACGGTGTTTGAGTAACCTCATGCTAAAGTTTGCAGCCATTTTTCCTTTTGGACCCTTAAGGGATCGATCTAGTTGAACAAAGGGTCTATACTCTAAATTTATCCAAACCTTACCAACTCTTGGGGCAGCAATTCTAAGGTGTCAAAACTTCAAAACCCACAAGTAGATCTTAGTTATACCACCGTACAATGGGTAAACCACAAAACCCTCTATTATAGCCTAAACCCTAGGGGTTTATTGAAAATGATACTTCCAAAGTTAACCATAACCTATAAATTACTCAAACAAGTATGTGATACCCTACAAAATCTCAAACAATCATAAAATAATGCTTCCCTACACAAAACCACAATTTAACTCTTTAAAACCACCATTTTTCTTAAAGAAAACTCACTTTCAGACCTCCCCAACACTAACACATCATTCCCACACCTTAAAAATGTTAGTGTAGACCCATTCCTCAAGTTATAGAGGCTATAGAAAGAGGAATGGGTCAAAAATCCATTTTTATTGACTCAAAACCTTCAAATGTACAAGTTCAAGCTGGTTTTAGTAAATTGATGATATTCTACTCCTTGTTTTTCTTGATGAACAAAACCTACTAAATGGTGCTCCTGCACCAATCATACATCGACCTTCTTCTCCCTCCTAAAGTTTGGACCACATCCATTACCTCCACATAAAACTTGGCATCCTTGGTTTTCTTGGTTCCCATACCTTGATATGGTTATGCAAATGAAAATGAAGCAAAGTAATCATCTCCTTCTTTGCTAGCTAGAAGACTGCATGCTTAATGTTTTGATACATGATATCAACTCTCTCATCTACTCTCATGGTTGAATACCGAAATCTAGTATGGCGGGCCTCCAGAGTCCCAGTCATCTTTCTTCCTCTTCCACCAAATGCTGGCTTGATCCACATGTCTGCTAGCCTAATTTACTTTGTTTTTGAAAGCTAAAGTTTCTCCTGAGTCACCAGTGTTGCTCTATCTTCCTTTTCAAACTCTTTCATTGCTACAAATCATCTCTAGGATTTAATCATTTGTACCACAAGTGGTTGATGTGCTTTGAATCCTTACATCTAAAGGAAATTTCCTCAACATAAATACTCTCTTAAGGTTAATAATCATACATTAACCTTCTTTCCCATATTAAAGTTTGGACCACATCCATTACCTCCACATAAAACTTGACATCCTTGGTCTTCTTGGTTCCCACACCTTGATATGGTTATGAAAATGAAAATGAAGCAAAGTAATCAACTCCTTCTCCACTGACTGGAAGAATGCATGCTTAATGTTTTGATACATGATATCAACTCTCTCTTTTGCTCTCATGGTTGAATATCGAAATCCAATATGGTGGGCCTCTAGAGTTCCAATCATCTTTCTTCCTCTTCCACCGAATGCTGGCCTGATCCACACATCTGCTAGCCTAATTGGCTTTGTTTTTTGAAAGCTAAACTTTCTCCTGAGTCACCAATGTAGCTCTCTCTGCCTTTTCAAACTCTTTCATTGCTATAAATCGTCTATGGGATTTAATCATCTGTACCACATGGTTGATGTGCTTTGAATCATCAGTAATAGTCTTCAAAATTGGCTGCTAGTACAAGTTCATTCTGCTTTCATAGTAATTTATAACCATGGAGTTCATCCATTCCTTGATGCCATCAAGTGAAGATTGAGGAATGGAGTCAATGTGGAGTACATCTCGATTGAAGTCTTTGAAAGCAATAGCCATATCAAATTCCTTTTTCCCAAGTCCTACTCTCTCAAGGTTAACAATATCAATCTCACTAATAGTGATTACTAAGTACTAAGAAAGCTAATTCCACCAACTATACCAATCAAATTACCATAAGAATAATAAAAGAAGAGGCTTTGAAAGGAACTCCATGAAAACCAAGCTCTATAAATGTTACATATTAAAGTCTAGCTTAAAATATTTTAGATGAGGCTACTCCCATAGCTCTCTTACTTGCTTGACAAAACCTTGAAACTCTGTATTGATTTTATTTTTCCTATCCCTCTCTTGTTGTTCTTCCTTAATTTCATCAAGATCATACATTGACCTTCTTGACCTTCCTAAATTTTGGACCACATCCATTACCTCCACATAAAACTAGACATCCTTGGTCTTCTTGGTTCCCATGCCTTGATATGCTTATGCAAATGAAAATGAAGCAAAGTAATCATCTCCTTCTCTGTTGGTTGGAATAATGCATGCTTAATGTTTTGATACATGATATTAAATCTCTATTCTACTCTCATGGTTCAATACCAAAATCTAGTATGGTGGGCCTCTAGAGTTCCAGTCATCTTTCGGGTATGTGCAGGATCAACATGAAAAATAGGCCCCTAAGTGGCAAAAATTTAGAAAAATCGAGTTAGTTAACTTGATATAAAAATTTGAATAAGTTATCTATATTATTTCAAAAATATGTAAGAATAGAATCTATAGAAAATTGAATGTAGTTTCTAAACTACTAGGTTTGTTTAAAAGAAAAAAATCTATTTGGTGAAAATTTAAAATTTCAATGCAATAGTACTTAAATTTCAGGGAAAAAATAAGTAGGTGTTTGTCGACCACCCTAACCACAATAAAATGATAATTATTTTTATAATATTTTAGATATAAATAGAGGACTCATGTCGATGTGATGCATATTTTTTGTAAATTTTTAAAGTAAATAATTAATTATGAATTTTCAATTACAACTTTTAAAAATATAAAACGTATGTCCTGACCACCTTAACTTGGTCAAAACTTTATGAAATTATTTTTTTCTTTTTTTAATCCTATAGTATGCAAATCATAGAATGTGATGCATGTTTTGGATTCAAAAAATGTGATACTGTTTGAGAGCTATAAATGTTTTTCAATCAACCTATCAATCAGGACTTTAGTCGTAATTTGAATAGAAAATGAATAATAATTACTTATTAAATTCAAAGTAAGGCATAATTTATATTGGTGGAAAGCTGAGAATCTCCTTTAAAACCCTTTTCATTTCATCAATTTTGGGTAAAAAAGTCGTCAACCACATACGCATCATATTGCCACTTTTTGGCCCATCATGACCCTGCACATACCCTTTCTTCCTCTTCCACCAAATGCTAGCTCGATCCAGACATCTGCCAGCCTAATTGACTTTGTTTTTGAAAGCTGAATGGTGCAGAAGCACCCACACCTCACCCTCAATTTGTGATTGTTTGATGGTAAATTGGGAGGACAGTTGGTAAATGTTAGTATGTTGAGGTCTTTTTGTCTTGAATAAGGTCTAATAGACCAATATTTTATGTACTTTGGGAATTACTAGGTTAGGGTGGAAAAATGTGCAAAAGCACTCTTGAATTAAATAATTGTTGATATTTCCATAAAGGAAAATTATGTAAAAAGTAGGTGGGAGTGTAGAGAAAGAGTCTACAAGTCATGTTATAAGGGTGTATAAGTGGTCCTAGGCCTTTAGAATATTAAATTTGCATGATAAAGCTTAGTAAGCAAAACCATTCTTAAATAATAAATACTAGTATTTGTAGGCTTAATAAGGGTTTGGTGGTTCAAAGGTAGTTATGAAAATTGAAGGGAGATGATTCTCATTTGAAATTTATTAAAAACATCATTCAAGCCTAAATCGGGGTTCAATCAACAATTTTTTACAAGATTGGTGCTCTTCACAATGCCTAAAACTGTGGAATTTGAACATTTTTCTAAGTTTTCAGTTTCTTTTGTCTATGTACAGCCTAGTACACGCCTCTTATGAAAAGAAATTTATGAAACATTGTGGTGGCAGGTCTTAACCTGGATTTCAATCTATTTTGATACACCTTTGGTTGTTTTAGTGAAAGGAAAATCCAGCTTTCTTTATTCAAACTGTACAGACCAGCAGGGTCTAAGTTTACTTTAATTTTTGTGATGGAGCCATTCCTCCTACTGTGGTGAATTGTGACTCAGAGGAAAGGTTTACAATGTGTTTTTTTCAAGTTTCATTGACTCTTTTAATAATGGTAATTCATTTATAGGGTTGGTGATGTTGTTTTAGGTTGAGAATGTCAGATTTTGGCTTGAAATGGAGGAACCAAAGTGATGTTTTTGAGATCTACTGAGTCTAAAGGCTAGGTGAAGGTTTATTATGTGTGTGCAGACCCTAAAAAATTGTTTGATGCTTTGGTGAGGTTTGTAAGGCCTTGGAGTTGTGAGATGCTAAAAACCCTACGTATTTGTTAGAAAATTGAGGGTTTTAATCAATTATGGCTTAGAGGTTGAGTGCTTTTCTAAAACTTTTGGAATTGGGAGTTTTGTGACCTATTTGATGACTTTACAAGAGCTTTCGGGGTTACAAGAAGTGTAAAGAGCAATTTTTTTGTAAAATAGGGCTAATTTTGTAGCCTTTTTGTAGGGTAGTTTGAATGATCTGCAAGAAATTACAAAGAAACCTTGTATGTTGTTCAGTTTTGAGGAGTTTTTGTTGGTAGTTGTTCCAAGATGGCCAAATGAAATAACAAAGGTTGTTGATTTACTAAAATTTGATTTTGTTAAGTCTTCTCCACCTTGACTGTACATCACTAAAGTTTCTCCTGAGTCACCAATGTAGCTCTCTCTACCTTTTCAGACTCTTTCATTGCTACAGATTGTCTCTGGGATTTAATCATTTGTACCACATGGTTGATGTGCTTTGAATCCTTGCATCTAAAGGAAATTTCATCAACATAAATACTGTTACTCTCTAAATGTTAACAATCTCAATCTTAGTAATAGTACATTTACAACCATATTCAAACATTTGCCTTCAAAAGGCTACAAATTCAAATATTGACTTAAATAGCCTTCAAGAGGCTTTAAATAGCCTTTATAAATGATTCTACATCTTTCCAATCATGCCCAACTGCTCTTTTTGTAACTAACATGACTTATTACATTATAAATCAATTTTGGATGTGTTATGACCTTATTCAATTGAAAAAACTCATAACACAAAACTAACTTAAAAGATTTCCGTGAACCAAATTTTCTCAATAACCTTGGTGCCCCTACACAAAATTTCATTATTTCAGTAAATGTCATTACAAGTAAATCTCATTACAATGCCTTAGGTACTATTTTCTCATAGATATTTTACAATGTCACTCATACATTCAAGATTGTTTTATAATGTCTACATCATAGGTTCTCATTTAGAGGTTAACTTCAAATGAGAAACTTGAGATTCCCTCACAAAGTTTCACACACTCTTTTATAATGGCTTGAAATCAAAATTGAGATTTGTCAAGATCATCAAAATAAGGATGTTGCATTGATTTTTTGGCTGAGATTCTCTTCGATGGCTCCAAAATCAGCATTTTCTGGAAGGAGAGACCAATCAATTTTTACTAGTTTAGTTAAAGATAGGCAAAGTAAAAGAATAAAAAGAAATAGCTCATGTCCAAAATGGAAATGAAATGAAAATAGATGGAAGGCACTTACAAATAGGCATGGTAGTCTTTCAACTTAGCCACTCCTACTCATACATCTTCACTGCGAGTTCCAAGATACCTATTGCACACAACACCTCTCATGAATCTAGAATATCTTGAAATTCAGGATGCTCCTATAATGTCTACATCATAGGTGCTCATGACAAGGTTAACTTCAAATGAATAGCTTGAAATTCCCTCACCAAGCTTCGCACACACTTTTTTAATGGCTGAAAATCATAATTGAGATTTGGATTCATAATCAAAATAGGGATGTTGCATTGCTTTTATGCCTGAGATTCTCTTGGATGGCTCATAAATTTTCATTTTCTGCAAGGGGACACCATTCAATTTTTATTGGGTTACTTACATATACACAAAGTAAAATAAGACATGATAGCATTGGCATCAAACAAATTAACGTGGATACAAGTATAAATTAATAAGAACAATTATGCATATACTTACCAATTAATCCAATGAACCATCTAGATCTACTCTACTCTTTATTGTGTCAAGTATTGTCTCATGGTCAGACTCATGGACCTTCCACAAGGTCTTGTTCAAAGGTCTACCCCCATATTTTCTCAAATGAACATTGGATGCCACAACAAGGTTCGAGTAATGAAGAATCTTACGATGCGTGTCAAAGTCCTCAAACAACCAATGTTTAGCACTCTTATGTGGGTACCTTCTAAGCCATGTTCCAGTAACAACAACTAAGCCTGTAGGGTACTTGATGTTTTCTCCATCTATAACTGGGGCTTCCAATTTCTTTTTGGCCTCAACACAATGACACAAGTAATAGTTTGTTCTCTCTTTGTTTTCTTCATCTGCAATAACTGTATAAACATGCCCTGCATTGATATGTGTAGAAAATCACTCAAAATTAGTCAACGTTATGAATACAATACACAGTAAGATAAGAATATGGAATTTCAAAAATTAAGCAAGTAGATATATTACCTAGTTGAACTATATATGATACGTGGTCAAAGTCGACTGATGTTTCCATTTGTGTTAGTTCCAATGCTGTCAGAGGGCGATATGTGTGAAGTGGGGTAAGATAACTTGTCAACCATTTGTCAACCCACTCCCCTAACTCAATCATTCTAGGCTTGCATTGTACATGATGAACAAAAGAATGCCATCTTATGTGTATGAATACTCCATGAACTTGCATCTGAGCTAAGGAAAGAGTGTAGCTCACTCGATCCTGTTAGTGTACAACAATCCTCATATGGTGCAATGTTAGTATCATCCATCAACCAAAAAATCTACGAATTGAAGATGTACCTTCATTACTTGGACCCATTGAAGCATTACACCACTCAATGATTGAACTTGCATCGATCAACTTTGCACTGTCTTTATACTTTAACTCTTCTCGTGCTAATGCTCTTTTCATGCATGCTCATGTACCATCATGCTCCCCATTTCCATGCCTGACCTCACAAAAGTTCCACATATACTGAACACCTGTAGTGAGGTGCATCTTGTAGAACCATTAGAACATGCACGCTTTCTTGAACTATGCTGCATAGATATCTGACCATATTATGTGTTGATCGTATGCTATACCCCTCCGAGCAAAATCACTATCGAACATCTGGAAGCAACCTTGCATGAAATCTAGAGAATGTGTGTGATCATCACTAGTATAAAAGTGATACTCCCTCAATAACTTCCTTTGGTCCTCTGTACTATCAGTTGCATGAATGAATGCTATGTGCACAAATATCGAAACCTGTGTGGAGTTGTAATACTGTGACTGCACCTCACACTGTGGTTGTAGAGTGTAGTTCTTTGCAAAGTCAACCACTAATACTATGATGCCAATTGGAAAGGTGTCCTTGCATAGCTTGAATTGTGTGTCCAACCATCAGGCTTGATGAGTATGCCTTGCATACTCATACACTAGATTCTCATGAAACATGGACATAAACTGATATGCTGGAATCTTCTCAATAATGAAATCACACCTTTTTGCTTGAGACCCATCTTTTGTAGTGTATGCCACTATTTTATACTTCCCGAAGTCTACTAGTTTATGCCCTACCTCATATGTGCTTTCCATATGTTGACATACTCACATTCGTTGCAAGCCACCACAACGCTCGCATGAACCATTCGAGCATGTTCTCCTCTAGAATATTTGGCCATCCTCTATTTAACATAAATTTTTTGATAAGAACTCTCTTGAAGATTTTGGTCCCGGGCTTCTATGGCACAATCCTGCAAAACATCATTAGTATTCAAATCTAAACATATAGAATGATAAATATCATAATGGTTAGCGAATTCAATATGTAGTCTACAAAAACAAGTAGTGCTTGTGTGATTTATCTTGACATAAAAAGGTTTAATCATTTCAAAGAATCTTTGAGAAATACTAATTTGAGGATAAGCATTTTGAAATTTATAAAAAAGTTGGGTTTGAGTCGTATCCAAAAAATGCTTTTGATGTGGCTCATGATTTTGACTACTGATTCTCCTTCTTATGACATCCCTTTGATTCAAAGATGGCCTTGTATTATTCTTCCAATAATCTTCAATTAGTGTTCTCAATCCTTCAGCAACTTTTCTATCTTTATGTGGCAGTCTTCCTGTGAATTCCCATAATTCATTTGAATCGGTGCCCTCAATTCTTTGCCGCCTTTGAATGGATCTTGATAAAGTTTTTCTACTAATTCCCATTTGTTCACTTGTATTTTTAATGAGACGAGATCTCTTTGCTTGATAGCTTGCCAAAGTTGATGTAATGACACATCGGGTGACATTACTATCCTTTGAGCATGAGGTCTTACCCACACTCTCATAAGCATCCATTAGATTCTTCACAATAGTGTTTTCACTTGATGCATTCGATGTTCTCAACCCAAGAGTCTTCATGATGTTTCTGTACTTTAAACCCCACATCATTTAAACAAATAGTTGACATCTTCTAGTCTCATTTATCCTTTCAAAGAAAATTTTCCAAATCTTATTAGCATATCTTCTACAAGTGCATTCTGGAATCTTACCTTCCATGTGCTACAAAATATCCTCATCAATATTAATCAAAAACTTTGGCTTTCTACACTAAATTATAGGTGGTGTTCTCTTAGGTACATACATCTCAACATTAGCAATTTTATCAATATTTAATTGAGGTGGGCAAGATTGCATACCTTCTACCGAGGGAGGAATAGAATACATACCTTGAGGTTAACGTGGGGATGATGGCATACCTTGTTCATCAAATTTGAGTGATGATGTACTCTCAACTTTAGATGTGGTGGATGGTGTCCAACCATACTCACTTGTGGTAGATGGTTTCCCTCCATATTCACTTATGCTTAATGGTGTCCCTTCGTATTCACTTGCAGTAGAGGGTGCGTCTCCAACTACGGTATTTGCATCTCCTCTAGCATGACTCTTTCGAATTCGTGCCCTTTGTGCTTCCAATTTCTTTTCTCTTTTTGATGGTTGAGGTTCCTCTTCAACTGGCTTGTTTTCATCAATCCCTCCCAATTTATGTTTTTCATGATATTCCCTCATCCATTTTTTCTCTTTATCTCTAAAGGCTTGGAGCTTATCATCTGTTAGTTTTCTCCTTTTAATAGTTCGTTTCTTTAGCATGATGAATAATTTTACCTATGCAAAAAGTGCTAAGTCAAGTCAAATTAACTAATAGTGAAGGGTTGTAAAAGTCTATTAAAGAGGGAGACCAACGGTCACCTCTTTCAAATGTTAGTTTCCGAAGTTGAAGTGGTTTCTTTTCAAGTATGATATTGTGAAAGATGGAATCAAGTTCAAGCTAACCCCATTGCAGGGAGATGACAGGGAACAAGACAAAATGGCAAGGATAGGGATGATGGGAAGGAAGGAGTTCCTCAAGCATGAGGAAGATAAACATGGTGAAGGTGCAACTACTTACACAAAGAAAAGAGTTGAGCTAGAAAACATAGACAAAGGAGTAATGTTAGAAAGGAAAAAGGATGGAGAAATAGTGATAAGAGAAAGGGAATCCTTTATATAGTATCTAGACATGTTTGGAAAGTAGGTTGGAGACAAGAAAAGGACTGATTTTAGTCAAGAAAAGGCAGGAACAGGTGTATAACAGTCTAATACAGTAAAAAAAGAGGTATGCAGACCCGATGAAAAGAAATGTGAGGTGAAGAACCTTGGGGTAGAGACCCTAATGCAAGGAAAAGGAAAGATAAGTGGAGACAAGATGGAGAAGAGGCGAGAATGGCCTAGTAAGGTCATGGTGGAAGAGATGGATTGTCCAGTGAAAGGGAAAGATGGAAAGCAACAAAATAATGACAAAGAAGATGGAAGATCACATGATGAGAAGGTCTCAGAGGAAAAGGGAAAGAAGGCAGAGGTAAAAGAGTGTGGATGGATTGAGGAAAGCCATGAAGGGCTTGTCAAGAATAAAGAAATTATGATAGGGGTAGTGTTGTGTCCCTTGCAAATAAAGAGAGACAAGGAGAAGACAAGCATTATAGAAATAGTGACATTTAAATCAGAAGATATAGAGGTAAAGTGAGATTTGATTCAAAGTCTAGATGCAAAGAACCCATGTAGGGGGCAAGAAAAGGAAGACAAGAAATTTTTTTTTATGCAGGTCATAAAAATGGAAGTTGCAAAGAGCCTAGATAAAACGCCAGTGGAAGAATGTATGATAGTTGAGGATAAAGATAAGTGCGTGGAAAGCATGGTAGATGCAGTAAGTGGTCCACTAAAGGGACAAGAAGATAAAGAGCCTAAAAATACAGTGTTGGAAAAGAGTTCAATGGAGGATAAGAGATCAGAGGATGTGATGCATCAAGTGGAATGGAAAAAAGCAAAGGAAAGGTCTAAGACAGAGTTTGTAGAAGGTGCAGTCACCATAAAAGGTGAAATTGAAAATACAAAGTGTTTGAATGACTCAAAGATGGAAGAGACTAAGGAAGAGATGTTGATAAAGGTTGGCCAAGTGAAGGCTAGAGGAAAGGTGAGAGTGTGATCTCCAAATGAAATGGAGAAGACAGTAAAAGATGAGGCTAGGATAGTGGATGGTCCTAGATGGGTAAGAGTACTGATGTGGAAATTGTATGTAGTTGTGGCAATGGTTCCTAGATGGGAGAACCTAAAGTAGATGGTGAAGAGGATGGATAAGAGGAAAAAAGTGAAGGGAGTTCTTTATTACTTCCTTGTTTTGATGATCATGTTGATGGAGGTGAAGCCCAGGGTGAAAAATAATAGGACAGAGAGTGGACTGTTTGGAAGTAAGTGACACCATGGAACAAGTTAGGAGCAATTGGATGCAACCATGGATGATAGGACAGAGCAGGAAGGTGCAGGTTCAAGGTGATCAGTCAAGAGAGGAATTGTTTTGCAAGGACAAGGCCAAGCCTAAGGTGAAGATGAAGGAAAGATGGAGAAATGGCAAGAACAAGGAGGATCATTAGAGATTTGTTGTAGGTCAAGGTGTTGCAGAATTCCAAGAGACTTGGAAAGCTTTCATGGCCAGATGTATGGTGCAGGAGCACCAAGGAAAGCTAGGACCATTAGGTGGTCAAGTGATGAATTTTTTCTTTGTAATCATGAGTGTGATGTAATAAGGTCTCAAAATACCATTAGGAAGTGTTTTGAGTCATGTTAGGTTGATAGGTTTATGAAGTTGTCATGTCTTGGCAAATGTTGTCAATATGATGGAATGAAGCCTTCAATGGCATAAACATGAAAATACCTATAAGATGGAAATGTAAAGGTCAAAGTAGTGTGATGAGGCCATAATAAGGCCATTAGAATAGTTGAAAGTCAGTTTTAGTGTCAAAAAGTGAAAAAATTACAAAAAAAGAAAAAAATGCAAAGTTGCACTAAAAAGGGAATTGAAAGGTCAAGTTGGTAAAGGTAAGTTCTAAGGTGTTTTTAGGCAGTTGTAGAGGTTGGAGTTCCTTTAAAAAGGCCATGTAAATGTTGGAGGGAGGTTGGCATGACTCCATTTGAAAATTTGAATGAAATCTTTTGTTGTTTCCACGTTTTTCCCTATTTTTCTAAATTTTGTTGGCAATAAACAATCCGTAAAATGAATATTGTGGCATGAAATGAATTGGGAATGATAGTGTAGTGAGTCTACTATGATTTCCATCAAATTTGAGGCTTGACCATTTAGTTTTGTGGGTTTTAGAGTAGATTTTCAAAGACTGCCTCTGTAACTTAGAAATTAAGGGTTTGAGAGTACAAAGAATGCAAGCTTGATCCATTCCACCTTTTGTAGGTATTGTAACTCAGTGGAATGGATCATAATAGGTAGGGTTAAATGTTTGAGGGTCTATTTTGTGTAGGTTTGTTCATTTGAGTGAGTAGGAGTGATGCCTAGGGCTGGAAAAGTCAATTTTCCTTGTGAATTTGAAGGCTAGATGGTGGGGTTTGTCAAAATGATGAAGAACTTGTTGATCTAATGAAATTTTAAGTTTGTGCAGGGTATTTGGAAGGTGTTTGATTCTTTGTGGAGGTTTGGAAAGGCTTGGGTATATGACTTTCAATAAACCCTTGGGTTTTAGCATGTAAAAGGAGGGTTTGCTGAGACAACACTTTAGAATGTTTGTGTCTGGGAACTAACCATGGATTTTGTTGTTTTAGAAAATATCAAATGACTCTCCATTGGTTTGGAGTAAAAATAGAGTCTTTAAGAGGGACCTCCTTTGTAAAATGGGGCTAATCTAGTAGCCTTTGGGTAGGGTAACCTATTGAAACTCCATACTGTTGTAAGGGAACCTTATGTGATTTGTTGGGCATTATACTTGGGGTCTGAGTGGGTGCTAAATGGATGATGTGTTGGACCTTTATGGACTTCTCTAAAAGATAGGTCCATTCGATGAATTTCGAGACCTAGAAAGCAAAGGATATTATTTTGGGCAGTTTGGGAGAATGAAGTTTTGAAGGTTGTTTCTTTGCATGGATTTGATCAAATTGGGCTGGTTGTTGTGTTGCTCCACCTTGTCTGCATTAGTATTTGAATTGACATTAGGTTGTTATGAGTTAATCTTCACCTTGGCTCTGCATCAGGAAGGCCTTGGAGATGTGAAATATAGAAAACCCTAGATATTTATGAGCAAATTGAGGGTTTTTGTATTGGAAACCTATTTGAGCATGCATTAGGAGTATATTCCAATTTTTTAGAGGCATGTATGGAAAATTTGGTAGCATAGACAAGGAAATCAGCTGGTTTGTATAGCTGTTTGACAAAATACCTCAATGAAATCTTTGGAAGCATACACAAAGAGTCAATTGTTAAATTTAACAAAATGCCTCAAAGAGATGTGGTTTAAAAATGTAATAGGAAAGTGTATTGAATTGTGTAATTTAAAATGTCTATTGACAACCTAAGGTTGTAACATGACAAACAAACAATTTGATCAACATGGAATAAGCAAAACAACAAAAATGAAAGCAAGCCATAATAGAATGAAAGAAAATGTACAAAGACTTCACATACCTAAAAAACCAAAGTTTCAAATGGAGGAGTTCTACCCAATTATGTAGCCTTTTCTTCTTCTTTCCTCAAATTCCTCAAAATTTTTACCTTTTCAAAAGATTGTTCCCCTCCAAAATTCAATTGTATATCTGTTATCACTGCAATTCAAACTTGAATTCATATTACATGCCTTCCAACATGAAAACTCTGCTATTTCATGCAAAGGTGATGGAAATATCATGAAAAAGGTGGTGGAATCTAAATATCATGCATGCACACTTCACTCAATCACCAAAAAGCTACTTTTTGTCGAAGCACGCGTAGAACCAGGAGAATATGCAAAATGTGAGCTGGCATCATGGGTATATTGTGTTTTTTAACCATTTTTAGTGCAAGAAATAACGTGCACGTGTTATAATGCGCTCACATTATTTCTCACTAAATGGCCATCTCTCTATTTATAAATAACCTGCTCGCATTATAATAAATTTAGTTTTTTAAAATATTTATATGGTAGACCCACTCCAACCCACTCCCACCCTATCTCGCACACACTTTCACCCTCTCCCACACTCTCCCACTCTCTCCCACCATCTCCCACCCTCTCTCCCACTCTCCCAGTCTCTCCAACTCTCTCCCATGCTCTTCAACTCTCTAACCCTCTCTCCCTCTCTCTCCCACCCTCTCTCCCACTCTCTCCCATGCTCTCTGACTCTCCCACCCTCTCTCCCACTCACCCACTCACCCACTGGTGTAGGAGCACCTTGGCTTAACTCCATTTTGGTTTGTCTTCAATTTTGGCTTGTACCTGACCTTAGCCAAGTCAGGGTGTTTGTGTGATTAGTTTGGACCGTAGTAGGTCTTGTTGGTGTGTGATGAGTTAGGCATTAGGACTAATTTCATCAATGTTGTTAAATGTTGTTCTTAGCTTTGGACAGCAGATGTTAGAATGTAAGCATTTAATGTGTGTTGATCGCATCTACGTTGTTAAAGGATTCCTAGAGGCAGTTAGGGAAGTTTTTGATTTGGAATCAAGGAGTTAGTGATCCTAAGATGAAGGATGATGGCAAGGTTGCAAGAATATTGCAAAGATTGCATAGCAACATTGTTTGGTTGCATGTAACTTAGTAGTTGTCTTGGATTCCCTTAAAATCAGGGGTATGGTGGTGAGCAATTTCCCTTAAAACATGGAAAAGGCTTCAACATAGGTGTGGTGACTCGTAGAGAAGAGTTAGTGGCATTGTATTCAAGTTTTGGTTTTGATGTGAAAAAAAGAAATCTGCATTTTCCTGTGTTTACCCGTGTGTTTTCAAAAGAAGAGATCTTGAAGGCACTGTACATATTGTTTTAGCACTGAATCTATGTTCATTGGGCAATATAGTGTAACTTTCATCTTGTATAAAGATTGTTTAGTGTAGATTTACTGTTTCTAATTCTTAGATTAGAGTGTAGGGTGTTAGGTTTCTTTGTTTTGAGCAGGAAATCTTTTCATGGCTCCCCCATAAACACTAACCATGGGATTTCCCTGAGATTGGTGGAATATGGAATGGGAGCTAGTCTATTGTAAATACTTAGCAAAAGGATTCATGGGAAGGCAAGCAATGATTTATAATATCAAACCCTAGGCGAGTTGTGACTGCCTGGTTAGAGGTTTGAGGAAGAAAAGACAAAGAGAATAGGTAGGGGAAGGTACCACTGTACGAAAAAAGTACAGTTCCAGGTGTGGAATGACCTAACACAAAGAAGTTAGAAGGATTGAATCTTGATTAAGCCATTTGGAGGAGATATTAGCAGTAGAACATTGAAACCCTAAGAATTAGGCCTAATTAGCCTATTTGTCCTTAATCATAGGAATCCACTGTACGGATGAGGTAGGGGTCTCAAACCCAGTGAAAGATTTAAACCTTTAAAAAAGGTATCTGAAAGTTCCTTTTATCTGCTAGGTTGTTTGTCAAGTTTAAGAACAAAAGGCAAAAAATTGACTAGTAATTGCTAGTAGAAATTAGGCCTCTTCAAGGCAAGAACTTGAGATTGGGTAAATTGAAAGCTAAAGAACTTTCAAGATGCATTCAATTGCATGTGAAATGCAAGGAAATGGAGTTTCTATCTCCCCTGCAAAGAGTTCAAGTCAGATGTTGATGCTTGCACTTAGATCCTTCTAGGTGTTGTGAAGAAGAGACCAGATTCAAGAGGTGTTTGTCCTCCAAGGTTAAGCACAAGGATTGAAACTCTTGGAACAGAGTTGAAGCAAGGTTCGGTTGATGAATTAAGTCAAGACAGGGCCTAGAGGTTGGCAAGTTCTTGGTGGAAGGCAGAGTGAAGTCTTCTTATTGGTTTGTGCAAGCAAACCTTGGAGTATCATACACCATATTGGTATTAGAGCTAACATTTGATTCAAGGCTTGTGATTGATGTTGCAGCCCACTAAATCAGTAGGAGAGAACACACCAGAGGAAAGAACCATGGTGACTAATGCTGAGTTGGCTAAAAAAGTAGAAGAACAAGAGGAAGATAATCGGTTGTTGAGGGAAAGGTTATCTCAAGTGGAGAAGCTCTTGGATGAAGTCCATGAGACAACAGATAAAGTGAAGGAAAAGATAGAGCAGAAGGAAGAGTAGGAAGCAAAGGAAAAAGAAGAGGACTTGGAGGAGGAAGCTCCAAAGCCTGATCCTATTCTTGTAGAGGAACCCTTCTTGAAAGCACTGCAGGCCTTAAGTGGCAAAGCATTGGAGGGTGTGCCACTATTCAGTGGACAAATGGATCTCGATTCAGTTGTAGACTGGATTGAGAGCATTGAAAATCAGTTTGAATGTGATGGTATAACAGAGGCCCAAAAGGTAAAGGTGGCCAAGTCAAGGTTGATAGGAGCAGCTCTCACATGGTGGAAGTTTGTACAATCTGAAAGAGAGAAAGAAGGCAAAGGTCCCATAGTTTCATGGAGAGGAATGGTAACCAAGATAAGGCAGACCTATCTTCCTGATGACTATGAAGTTCAGTTGCATAGGAGAAGACATAATCTGAGGAAAAAAGATATGGATGTCCAAAAATAAACTGAGGAGTTTCAAAAATTGTGCCTAAGATCAAAAGTGGTTGAAGATGAGAACATCAAGCTAGCAAGGTACTTGAATGGGCTCAAGTGGTCTATCCAAGAAGATATGAGCTTAGTAAACTTCAAAACAGTCTGCCAATGCTATCAAATGGCTTTGAAGATAGAGGAGGTGCGCAAAAGAAGCAAAAGGATCTAAACCCTAAAAGCAGAGGTAAAGTGGAAAGCGACGTAAATCGAGGTAACAAAGAGGGGTGCTTATAGGAAGAAGTTCAAAGTCCAAGAGCCCATGGAGAAGTCAAACTTCAGGAACAGCGAAGAATGAAGCCCAGTAGAGGTAAGTGGTGGTAGAGGAAGAGGTTTCAGCTCCAGAGGAAGAAGTGGTGGACAAGGAAGAGGTAGCTATTTCACTAATATGAAATGTTACCACTGCAACCAATTGGGACACCCAACCTATAGATGTCCAGAGAAAGGTAGTACTTCTCATGGAGGAGATAAGAGAACCAATCTGATTCAAGATGAGATAGTTGTAGCAGACAATCACCCTAAAGTTCCATTGAACTCAGAGGAAGGTGAGAACCTCATGATGAGGAGGACTTTGATCAAAGAACCGGTTAAAGAAGAGCCAAGCCAAAGGAGGTCCTTGTTTAGGATAAAGTGCAAGATGATGGGGAAAGTGTGTAAAGTCATCATAGACTCAGGTTCTACTGACAATATTGTGTCAGAGGAGGTAGTCAGCAAGCTGAAGTTGACAAGGATACCCCACAACAGTCCCACAGCAATACATGGTCTGGCCGCGTATCAGCGCATGTCTTGGGTAGAATAAACGCTTACGGTGTTCCTAATTCGCAAAAGGGCCAGCCACACAGCCTGCGCGATAAAGTTACCTATGGATGCATGCCACTTGCTCCTAGGTAGACCATGGCAATTTGACCGTCAAGTTGTACATGATGGAGCAAGGAATTCCTACACCTTCAAGAAAGACAATGTAACCTTCAAGATTCAGTCTTTGCTAGAAGATACAGAGGTGCAAACAGCAGGTTCTAAACTGCTCATAGCTGGTGAAAAAGAGTTCTTGAAAGCCTTGGAGAAGGAGAAGGAGTTGGCTATGCAGTGATGATCAAGCCAAGAGAGGCGGCTGGAAAGAGAAAGCAACTGAAAAGGGAAACTCGCCCGATACGTTGTTGCACTCCAGCGAAGGTACAGGGGTCAACCGCAAATATGCATCGTGAGCCGATAGACTTTGATACCAGAGCTACCCTTCCGCCGTGAATCGCTGTGATGACAAATTCCTGCAAATAAAACGAGTAGCGCTGAAGGGTGGTTCATGAACTTCTGAAACGGTGGTCTCATTGAAGGTGATGAATCCATGGGGAAAACCCACTGCCTAGTAAACCTGGTGGTGAAAGAGGGTTTGAAATTCATCTAGGGTAGCCAAATAGATAAATCCATCAGTGGGTTTCCATCCCTTGCATTTGTGATCTCGGATTGTCCGCGCAGCTCGCGTCCGCACCGCCGATGACCTGTTATTACCAAACCAGACGTACTATGACGATGGTCGTTCTGTCCAAACGATGCATCCCCATGAGCAATGTCAGCCACCTTTAGTTTTCTCCACCTCATCGCCTCCATCTATGTAAGAGACTCATGAATGAAATCCTCAAAGACTACATTGGAAAATTTGTAGTAGTGTATCTTGATGATATACTAATCTATAGCAGAACAAGAGAAGAGCATCTCCAACAGATAGAGTTGATTTTCAAGAGGCTAGAGGAGGAGAAGCTGATGATCAATCTGAAAAAGTGTGAGTTCATCAAAACAGAGCTTGTGTACCTTGGATTTGTGCTATCACATGGCAACTTGAAGATGGATAGCAGCAAAGTGGAAGCAATCCTCAATTGGACTACTCCAAAGACAACAACAAAGGTAAGAAGCTTCCATGGTCTTGCTCAGTATTATAGGAAATTCATAAGACAATTTAGTGCTATTTGTGCTCCTATGTTGGATACCATAAAAGGAGGAATGAAAACCAAGTTTGTATGGAATTTGCAAGCTAACAAGAGTTTTGAGTTGCTGAAGGAAAAGATAGCTACCCAGCCTGTTTTGGTGTTACCAAGCTTTGAGAAGCTATTCACCATTGAGTGTGATGCAAGCAATGTAGCTATTGGAGCTGTTCTCAATCAAGAGGGCAGACCGGTGGCTTTTCATTCAGAGAAGTTAATGTTAAAATAAATATTTGAATAGCACCCTTTGGGTTTCTTTTTGTGAATATGTGTGCGCTGGCCTGTGCGTCGCCGAGTCTGGTCGGCTTTCCATCAATTTTTGATCTCCCGCTGTTCGCATCCTCTCTTCGCAACTTCGGGTGATGGCTTCCCTTTCGGCTCTTAAGAGGCTGCGCTGGGCGTCCATGTGTCTCACTTATGGAGTTTTTTATTTCCTTTTGCCTTGGAGACCCTTCGAGTTGCGAAAGCCTTTTGCCGAGGCCATCATTTCTAAAGATTGTTAGAGGGACCCACATCTTGGTATGTGGCGACGTATCACAAACTTTTCTTGCAGGGATAAAATCAACAGCCATGGGCTGCGAAATGCTTCTGCAGGCCTTCTTTGTTTTTGTGGACCCTACCTTCTGCCAGGTGGCAACCTTTCGCAGCCTTTTCAACACAACAAGGAGGTGAACAAAATGGGCTGCGAAATGCTGCCAAGCGTCTTTCGCACCCGGTTGATGCGGCTTTCTCCCCACTTCAGGAGTGACCTCGGTCCCTTGAACATGTGTCGCATCTTCGCAAGCTCTCGACAGCAAGGAGTGAGGTTTTCATTCGAGCAGCGACGGGCTGCCACGTGCCTTACGCTGATCCTTGGGGCGGGCGATAGGCTGGCTGGCGAGATTATGTTATTGGATGCCGCTCTTCTTGAATTCTAAAGCAGTGGATGACACTTGTAGCCTTGGGCCTGGCTGGGACCACTGCCATCATTAACAAAGGGCACGCCTGTAACTGAATGACTAGATGTTGTGTTCTAACTGGTTACTATTTTAGCGGCATTAGGAATCTTCCGATTCTGGCATCATTGCAGAAGATTGTGGGATCTTTTCTGTTACAGCTTTCCAAAGCGGTGGGAGTTTTCTCTCCAGCTATATATACTCAGGGGTCCAAAAGAGAAAGAAGGAGGAGGAGATAAAAAAAAGAATACTGGTTTTAGCAGAAGACACCAGGCCTCTTTTAGATGTTTGTTTGCAAGAAACTTTCAGACTGTGCCCACTGTTCGGCCTTTCTATTTTTCATGTTTTGATCAAACTATAAACTGTGCCTTTTATTGTCCTAAGCATTTCATTTGGTAAGACTTATATATATTGAATACAAGCTTGCTTATCTCAATCATGTCTAAATGACTCTTCTTAGTAGTAAGGATGTATGCGATACTATTTTATGTCAATAAAATGAATTGTTTATGCTATAGCCTTAAGTTTCTGATGTTTTGGAACATAACAACAATATTCAGGCCCTTAAATCTATGATTTATCATGCCCCTCAGCAAATTTTGGCGCATCGCCTTAGATTAGACTTTGCTTTATTATATCCGCTTCTTTTTCCCTTTCCAAAAACTATTATAGAATAAGCCGACTTCTTTAAAATCCAGAGGTCACTCAGTTTGGCGCAAAGGGTCCCCCTTGAACTGAGTTTCCCATAAGGTACTATTACCTCGCCAATTTTTGGCGTCAACAGTTTGTCCTTTTTCTAGCATGCCCGGTGGGACCTGAACTAATGAAATTTCTTTATAAAAAGGTGTATGAACCATCGGCCTATAACTAGATCATAGACTGCAAATAACCCAGGTTTACTAGTGCCTCCATTAGGGACAGTCCAGACCGCAAATTAGTTAGTAACCGTTCCATTCCCACCACCCTTCCCTCTCACCATGTTGCTGGCCGCGAACAAAAATTATGTAGCATGGGATGCTGGAAGTCCCCTGGTAGTGCCAGTAGCGCCTGCTGTTTGGGGCGCTATCCCGGTCTCGACCCTAAAAGCTCTTCCCAAATTTGCTGAAGATAACATGAAAATGTCAGCAGAACATTTGCAGGATGTAGCGGATGTATGTCTGGTACATGGTATCACAGCGCAAAATGTAGCCCTGAGGCTCCTCGCTACGTCCTTCAAAGGCAAGGCTCTGGATTGGTACCGAACACTGACTCCTAATACCATTCGCACTTGGGATGACCTCAGAGGTCCATTCTATGAAAGGTTCTCAAATGACTGAGATCGTTCTTCATTATATTATCAGCTGTCGGTCATAAGACGAGCACCCCAGGAAGCTCTGACTGATTTCAATGCCCGATTTCACTTAAATTGGCAGAGCATTTCTGTGACTATCCGCCCAACTCCAGAACTTGCATTCATATTTTACCTAAAATCCATTAATCCTGACATTTATGTGATGATAAAGTCTTTGGGAGGAGCCACTCTACCAGATGCTTATGCTACCGCTATCAAAGCGAAGAATCATTTAATAGATTGCAGAAAATTGCCTCCTCGACCTATTGTGCCGATATTTCCTAAAATATCAAACGTAGCACAAGAGGTTGCATCGACTAGTACACCAGCAACTCCCCAATCAGCGTACTCATATGTAGCCACTCTGGAAAGCTTGGCTTCCACATCGGGTACTGCTAGGGATGAAATAGGCGACCTCAAGGAGATGTTGCGGACTATGGCAAATGACATAACAACTCTCAAATGGAACCAAGCAATGCCTCCATGGCCTGCATATCAAAACTATCAAGGTGGGCAGCCTACCTATCAGCAAAATCAATATCAGAATGCGCCTCGCACTAATCCACCCTCGGTGTCTACAAACCAAATAGTCTCGGTGCCTACACCACTGATAGGTGCTTCACCAAGCTCAAGTAGAGAATTAACCATGGGACAAAACAATCTAATTGATGACATCAATCCATGGTGTTTTCCCTGCAATGATGCACATATGTCCCGAAATTGTCTGCGTGGCAACTTACAATAGAAGGTGGCAGAACTATGCAATCAAGGTACTGCAGCAAAAAATGGAGAATACATATATGCCTTGGCAATGGAGAATGCGGTCCTTACCGCACAAATGCAAGGAATGTCCTTAGAGCAAGAGTCTGATATTGTGTCTGATCATGCGCTCTTCTCATGGATGGAAGATGAGGAAATAGTGTTTGCCAATGACACATCCACAATCGAAATGCCACAGGTACAGTTCGACCATAACACACGCTCAAAGAGGAGATTCATCGGTGAGCCTGTTGTTTCACTTTCAGACAGCTCGCAATGCAAAGGAGTGTCTAATCAAATTTCTGACATTTCGACCATCTCTTTGCCTTCTCAACCATGGAAGGAGATTATTATAACAAAAGAAAAGGAGCAGAAATATCCGAGCTCATCACCTTTTAATGTGGTAGAGCAATTGAAGAAATCATTCGCTAATGTGTCTTTATGGGACATGCTAGCTATCCTGGAACAGAAAATTATGCTACAAAAAGCGCTTCAACAAGAGATCAAACCAGCACCAACAGAGCCGTCCGTCAGTATGGAGGGGGTTTATCAAATGCCACTAGCTAAAATTCTTGCAGACAAAACAAAGGGATCCCATACGGAAGGCGGAGGTAGGCCAAAACCTCAACCCTTCTTCTTAACTCTCATTATAGGGGAAAAGCTATTGCACAATGCTATGATTGATTCTGGCGCTAGTACAACAGTTATGCCAAAATTGATAGCAAAAGCCTTGGGGCTCAGCTATGAACCTATAAAGAAGGGGGTGATGCAGCTAGATGGAAATAAAGTTGATACTATGGGTGTCATCAAAGCACTTCCATTAACTCTATTTGCCTGCCTAAGTATCACGGTCCCGCAAGATACAGTGATCATAGATGTTCCTCCTATGTTTGGCCTCTGTCTCTCTCAAGAATTTACTTCAAAGGTGGGTGGATATTTGTCTTTAGATTGGTCACATCTAATACTTAGGACCAAGAATGGTACGAAAATGAAGATAGAATCAAAGGCTCTACATTCTGAACATGTGGCAAATGAGGCCCTGATTAATTTTGAGGCCGCACATACCTCCATCACCAAGCAGGACATGTACAATGTCGAACTGCTAGAGGAGGAGAAGGTGAGCGAAGACCGAAATAATAAGGAAGATGCTCTGTTGAGTGAACATATAAACAATGATCCTTTCGGGAATTATCATGCTACCGGATTGGGCACATATGTGATTTATGATGAAGACCAAATTCTTCCGAAGGTCGTCAAAGAATCCAACGATAACCAAGCAAATGAGCTGTGGACGTTGTATTTTGACGGAGCAAGGAGCAAAGTTGGAGCTGGAGCAGGGGTATGTCTAATATCCCCGCAGAATGAAAAGTTGTTGAGATCTTTCCATTTCCAATTCGCCTATTCAAATAACGAGGCTGAATATGAAGGGTTAGTCCAAGGCCTAAGCCTAGCAGAACGAATGGGTATCAAACAATTGATTGTGTTTGGAGATTCTGAACTGGTAGTTAATCAGGTCCGAGGAATCTCTACAGCAAAGAATATCCGCATGAGATCCTATCGGCATCGAATCTGGGACCTAGTGGAAAGTTTTGAATCTTTCAACATCATGATCGTTCCCCGAATGCAGAATGGCGATGCAGATCTCATGGTGATGATCGGTGCTTGGTTTGATCCTGTCTCTGACTTGCTTCGAAACAAATATTCAGTATGAGTGCTTGTTAGACCAGCAATCCTCGACAATGATTAGAGTTGGCAGGTCTTTGAGAGTGATGAGCACATCACCTCGTTTATCCAGCACTCTAGAGAATTTGCTGATCAACTTCCACCAAAGATCGCCAAGGCCTACGAAGGACAAATTATGCAGCTCAAGTCAAAAAAACTTCCGAAAGCGTTAGTTACTCTCGAGAATTTTTTTGATTGTAATGATGCCCGAAATGATAAGCGGAAATTCGTGGCAGACAAAAGTGATTATGAAAACCTTCGGATATCTGATGGCAAGAATCTCCGGGTCAGAAAAGATGTCTCATAGCAAGATAGAGAAAGGCTTATCAGTTTCTGTGAAAAATATAGAGTGGTGGTCTGGTCCTACGATGATCTGGAGGGTTACTATCCTGGCATCATTCAACATACTATTGAGCTAACAGAAGGTGCAAAACCAGTCTGACAGAAATAGCAGCTAGTCAACCCTAAAGTTGAGGCCTTGATGGCACAAGAGCTAACCAAGCTCATTGAGTCACGTATTGTCTTCCCAATCAAACATAGTACTTGGGTATCAAATCTGGTACCGGTCTGAAAGAAGAATGGTGATATCCGCTTATGCGTGGACTTCTGAGACCTGAACAGAGCGTCTCTGAAAGACCACTATCCATTGTCTTCTATGGAATCGATCCTCCAAACTGTCGCAGGATCTGAAATGTTCTCTCTGCTGGATGGCTTCTCTGGCTATAACCGGATTCAAGTTAAAGAAGAAGATCAGCACAAGACTACATTCACTACCAAGTGGGGAACATTTGCATATGCTAAAATGCCTTTTGGTTTATCCAATGTTGGGGCAACTTTCCAGCGAGTTATGGACGTCGCATTTAGCGAACTGATCAATAAGCTTATCCTAATCTATTTGGATGACCTTACTGTGTTCTCTAAATCTAAAGATGATCATTTTGATCATTTGGAATTAGTTTTTCAAGAGTGTCAGGAGTTCGGGATTTCCTTAAATCCAAAGAAATGTGTATTCGGAGTACCCCAGGGTAAGCTGTTAGGGCATGTTGTGTCTAAAGAAGGTATTTCAATCGACCCTAAAAAAGTGAGAGCTATCAAGGAGCTACCCCTTCCGATAAATAAGAAAGGTGT
>VDFB02373365.1:338911157-338929132 GCA_007258455.2 Sequoia sempervirens
TGCCTTGTCTATGCTAACACATTTTTCATACATGTCTATCAAAGCATTTTATCAAATAGTTCATTCCTTGCTGCTATGCATAAAAGCCTAAAATAGGTTCTTTCAAACAAGCTATGGATTGTCATGGCATTCCATCACCATCAGACCACATTTCTTTGAGGCATTTTTTCAAATAGTTCACTGCCTTGTCTATGCTAGCACATTTTTCATACATGTTTACCAAAGCATTTTATCAAACAGTTCACCTCCTTGATGCTATGGATAAAAGCCTAAAATAGGTGCTTCAAAACAAGCTATGGATGCTTGGAAAAAAATCTATCAAAGCATAAAAATAAGCAATAGCATAGACAAGGTACTGAACTGTTTGAATAAACGCCTCAAAGAAATATGGTCTCAATGGTGGTGGAATGCCATGACAATCCATAGCAATTTGCTTGTCACGGCATTTGTCATGTCATTCCATCACCATGAGACCACATTTCTTTGAGGAATTTTTTCAAATAGTTTGTTGCCTTGTCTATGCTACCACTTTTTTCATACATGTTTACCAAAGCATTTTATCAAACAGTTCACCTCCTTGCTGCTATGGCTAAAAGCCTAAAATAGGTGCTTCCAAACAAGTTATGGATGCTTGGAAAAAATCTATCAAAGCATAATAATAAGCAATAACATAGACAAGGTAGAAAACTGTTTGAATGAAATCCTCAAAGAAATGTGGTCTCAATGGTGGTGGAATTCCATGACAATCCATAGCAATTTGCTTGTCATGGCATTCGTCATGCCATTCCATCACCATGAGACCACATTTCTTTGAGGCATTTTTTCAAATAGTTTGCTACCTTTTCTATGCTACCACATTTTTCATATGTGTTTACCAAAGCATTTTATCAAATAGTTCACCTCCTTGTTGCTATGGATAAAAGCCTAAAATAGGTGCTTCCAAACAAGCTATGGATGCTTGGAAAAAATCTATCAAAGCATAATAATAAGCAATAGCATAGACAAGGCAACGAACTGTTTGAATAAAAGCCTCAAATAAATGTGGTCTCAATGGTGGTGGCATTCCATGACAATCCATAGCAATTTGCTTGTCACATGGAATTCATCAGGGCATTCCATCACCATGAGACCACATTTCTTTGAGGCATTTTTCAAACAGTTCGCTGCCTTGTCTATGCTACCACATTTTTCATACATGTTTACCAAAGCATTTTATCAAATAGTTCACCTCCTTGCTGCTATTGGAAAAATCCTAAAATAGGTGCTTCCAAACAAGCTATGGATGCTTGAAAAAAATCTATCAAAGCATAATAATAAGCAATAGCATAGACAATGCAGGGAACTGTTTGAATAAAATCCTCAAAGAAATGTGGTCTCAATGGTGGTGGAATTCCATGAAAATCCATAGCAATTTTCTTGTCATGGCATTCGTCATGCCATTCCATCACCATGAGACCACATTTCTTTTAGGCAATTTTTCCTACAGTTCATTGCCTTGTCTATGCTACCACATTTTTCATACATGTTTACCAAAGCATTTTATCAAATAGTTCACCTCCTTGCTGCTATGGATAAAAGCCTAAAATAGGTGCTTCCAAACAAGATATGGATGCCTAGAAAAAATCTATCAAAGCATAATAATAAGCAATAGCATAGACAAGGCAGCGAACTGTTTGAATAAAAGCCTCAAAGAAATGTGGTCTCAATGGTGGTGGAATGCCATGACAATCCATAACAATTTGCTTGTCATGGAATTCATCATGCCATTCCATCACCATGAGACCACATTTCTTTGAGGCATTTTTTCATACAGTTCTTTACCTTGTCTATGCTACCACATTTTTAGGTACATGTCTACCAAAGCATTTTATCAAACAATTCCTTGCCTTGCTGCTATGGATAAAAGCCTAAAAATTACTTTGGGGCAAGCTATGGATGCTTGGAAAAAATCTATCAAATCATAATAGTAAGCAACAAGTTATGGTCTCATGGTTTTTTTTCACATGAAAATCAGTGCGATTTTATTCACATTTTTTTGCAGGTTATAAACACTTTTTTTTTTTTGCCAATTTTGTTGTTTTAAATGACATTCAAGTTTATGGTGGTTTTGTTATTTATATGATGATATGTGATATTCTAATCCTAATTCATGCTTCTAGGTTGCATAGATATATATTTTGTTTTTACATGTTTTTTGTATCAACGAACCCAAAATGAACTGAACCCCTCTCCAAATTTTTTTGGCCAAACCAGCAAAGCAAACCCCCAAACTTGAACCTCAAAACGTATTCCAACACTCTTCATTTTTTGTGCACAAACTTAATTGACCACCAAATTATGTTGGCCCTTGACTTTACCCACGTTTACTCCCTCAAACCTCTCCTAACATTCAAAACCACTATTTTCCCAACTAGGGCATGTCATGCCATAACATAATTTTGACCTCCCCTGTCCTTACAGACCTTTTGAACACATCAAACTCCACAATATCACCCTATTTCCAACCTATTCTAACTTATTTTCAAGCCATTTCTTCTTTTCACCTCTTCTAGCCTTGCTTTTAAGGGGCCTCAATTTTGAGTTTTCAACAGGGGAAATGTTAGTAATCTCTTCCAATGCCCTTAATAATGCGATTTTCTTACTCCTACTCCCTATCCTACTTACATCAGGCCCATATCACTGAGACACAGCCTGAACAATAGGTGGAATGGCCTATTTCAACATACTACACTCAAACCCTTAAGGGATCGATTCGGTTGAACGTAGCTCAGAGCGATTTCACATGTTTGGGTGAGAAAAAGGACCATGCCTACCATGAACATGCCTATTCAAACGTGTTGGAATAGTCTGTTTGGTCACACGAGTTGCAGAACAAAAGTTGTACCACTTTGTAACTTTCCACTGCTTCCATTTGACACTTTTCCCATCAACTGAAATCTGGACACCACGGGAAAACCAATCTAAGATAACAAGAACCAAGAGAGGTTATTGTAGAGGGTCCCAACATAATCCCATGGGATCAAACGAGAATTTTCTAATCATCGCGGTGTCTGAGTAACCTCATTTTGAAGTTTGTAGCCATTTTTCCCTTTGGACCCTTAAGGGATTGATCTGATTGAACATAGCTCAGAGCGATTCCGCATGTTTGGGTGTGAAAGAGGACCATGCCTAGTGTAAAAATGCCTATTCAGATGCATTGGAATAATTTGTTTGGTGACACGAGTTGTAGAACAAAAGTTGCACCACTTTGCAACTTTCCACTGCTTCCATTTGACACTTTTTTCATACACTAAAAATTTAACACCACGGGAAAACCACTTTGAGAAAACATGAACCAAGAGAGGTTATCGTAGAGGGTCCCAACATGATCCCATAGGATCAGACGAGAAGTTTTTAAGCATCACAATGTCCAAGTAACCTCATGCTGAAGTTTGCAGCCATTTTACCCTTTGGACCCTTAAGGGATCGATCCGGTTGAACATAGTTCAGAGTGATTCTATGTGTTTAGGTGTGAAAGAGGACCGTGCATAGCTTAAACATGCCTATTCATATGTGTTGGAACAGTCCGTTCAGTCACATGAGTTGCAGAACGAAAGTTGCACCACTTTGCAGCTTTTCACTGCTTCCATTTGACACTTTTTCCATCAACTGAAATCTAGACACCATGGGAAAACCACTCTAAGATAATGAAAAATGAGAGAGGTTATTGTAGAGGGGCCCAACGCGATCCCATGGGATTAGACGAGAGGTTTCTAAGCATCACGGTGTCTGAATAACCTCATGTTGAGGTTTGCAGCCATTTTTCCCTTTGGACCCTTAAGGGATCGATCCGGTTGAGTGTAGTTCAAAGTGATTCCTCCTGTTTGGGTGCAAAGGAGGACCATTATTAGTGTAAAAATACCTATTCAGACATTTTGGAATAGTCTGTTTGGTCACACGAGTTGCAGAATGAAAGTTGCACCACTTTGCAACTTTCCATTGCTTCCATTTGACACTTTTTTAATCAACTGAATCTTCGACACCATGGGAAAACCACTCCGAGATAATGTAAACCGAGAGAGGTTATTGTAGAGGGACCCAACATGATCCCATTGGATTATACGAGAAGTTTCTAAGAATCACGGTGTTTGAGTAACCTCATGCTAAAGTTTGCAGCCATTTTTCCTTTTGGACCCTTAAGGGATCGATCTAGTTGAACAAAGGGTCTATACTCTAAATTTATCCAAACCTTACCAACTCTTGGGGCAGCAATTCTAAGGTTTCAAAACTTCAAAACCCACAATTAGATCTCAGTTATACCATCATACAATGGGTAAACCACAAAACCCTCTATTATAGCCTAAACTCTAGGGGTTTATTGAAAATGATACTTCCAAAGTTAACCATAACCTATAAATTACTCAAACAAGTTTGTGATACCCTAAAAAATCTCAAACAATCATAAAATAATGCTTCCCTACACAAAACCACAATTTAACTCTTTAAAACCACCATTTTTCTTAAAGAAAACTCACTTTTACACACATGGGTTTCACACCCATCTCACTTTCAGACCTCCCCAACACTAACACATCATTCCCACACCTTAAAAATGTTAGTGTAGACCCATTCCTCAAGTTACAGAGGCTATACAAAGAGGAATGGGTCAAAAAGCCATTTTTATTGACTCAAAACCTTCAAATGTACAAGTTCAAGCTGGTTTTAGTAAATTGATGATATTCTACTCCTTGTTTTTCTTGATGAACAAAACCTACTAAATGGTGCTCCTGCACCAATCATACATCGACCTCCTTCTCCCTCCTAAAGTTTGGACCACATCCATTACCTCCACATAAAACTTGGCATCCTTGGTTTTCTTGGTTCCCATACCTTGATATGGTTATGCAAATGAAAATGAAGCAAAGTAATCATCTCCTTCTTTGCTGGCTAGAAGACTGCATGCTTAATGTTTTGATACATGATATCAGCTCTCTCATCTACTCTCATGGTTGAATACCGAAATCTAGTATGGCGGGCCTCCAGAGTCCCGGTCATCTTTCTTCCTCTTCCACCAAATGCTGGCTCAATCCACATGTCTGCTAGCCTAATTTACTTTGTTTTTGAAAGCTAAAGTTTCTCCTGAGTCACCAGTGTTGCTCTATCTTCCTTTTCAAACTCTTTCATTGCTACAAATCATCTCTAGGATTTAATAATTTTTACCACAAGTGGTTGATGTGCTTTGAATCCTTGCATCTAAAGGAAATTTCCTCAACATAAATACTCTCTTAAGGTTAATAATCATACATTGGCCTTCTTTCCCATCTTAAAGTTTGGACCACATCCATTATCTCCACATAAAACTTGACATCCTTGGTCTTCTTGGTTCCCACACCTTGATATGGTTATGAAAATGAAAATGAAGCAAAGTAATCAACTCCTTCTCCACTGACTGGAAGAATGCATGCTTAATGTTTTGATACATGATATCAACTCTCTCTTTTGCTCTCATGGTTGAATATTGAAATCCAATATGGTGGGCCTCTAGAGTTCCAATCATCTTTCTTCCTCTTCCATCGAATGCTGGCCTGATCCACACATCTGCTAGCCTAATTGGCTTTGTTTTTTGAAAGCTAAACTTTCTCCTGAGTCACCAATGTAGCTCTCTCTGCCTTTTCAAACTCTTTCATTGCTATAAATCATCTCTGGGATTTAATCATCTGCACCACATGGTTGATGTGCTTTGAATCATCAGTAATAGTCTTCAAAATTGGCTGCTAGTACAAGTTCATTCTGCTTTCATAGTAATTTATAACCATGGAGTTCATCCATTCCTTGATGCCATAAAGTGAAGATTGAGGAATGGCGTCAATGTGGAGTACATCTCGCTTGAAGTCTTTGAAAGCAATAGCCATATCAAATTCCTTTTTCCCAAGTCCTACTCTCTCAAGGTTAACAATATCAATCTCACTAATAGTGATTACTAAGTACTAGGAAAGCTAATTCCACCAACTCTACCAATCAAATTACCATAAGAATAATAAAAGAAGAGGCTTTGAAAAGAACTCCATGAAAACCAAGCTCTATAAATGTTACATATTAAAGTCTAGCTTAAAATCTTTTAGATGAGGCTACTCCCATAGCTCTCTTACTTGCTTGACAAAACCTTGAAACTCTGTATTGATTTTATTTTTCCTATCCCTCTCTTGTTGTTCTTCCTTAATTTCATCAAGATCATACATTGACCTTCTTGACCCTCCTAAATTTTGGACCACATCCATTACCTCCACATAAAACTAGACATCCTTGGTCTTCTTGGTTCCCGTGCCTTGATATGCTTATGCAAATGAAAATGAAGCAAAGTAATCATCTCCTTCTCTGTTGGTTGGAATAATGCATGCTTAATGTTTTGATACATGATATTAGATCTCTCTTCTACTCTCATGGTTCAATACCAAAATCTAGTATGGTGGGCCTCTAGAGTTCCAGTCATCTTTCGGGTATGTGCAGGATCAACATGGAAAAAATAGGCCCCTAAGTGGCAAAAAATTCAGAAAAATCAGAGTTAGTCAACTTGACGTTAAAATTTGAATAAGTTATCTATATTATTTCAAAAATATGTAAGAATAGAATCTATAGAAAATTGAATGTAGTTTCTAAACTACTAGGTTTGTTTAAAAGAAAAAAAATCTATTTGGTGAAAATTTGAAATTTCAATGCAGTAGTACTTAAATTTCAGAGAAAAAATAAGTAGGTGTTTGTCTAACCACAATAAAATGATAATTATTTTTATAATATTTTAGATATAAGTAGAGGACTCATGTCCCGATGTGATGCATATTTTTGTAAATTTTTTAAAGTAAATAATTAATTATGAATTTTTAATTACAACTTTAAAAAATATAAAAGCGTGTCTGACCACCTTAACTTGGTCAAAACTTTATGAAATTAATTTTTTCTTTTTTTAATCCTATAGTATGCAAATCATAGAATGTGATGCATGTTTTGGATTCAAAAAATGTGATACTGTTTGAAAGCTATAAATGTTTTTCAATCAACCTATCAATCAGGACTTTAGTCGTAATTTGAATAGAAAAGGAATAATAATTACTTATTAAATTCAAAGTAAGGCATAATTTATATTGGTGGAAAGCTGAGAATCTCCTTTAAAAACCCTTTTCATTTCATCAATTTTGGGTAAAAAAAGTCGTCAACCACATACGCATCATATTGCCACTTTTTGGCCCATCATGACCCTGCACATACCCTTTCTTCCTCTTCAACCAAATGCTAGCTCGATCCAGATGTCTGCCAGCCTAATTGACTTTGTTTTTGAAAGCTGAATGGTGCAGGATCACCCACACCTCACCCTCAATTTGTGATTGTTTGATGGTAAATTGGGAGGATAGTTGGTAAATGTTAGTATGTTGAGGTCTTTTTGTCTTGAATAAGGTCTAATAGACCAATCTTTTATGTACTTTGGGAATTACTAGGTTAGGGTGGAAAAATGTGCAAAAGCACTCTTGAATTAAATAATTGTTGATATTTCCATAAAGGAAAATTATGTAAAAATTAGGTGGGAGTGTAGAGAAAGAGTCTACAAGTCATGTTATAAGGGTGTATAAGTGGTCCTAGGCCTTTAGAATATTAAATTTGCATGATAAAGCTTAGTAAGCAAAACCATTCTTAAATAATAAATACTAGTATTTGTAGGCTTAATAAGGGTTTGGTGGTTCAAAGGTAGTTATGAAAATTGAAGGGAGATGATTCTCATTTGAAATTTATTAAAAACATCATTCAAGCCTAAATCGGGGTTCAATCAACAATTTTTTTGAAGATTGGTGCTCTTCACAACGCCTAAAACTGTGGAATTTGAACATTTTTCTAAGTTTTCAGTTTCTTTTGTCTATGTACAGCCTAGTACACGCCTCTTATGAAAAGAAATTTATGAAACATTGTGGTGGCAGGTCTTAACCTGGATTTCAATCTATTTTGATACACCTTTGGTTGTTTTAGTGAAAGGAAAATCCAGCTTTCTTTATTCAACCTGTACAGACCAGCAGGGTCTAAGTTTACTTTAATTTTTGTGATGGAGCCATTCCTCCTACTGTGGTGAATTGTGACTCAGAGGAAAGGTTTACAATGTGTTTTTTTCAAGTTTCATTAACTCTTTTAATAGTGGTAAGGCATTTATAGGGTTGGTGATGTTGTTTTAGGTTGAGAATGTCAGATTTTGGCTTGAAATGGAGGAACCAAAGTGATGTTTTTGAGATCTACTCAGTCTAAAGGCTAGGTGAAGGTTTATTATGTGTGTGCAGACCCTAAGAACTTGTTTGATGCTTTGGTGAGGTTTGTAAGGCCTTGGAGTTTTGAGATGCTAAAAACCCTACGTATTTGTTAGAAAATTGAGGGTTTTAATCAATTATGGCTTAGAGGTTGAGTGCTTTTCTAAAACTTGTGGAATTGGGAGTTTTGTGACCTATTTGATGACTTTACAAGAGCTTGCGGGGTTACAAGAAGTGTAAAGAGCAATTTTTTTGTAAAATAGGGCTAATTTTGTAGCCTTTTTGTAGGGTAGTTTGAATGATCTCCAAGAAATTGCAAAGAAACCTTGTATGTTGTTCAGTTTTGAGGAGTTTTTGTTGGTAGTTGTTCCAAGATGGCCAAATGAAATAACAAAGGTTGTTGATTTACTAAAATTTGATTTTGTTAAGTCTTCTCCACCTTGACTGTACATCACTAAAGTTTCTCCTGAGTCACCAATGTAGCTCTCTCTACCTTTTCAGACTCTTTCATTGCTACAGATTGTCTCTGGGATTTAATCATTTGTACCACATGGTTAATGTGCTTTGAATCCTTGCATCTAAAGGAAATTTCATCAACATAAATACTGTTACTCTCTGAATGTTAATAATCTCAATCTTAGTAATAGTACATTTACAACCATATTCAAACATTTTCCTTCAAAAGGCTACAAATTCAAATATTGACTTAAATAGCCTTCAAGAGGCTTTAAATAGCCTTTATAAATGATTCTACATCTTTCCAATCATGCCCAACTGCTCTTTTTGTAACTAACATGACTTATTACATTATAAATCAATTTTGGATGTGTTATGACCTTATTCAATTGAAAAAACTCATAACACAAAACTAACTTAAAAGATTTATGTGAACCAAATTTTCTCAATAACCTTGGTTCCCCTACACAAAATTTCATTATTTCAGTAAATGTCATTACAAGTAAATCTCATTACAATGCCTTAGGTACTGTTTTCTCATAGATATTTTACAATGTCACTCATACATTCAAGATTCTCTTATAATGTCTACATCATAGGTTCTCTTTTAGAGGTTAACTTCAAATGAGAAACTTGAGATTCCCTCACAAAGTTTCACACACTCTTTTATAATGACTTGAAATCAAAATTGAGATTTGTCAAGATCATCAAAATAAGGATGTTGCATTGATTTTTTGGCTGAGATTATCTTCGATGGCTCCAAAATCAGCATTTTCTGCAAGGAGAGACCAATCAATTTTTACTAGTTTAGTTAAAGATAGGCAAAGTAAAAGAATAAAAAGAAATAGCTCATGTCCAAAATGGAAATGAAATGAAAATAGAAGGAAGGAACTTACAAATAGGCATGGTAGTCTTTCAACTTAGCCACTCCTACTCATACATCTTCACTGCGAGTTCCAAGATACCTATTGCACACAACACCTCTCATGAATCTAGAATATCTTGAAATTCAGGATGCTCCTATAATGTCTACATCATAGGTGCTCATGACAAGGTTAACTTCAAATGAATAGCTTGAAATTCCCTCACCAAGCTTCGCACACATGTTTTTAATGGCTGAAAATCATAATTGAGATTTGGATTCATAATCAAAATAGGGATGTTGCATTGCTTTTATGCCTGAGATTCTCTTGGATGGCTCATAAATTTTCATTTTCTGCAAGGGGACACCATTCAATGTTTACTGGGTTACTTACATATACACAAAGTAAAATAAGACATGATAGCATTGGAATAAAACAAATTAACGTGGATACAAGTAGAAATTAATAAGAACAATTGTGCATATACTTACAAATTAATCCAATGAACCATCTAGATCTGCTCTACTCTTTATTGTGTCAAGTATTGCCTCATGGTCAGACTCATGGACCTTCCACAAGGTCTTGTTCAAAGGTCTACCCCCATATTTTCTCAAATGAACATTGGATGCCACAACAAGGTTCAAGTAATGAAGAATCTTACGATGCATGTCAAAGTCCTCAAACAACCAATGTTTAGCACTCTTATGTGGGTACCTTCTAAGCCATGTTCCAGTAACAACAACTAAGCCTGTAGGGTACTTGATGTTTTCTCCATCTATAACTGGGGCTTCCAATTTCTTTTTGGCCTCAACATAATGACACAAGTAATAGTTTGTTCCCTCTTTGTTTTCTTCATCTGCAATAACTGTATAAACATGCCCTGCATTGATATGTGTAGAAAATCACTCAAAATTAGTCAACATTATGAATACAATACACAGTAAGATAACAATATGGAATTTCAAAAATTAAGCAAGTAGATATATTACCTAGTTGAACTATATCTGATACGTGGTCAAAGTCGACTGATGTTTCCATCTGTGTTAGTTCCAATGCCGTCGGAGGGCGATATGTGTGAAGTGGGGTAAGATAACTTGTCAACCATTTGTCAACCCACTCCCCTAACTCACAATCATTCTAGGCTTGCATTGTACATGATGAACAAAAGCATGCCATCTTATGTGTATGAATACTCCATGAACCTGCATCTGAGCTAAGGAAAGAGTGTAGCTCACTCGATCCTATTAGTGTACAACAATCCTCATATGGTGCAATGTTAGTATCATCCATCAACCAAAAAATCTACGAACTGAAGATGTACCTTCATTACTTGGACCCATCGAAGCATTACACCACTCGACGATTGAACTTGCATCTATCAACTTTGCACTGTCTTTATACTTTAACTCTTCTCGTGCTAATGCTCTTTTCATGCATGCTCATGTACCATCATGCTCCCCATTTCTATGCCCGACCTCACAAAAGTTCCACATATACTGAACACCTGTAGTGAGGTGCATCTTGCAGAACCATTAGAACATGCACGCTTTCTTGAACTATGCTGCATAGATATCTGACCATATTATGTGTTGATCGTATGCTATACCCCTCTGAGCCAAATCACTATCGAACATCTGGAAGCAACCTTGCATGAACTCTAGAGAATGCGTGTGATCATCACTAGTATAAAAGTGATACTCCCTCAATAACTTCCTTTAGTCCTCTGTACTATCAGTTGCATGAATGAATGCTATGTGCACAAATATCGAAACCTGTGTGGAGTTGTAATACTGTGACTGCACCTCACACTGTGGTTGTAGAGTGTAGTTCTTTGCAAAGTCAACCACTGATACTATGCTGCCAATTGGAAAGGTGTCCTTGCATAGCTTGAATTGTGTGTCCAACCATCAGACTTGATGGGTATGCCTTGCATACTCATACACTAGATTCTCATGAAACATGGACATAAATTGATACGTTGGAATCTTCTCAATAATGAAATCACACCTTTTTGCTTGAGACCCATCTTTTGTAGTGTATGCCACTATTTTATACTTCCCAAAGTCTACTAGTTTATGCCCTACCTCATCTGTGCTTTCCATATGTTGACATACTCACATTCGTTGCAAGCCACCACAACGCTCGCATGAACCATTCGAGCATGTTCTCCTCTAGAATATTTGGCCATCCTCTATTTAACATAAATTTTTTGATAAGAACTCTCTTGAAGATTTTGGTCCCGGGCTTCTCTGGCACAATCCTACAAAACATCATTAGTATGCAAATCTAAACATATAGAATGATAAATATCATAATGGTTAGCGAATTCAATATGTAGTCTACAAAAACAAGTAGTGCTTGTGTGATTTATCTTGACATAAAAAGGTTTAATCATTTCAAAGAATCTTTGAGAAATACTAATTTGAGGATAAGCATTTTGAAATTTATAAAAAAATTGGGTTTGAGTCGTATCCAAAAAATGCTTTTGATGTGGCTCACGATTTTGACTACTGATTCTCCTTCTTATGACATCCCTTTGATTCAAAGATGGCCTTGTATTATTCTTCCAATAATATTCAATTAGTGTTCTCAATCCTTCAGCAACTTTTCTATCTTTATGTGGCAGTCTTCCTGAGAATTCCCATAATTCATTTGAATCGGTGCCCTCAATTCTTTGCCGCCTTTGAATGGATCTTGATAAAGTTTTTCTACTAATTCCCATTTGTTCACTTGTATTTTTAATGAGACGAGATCTCTTTGATTGATAGCTTGCCAAAGTTGATGTAATGACACATCGGGTGACATTACTATCCTTTGAGCATGAGGTCTTACCCACACTCTCATAAGCATCCATTAGATTCTTCACAATAGTGTTTTCACTTGATGCATTCGATGTTCTCAACCCAAGAGTCTTCATGATGTTTCTGTACTTTAAACCCCACATCATTTGAACAAATAGTTGACATCTTGCAGTCTCATTTAGCCTTTCAAAGAACATTTTCCAAATCTTATCAGAATATCTTCTACAAGTGCGTTCTGGAATCTTACCTTCCATGTGCTACAAAATATCCTCATCAATATTAATCAAAAACTTTGGCTTTCTAGGAAAAATTATAGGTGGTGTTCTCTTAGGTACATACATCTCAACATTAGCAATTTCATCAATATTTAATTGAGGTGGGATAGATTGTGTACCTTCGACCGAGGGTGGAATAGAATACATACCTTGAGGTTCATGTGGGGATGATGGCATACCTTGTTCATCAAATCTGAGTGATGATGTACTCTCAACTTCAAATGTGGTGGATGGTGTCCAACCATACTCACTTGTGGTAAATGGTGTCCCTCCATATTCACTTGTGCTTAATGGTGTCCCTTCGTATTCACTTGCGGTAGAGGGTGTGTCTCCAACTATAGTATCTGTATCTCCCCTAGCACGACTCTTTCACATTCATGCCCTTTTTGCTGCCAATTTCTTTTCTCTTTTTGATAGTTGAGGTTCCTCTTCAACTGGCTTGTTTTTGTCAATCGTTCCCAATTTATATTTTTCACGATATTCTGTCATCCGTTTTTTCTCTTTATCTCTGAAGGCTTGGAGCTGATCATCTGTTAGTTTTTTCCTTTTAACAGTTTGTTTCTTCGGCATGATGAATAATTTTACCTGTGCAAAAAGTGCTAAGTCAAGTCAAATTAACTAATACTGAAGGGTTGTAAAAGTCTATTAAAGAGGGAGACCAACTGTCACCTCTTTCAAATGTTAGTTTTCAAAGTTGAAGTGGTTTGTTTTCAAGTATGATATTGTGAAAGATGGAATCAAGTTCAAGCTAACCCCATTGTAGGGAGATGATAGGGAACAAGACAAAATGGCAAGGATAGTGATGATGGGAAGGAAGGAGTTCCTCAAGCATGAGGAAGATAAACATGGTGAAGGTGTAGCTACTTTCACAAAGAAAAGAGTTGAGGTAGCAAAAGTATACAAAGGAGTAATGTTAGAAAGGAAAAAGTATGGAGAAATAGTGATAAGAGAAAGGGAATCCTTTATATAGGATCTAGACATGTTTGCAAAGGAGGTTGGAGACAAGAAAATGATTGATTTCAGTCAAGAAAAGGCAAGAATAGGTGTAGGATAGTCTAATACTGTCAAAATAGAGGTATGCTAACCTAATGAAAAGAAATGTGAGGTGAAGAACCTTGGGTCAGAGACCCTAATGCAAGGAAAAGGAATGATAAGTGGAGACAAGATGGAGAAGAGGCAAGAATGACCTAGTAAGGTCATGGTGGAAGAGATGGATTGTCCAATGAAAGGGCAAGATGGAAAGCAACAGATTGATGAAAAAGAAGATGGAAGACCACATGATGAGAAGGTCTCAGAGGAAAAGGGAAAGAAGGTAGAGGTAAAAGAGTGTGGATGGATTGAGGAAAGCCATGAAGGGCTTGTCAAGAATAAATAAATTATGATAGGGGCAGTGTTGTGTCCCCTACAGATAAAGAGAGACAAGGAGCAGACAAGCATTGTAGAAACAGTGACATTTAAATCAGAAAATACAAAGGTAAAGGGAGATTTGATTCAAAGTCTAGATGCAAAGAACCCATGTAGGGGGCAAGAAAAAGATGACAAGAAAAAAGGTTTGATGCAGGTCATAAAAATGGAAGTTGCAAAGAGCCTAGATAAAAGGCCAGTGGAAGAATGTATGATAGTTGAGGATAAAGATAACTACATGGAAAGCATGGTAGATGCAGTAAGTGGTCCACTAAAGGGACAAGAAGATAAAGAGCCTAAAAATACAATGTTGGAAAAGAGTTCAGTGGAGGATAAGAGATCAGAGGATGTGATGCATCAAGTGGAATGGAAAAAAGCAAAGGAAAGGTCTGAGACGGAGTTTGTAGAAGGTGTAGTCACCATAAAAGGTGAAATTGAAAATAAAAAGTGTTTGAATAACTCAAAGATGGAAGAGACTAAGGAAGAGATGTTGATAAAGGTTGGCCAAGTGAAGGCTAGAGGAAAGGTGAGAGTGGGATCTCCAAATGAAATGGAGAAGAAAGTAAAAGATGAGGCTAGGATAGTGGATAGTCCTAGATGGGTAAGAGTATTGATGTGGAAATTGTATGCAGTTATGGCAATGGTTCCTAGATGGGAGAACCTGAAGCAGATGGCGAAGAGGATGGATAAGAGGAAAAGAGTGAAGGGAGTGTTTTATTACTTCCTTGTTTTGATGATCATGTTGAATGGAGGTGAAGCCATGGGTGAAAATAAAAGGACATAGAGTGGACTTTTTGGAAGTGACACCATTGAACAAGTTAGGAGCAATTGGATGCAATCATGGATGGTAGGACAGAGCAGGAAGGTGTAAGTTCAAGGTGATCAGTCAAGAGGGGAATTTTTTTGCAAGGACAAGGCCAAGCCTAAGGTGAAGATGAAGGAAAGAGGAAGCAATGGAAAGAACAAGGAGGATCATCAGATATTTGTTGCAGGTCAAGGTGTTGCAGAATTCCAAGAGACTTGGAAAGCTTTCATGGCTGGATGCATGGTACAGGAGTACCGAGGACGGCTAGGACCATTAGGTGGTCAAGTGATGAATTTTTTCTTTGTAACCATGAGTGTGATGTAATAAGGTCTCAAAAGACCATTAGGAAGTGTTTTGAGTCATGTTAGGTTGATAGGTTTATGAAGTTGCCATGTCTTGGCAAATGTTGTTAATATGATGGAATGAAGCATTCAATGGCATAAACATGAAAATACATATAATATGGAAATTTAAAGGTCAAAGTAGTGTGATGAGGCCATCATAAGGCCATTAGAATAGGTTGAAAGTTATTTTAGTGTCAAAAAGTGAAAAAAAAGCAAAAAAATAAAAAAATGCAAAGTTGCACTAAAAAGGGAATTGAAAGGTCAAGTTGGTAAAGGGAAGTTGTAAGGTGGTTTTAGGTGGTTTCAGGTAGTTGTAGAGGTTGGAGTTCATTTGAAAAATTCCATGTAAATGTTGGAGGGAGGTTGGCATGAATCCATTTGAAAATTTGAATGAAATGTTTTGTTGTTTCCACGTTTTTCCCTATTTTTCTAAACTTTGTTGGAAATAAATTGTCCGTACAGTGAATATTGTGGCATGGAATAAATTGGGAATGATAGTGGAGTGAGTCTACTCTAATTTCCATCAGATTGAAGGCTTAACCATTTAGTTTTGTGGGTTTTAGAGTAGATTTTCAAAGACTGCCTATGTAACTCAGAAATTAAGGGTTTGAGAGTACAAATAATGCAAGCTTGATCCATTCCACCTTTTGTAGGTACTAGAACTCAATGGAATGGATCATAATAGGTAGGGTTAAATTTTTGGGGATCTATTTTGTGCAGGTTTGTTCATTTGAGTGAGTAGGAGTGATGCTTAGGGCTGGAAAAGTCAATTTTCCTTGTGAATTTGAAGGCTATATGGTGGGGTTTGTCAAAATGATGAAGAAATTGTTGATCTAATGAACTTTTAAGTTTTTGCAGGGTATTTGGAAGGTGTTTGATGCTTTGTGGGGGTCTAGAAAGGCTTGGGCATATGACTTTCAATAAACCCTTGGGTTTTAGCATGTAAAAGGAGGGTTTGCTGAGACAATACTTTAGAATGGTTGTGTCTGGGAACTAACCATGGATTTTGTTGTTTTAGAACATATCAAATGGCTATCCATTGGTTTGGAGTAAAAATGGAGTCTTTAAGAGGGTCCTCCTTTGTAAAATGGGGCTAATCTAGTAGCCTTTGGGCAGGGTAACCTATTGAAACTCCATATTGTTGCAAGGGAACCTTATGTGATTTGTTGGGCATTATACTTGGGGTCTGAGTGGATGATAAATGGATGATGTGTTGGACATTTTATGGCCTTGTCTAAAAGATAGGTCCATTGGATGAATTTTGAGACCTAGAAAGCAAAGGATATTGTTTTGGGCAGTTTGGGAGAATGAAGTTTTGAAGGTTGTTTCTTTGCATGCATTTGATCAAATTGGGTTGGTTGTTGTGTTGCTCCACCTTGTCTGCATCAGTATTTGATATGTTGAATAACTCTGAAATGGGTGCTTGAATCCATGTTTTATTTCTCAGGTGTTTTGGAAAGATTTAGACAAAAGGCTGAAAAAGAAAGTCAATTTTGTTAAATTTAACAAAATGCCTCAAAGAGATGTGGTTTAAAAATGTAATAGGAAAGTGTATAGAATTGTGTAATTACAAATTTTCATTGACAACCTAAGGTTGTAATATGATAAACAAACAATTTGATCAACATGGAATAAGAAAAACAACAAAAATGAAAGCAAGCCATAATAGAATGAAAGAAAATGTACAAAGACTTCACATATCTGAAAAACCAAAGTTTTAAATGGAGGAGTTCTACCTAATTATATAGCCCTTGCTTCTTCTTTCCTCAAATTCCTCAAAAATTTGACTTTTTCAAAAGCTTGTTCCCCTCCAAACTTCAATTGTATATTAGTTATCACTATAATTCAAACTTGAATTCATATTATGTGCCTTTCAACATCAAAACTCTGCTATTTCATGCAAAGGTGATGGAAATATCATGAAAAAGGTGGTGGAATCTAAAAATCATGCATGCACACTTCACTCAATCACCAAAAAGCTACTTTTTTTTGGAGCACACACATAACTAGGAGAATATGCAAAATGTGGGCCGACATCATGAGTATATTGTGTTTTTTAACTATTTTTAGTGCAATACAACATGAGTGTGTTATTTCTTGCTAAATTTCCATCTCTCTATTTATTAATAACGTCCTCATGTTATAATAAAATTAGTTTTTTTAAAGATTTATAGCATAGACCCACTCCCACCCTATCTCTCATGCTCTTTCACTCTCTCCCACCCGATCTCCCACTTAACCACTCTCTCCAACTCTCGCCCACCCTCTCCTGTGCTCTCTGACTCTCTCCCACTCTCTCCCACGCTCTCTCCCATTGTCCCACTCTCTCCCAGTCTCACCAACCCTATCCCACCCTCTCCCATGCTCTCCGGCTCTCTCTAGCTCTCCCACCCTCTCTCCCACCTTCTCTCCGACCCTCTCCCACCCTCTCTCCCACTCTCCCAGTCTCTCCAACTCTTTCCCACTCTCTCCCATGCTCTACAAATCTCTCTGACTCTCTCACCATCTCCCACCCTCTCTCACACTCTCCCATTTTGTCCAACTCTCAAATAAATCTCTTCCACCTTCTCCCACTCTCTCCAACTCTCTTCCACCCTCTTCTACTCTGTCCAACTCTCTTCCACCCTCTCCCACCCCTTTCTCACCCTTTCCCACCCTATCTCCCACTCTCTCCAACCCTCTCCCACCCTCTCCCACTCTCTCCCACCCACTCTCCCACTCTCTCCTACTCTCTCCTACCCTATTACACCCTTGCCCACCCTCTCC
>VDFB02373365.1:338929733-339044897 GCA_007258455.2 Sequoia sempervirens
TCTCCCACCCTCTCTCCCACTCTCCCACTCTCTTGAACTCTCTCCAACCCTCTCCCACTCTCTCCCTCCCTCTATCCCACTATCTTCCTCCCTCCCTCCCTCTCCCACTCTCTCCCTCCCTCTAACTCCCTCTCCCACTCTCTCCCACCCTAAGCTAGTAAACAGGTAAGGATAGGATTTCGTGATATGGGAGGCATCCTCCCATGTTGCCTCTAAGGGCTAGTCTCCTGTGCTGCAACACGACCATGGGCTCGAGAGCTAGCTTCCCATCCTTGAATTGTAGAGCATTCCAATCAAGTACGTAACATCAAGAAAATATGCCCTAAGGACTGAAACATGAAAAACATCATGAATCCGCAACAGACTGGGTGGCAGGGCTAGGCGGTAGGAAATAGGACCAATTATTTCTAACACCTCAAATGTCCCAACAAAGCAGGGCACAAGATTAGAACCCTTTCCATAAAAAATAGGGCTCTTCTGTGGATGCACTTGAAGAAACACTCGATCACCAACTACAAATTGCCGATCAACTCTGTGTGCATCAACATACTTCTTCTACCTATCTTGAGCTACTACAAGATGCTCTCGGATGTGAGCTACCTGCTACTCGATATCTTGAAGTATTTCAGGTCTAAGAAGAATCCTATCCTCTAATTGATCCCAACTCAAAGGGGTATGACAAGGACGACCGTACAAAGCTTGAAATGGAGCCATGTCAATCCAACTATGATAACCATTGTTATAGGAAAACTCAACCAAGTACAGATAGTCTTCCCAATGTGATTGTTGGTCCATGACATACATGTAGAGCATATCTTGAAGCACCTGATTGACTCTCTCAGTCTGACCATCTATCTCAGGATGGTAGGTAGAACTAAAGTTCAATTGAGTCCCTAAGGACCACTGCAAAGATGTCCATAACGTGGATGTGAATACCAAATCTCTGTCAGAAATGATTCTTCGCGGTATCCCATGCAATCGAACAATGTCTTCAATGAACACCCTGGCCACCACATAAGCAGTATAGGAAGATCAGATAGGGGAGAAATGGGCTATCTTGGTCAACCTATCAATAGTGACCACGATAGCATCATGCCACCTAGAAGACATAGGCAAGCTGACAATGAAATCCATAGAGCTAATGTCCCACTTCCATTCTGGAACAAGATGAGGCTACAACAAACCTGCTGGATGATGATGCTTAGCCTTAACCCTCTAAAATTCAAGACATCTAGCTACAACATCAGTGATATTACGCTTCAATCCTGCCCAAAAATATAGTGGGCTACGTAGATCTGCATACAATTTCTTAACTCTAGGATGTGCTGAATAAGGTGCCCGATGGGCTTCAGTCAAGATTAGGGTGTGAAGACCCTCTGTAGGAGGTACATACATTTGGCCTGCGTAGAGCAAAACACCATCAGAATCCAACGAGTATCCAACAAATTTTCCTTCCAGAGTTCTACCCGACTTGATTTCAAACTTCACCTCTTGATACCAATTGTCTAAGGAGAGAGCGGTGAGGATTTGACTCCTCAAATCAACCTTGAGAGCCATTGCAAAAATCTCATGTCTACGTTGGCTCAAAGCATCTGCCACCACATTCTCTTTGCCCTAGATATACTTCACTTCAAAATAATATTTGCACAATAATTCCATCCACCTTCTCTTTCTTGCATTCAAGTTCGGCTGCATGAAGATGTATTGCAAACTACGATGACCTGTATGCAACATGAATCGATGCCCTAAAAGGAAGTTCCTCCATCTTACCAAAGCATGAACAACTAGGGCCAACTCCAGGTCCTGTGTGGGGTAGTTTAGTTCATGATCCTTAAGTTTTCATGATTCATATGCAATCACTCACCCTTCTTGCATCAAAACGGCCCCTAAGCCTTCCAAAGAAGCATCCATACAAACAACAAAGTCTCCTGTCGGATCCGGTACTGCTAAGATTGGTGCACTAGTTATATTTTCCTTAAGATTTTAGAATGTTAACTGACATTGATCGAACTAAAGAAATTTCTTTCCCTTCCTCTGGAGAGATGTGATAGGATGTGCAATCCTTGAAAATCCTTGGATGAACCACCGATAATAGCCTGCTAGTCCCATGAAACTATGAATTTTTGAGACATTTGTGGGTGCGGGCCAATCCACAATGGCCTGAATCTTTGCAGGATCAACTGAAATTCCCTCACCAGAAATCACATGGCCCAAATATTGAACTTTAGTCTTATAGAGGTCACACTTTGCCAGGTTGGAAAACAACTGATTATCCCTTAAGCATTGCAACACCTATTTTAGATGTCCCTCGTGTTCTTCCATAGACTTGGAATAAATTAGAATGTCATCAAGAAACACAAGGATGAATCTATCCAAGTATGTTTGGAACACTCCATTCATTAAGCTCATGAAGACTGAAGGTGCATTTGTTAACCTGAATGGCATCACAGTGAACTCATAATGTCCATATCGAGTGCGAAATGCTATTTTATGAATATGTGCATCCGCAATCCACAACTGATGATATCCCAATTTGAGATCAATCTTAGAAAATACCTTCGCCCCTTTTATCAGATTGAAAAGATCATCAATTTGGGGCAAGGGATATTGGTTCTTCACTGTTACTTTGTTCAACTGCCTATAATCAATACACAAGTGAAGAGAACCATCCTTTACAAATATCATGGGTGCTCCCCAAGGGGAAACAATTGGGTGGATAAACCCCTTAGCCAATAGCTCCTCCAATTGTAGATGGAGTTCGTAAAGTTCCTACATTTTCATTCGATATGAAGCTCGAGATATCGGCTCAGCTCCAGGTATCAGATCAATCCTAAAAATCTATATCCTGTTTTGGCAGCATACTAGGTATCTCACTTGGAAAAACATCTGAAAACTATGCAAGGAGAGGGTAATCATCCAATGACACCCCTCGACTATCCTCTGACTCAAGGTCACTCACTAACACAGAAAAAAGCTGACAACCCTGTCAAAAAGAACTTTTTACCTACATGGCAGAGATCATTTACAATGAAATGGGCCTTTGAATACCCACGATCTCCACCTCCTTTCCAGAATCATTAATGCACCGCACTGCTTTACAACGACAATCTATCATGGCACGATGTGCACTCAACGAATCCATTCCCAAGATGACATCATATGAACCAAGTGGTAGGAATCAGAGATCCATTTTAGTTGTCAATACCCCTATATCCAATCTACAACCCTGCACAAGCTTCTCTACAACAACCTTTGACCCTAAGGCCAATTAAACCTGCCATTTTATGCCTTGACTAGTTGCCACCAGTCTACATCCCTCAACTACTGAAGGAGATATAAAAGAATCAAATGCACCAAAATCAAAGAGTATAGAAATGCTAGTGTTATGCAACACACCTGATGTCTCATCGACAGTGCTTTGGTGGTCTACTTGTCGATTATCCACTTTTGCAAAGACACGATGAGCTCTCCCTGCATTGCCCACTATCGGCTCTGACCCAGCTGGTCTCTAGTTAAATCCTGAGGCACTCTTTTGTGGACACATTCTAGCGATATGCCCTCGCTACCTACATGAGTAGCACCTAGTACCTCTACCAAATCCTCTGCCCTTGATGGAGCATTTGACTGCTAAAAGATTCCTCAACTCAGTGCTGGCTAAAACCTAGGTTTAGGCCGCTCAAAACGCTCTTGATGAGCTTGGTTCTAGTTTTGATCCCTATGAAACTGATAATTTCCACCTTACTAAGAATGAGAGTTTTTATGCTTCAGCTACGACTGCTGTTGTTGATGCTATTGACTCCCTTTAGAGGGTGCATACCTATTCCTAGAAGATCCTGCAGCTTGTGACTGACCTTTGTGAATGCTAAAACCAGAGGTAGGCACACTGCCAATCTGCACTCCAATGTGACCACCCAAGGCCATGACCGAATTCTCTTCTACCAAATGATCCTTTTTAATTGCAATTTCCATCGTCTTCGGTTCGAAGACTCACACGCCACCACTAATTCGAGCATATAAGCCCTGAAAAAAATGTTGCACTAACATCCCTTCATCATGGCTAATGCCTACATACTACTTCAATTCATAGAATTGCTGCTCATATTGTTCAACGGACATCGACATTTGCTTAAGGTCATGAAACTCATCTGCCCTGTGTTGCCTCCAATGATCTGAAAGGAAGCAAGCCATGAACTTATCTAGAAATAACTCCCATGTGACCATGTTGATATCCAGATGTAACTTTTATTCTTCCAGCCACCACCAAGTGGATGTGAAACCTCGCAGATGCATGACTGCGAACCGAGCTTTGGTATTGCTACCATAGGGGTGCATCACGAAGCATTGATCCAAATCAATTAACCATGTTTCTACTTCCAAACCTCCTCCAGAACCATTGAATGTAGGTGGGTGTGCTCTCATGAAATCTCTCATATGACCAGCTATCATTGCATCCTGATCTTCCATTATTTCCCTTCGCCTTGGCGACCTTTCCCTTTCTCTCACGACCCATTGTTCCTCCTCTGGCCTAGGTCCCAACCGATCAAGAATCTCCCCCAAAAGGTGCTGCAAATATCCATATAAACTAGGTTGTTCCAGGTTCTAACCACCACCTGATGGATTGCTTTGAGGACTCTGTCGTTCCTCATGCTCTGAATCATGGGAACTAGGAGCTGATGGACTTTTCCAATTTTCTCTATGACCAACACCATGACCTCTTCCTCGGCCGCGTCCTCTACCTCGAGGCATATTTTTGCGCAACAAGATAAAGGTACAAGTGAGCTCAAGAGTCAAATGCAAAGGTTTCCTAATGGACATAACTATCCAGGGACCCCAACATTTGCAAAGCTGGCTCTGATACCAAGGTGTAACACCCGTCATGCAAACCCCAAAGGACAAAACAATGCACACATTTTTTTTATAATACAAAGTAAACATATAATGAAACATTAAAACATATTTACATTGCACGATAACATCATAAACATCCATTCCTTTGGGGCATGCGAGGTCACATCGCATAAAACCAATTCATAACAAAAGATACACATAAGACTAAATAACTTATCTAATCATACATCCATCATAAACACTACAATAACCATTTAAAAAAGATAATATACATATATCCATAAGCATAAGTACAAATTCATCACATGATACAAACCATAATAAATCTCATAAATCAAGAATGGTTACAAGGGTGCATTTACAATACATCATCTTTTAATACATTACATGTTCACAATGTATGAGATACAATAAAACCTCCCATACATGTGGGATAAATACATAATACAAAGAATGTTTGCAATACAAAATGAATATCTGGTACAAGCTCCATATGAAGGATACTATGAAGAACGAACGTTGATGGGGAACCCAACAGGTGTGGAGCATGTTCCACTTGACCACGTGGGTTTTAGAAAAAAACCCACCCCTCGTGCTTAGAGGTGATAAGGAAGTGACCGTGACCAAGAATGCCACAAGACTAACTCCAATAAAGAATATCATAGTAACAATAACTCCAATAGCAACAACAAAAGATTAAATAGATCAGAAATAACAACAACCAAGAATCAAGCATAATAAACACAAAGCCATAAAACACATTATAAATAAACCAAAGCAATAACCATTAACCACTTGCAAAGTAAATCCATAACAACAATCATAACACACTTCCAGAGGTAACCAAGAAAACAAAGCATAAGGGAAACTAGTGGAGAGTGTCATCGCATAGCCTACATGGGTTATCCTGGCCCTTCCTCCAATATGAGGCACCATCCCCCATCTATGGTTATCCTAGCCCTTCCTCCTACTTGAGGCACTGACCCCATAGGGTGACTCATGTGGAGCTGTTAACCTCTCTTGAGGATGATGTAACGACTTTGCCAACCATGGCCTTCTTAATCTACCATTAGTCTGCAATAGCCCTAATGGGTAGACGAGGTATCCAAGATTATCTTAATATGTTGTTACTACCCATCCCCCTAAATTCTATTATTAGGTTTTAACTTATTAATCTAACTCTTACGTGGGTTATCCTGAGCCCTTCCTCCTTTTGAGGTGCTGGCCCCCACGAAGAGCCACTCTCCCTGGAGACCCCAAAACATAAACAACAATCAAGAGTTGTACCATAAAGAACAAGGCATTAAATCTCAATAGATGACATGTGAGGCATTACCCATCTTGCTAAGAGCACACAAACAGAGTCTCAACAAAATCTCGTACAACCCTTTCAAAATAATGATAAGATTATCTTGCCAAATGAAGAGCATATAAAACGAGGATTATCGACCAACAATAAAATCAAGCCTTTGGAAGTCTAAGGTTCACAACATCCATAAACGGGTTCATAAAATCAACTGTGTTCCCACATCGAAAGCCAAAACAATAATATAATGGTAAAAAGAAAATCACAAGATCTCATAACTCAAGATACTATATTAATTTTCACACATTGTTTTCACAACTCCAAAATAAACAACTAGTTTAATTGCATTTATAATCTCCATTTTCCTTGATACAATTTTGAAATAAAAGTTCGATAATAATTTTTTGGCATACATATATAATTTTCCCCTTTTTTTAATTAACCATCACTATTAAATTTCATAGTTTCTCAATCATACAAGAATCAATATATCTTAACATTTATATTATATATATATATATACAAACAATTGTGCATATATAAATATATATACATATAAAATATATGTATATTTAATTCTCTGTTTTATTTAAATTTATAAGTAATTAGAACTGGTTAAATATTGGGTACTCAAATCGTACCCATGCTAGTACTCAAATGTAAATATATAATATACATACATACATATATATAATTTAACAAAACAAAAAAAGGGTTTAAATCGCATATACAATGGTCAGTTGTAGCCAGGTGCAGGGACTGCACACAATAGTCTTTGTGATTGCTGCGCGCGGCAGTCCGTAGGACTACTATGGTAGTACTGCCTACCACAAAAGGTAGAGGGGGAGGGTATGACCTAGCCGTGCCCCCCCATAAACATAAAAAAAATTCCATTAATAAAACAAGGATGCGAAAAACACCAACGCACAAGTTCGTTCCCCAAAAAGAACTACTTTTCAAAATAATTTTAACATTTATATATATATATGTACCTCATTGTATATAAATATATATATATGTATGTATATATATAAATATTCAAGCAGGAATAGAATACAGTAAAATTGAAAACACATTTTTTTCAAATAATTTTTTTTTTAAAATCCATTTATCTCAAGGGGAATTATTTTCCCATAAACAAAATTATAAACACACTAGATAATTTCAGAGACCCAATTAAATTTATTTCATTTGTTTGCTACCCAGAAGATTTCTAAAACCCCATAAGATTTCTTTTCTTTTATAGAGAAACATATTTATTTTTATTGATTTAGAGAAATTAAAAGAAATAGAATGAAACTTGAAGTCCTACGCTTGTTGAAGAGTTGACAAAGCTTTTCTTGAATTCCAAATAGCCTTTTTTAAGAGCTCCACTTTTTTTTTTCATAACTTCTCCACCAGTTTCCTTGACAAATTCTCTAATCTAAAATTTTAATTCAGAAGAGCCTCTCTTCCAGAACAATGAAAAAGAAATAAATTATATAGAGAAAACAAGAGAGGATCCAATTTCTAGAACTCAATATATATTTTTTAAAGCTTCTGTCAATTTTCCCGTGAATGAAAACCTCTCAATTTTGCTATTAAATAAAAAGATACCTTCTTTTTTGAAAACTCCATAAATCATAATTAAAAGAAGTTTTCTATTTCATTACCAGCTTTTCACCGAAAATCTCAACATTCATTGGTCATTTTCTTCTTTTCTTTCTTTTCTTGATTTTTTTCTATTCACACAATACTTTTTGTTTTAATTTTGATTTTGCAATTTATACTGGCAATTCACACAATTTTAACTTATTCATTTATTTTATTCCATTAATTATCCTCAACATGCTATTTTTATTAAATTATCAAAATACCAATTTTAAATAAATTAATTTACACCTTACAATTTATTTATCCTTAATAAATTAAATGGCTTTTAATTTAAGACTTTTATATTTTAATAGAAACTATTCCAATCACTATTATTAACATTTATTATAATCATTTAATTACTTAAATTACATCATACAACAATACCAACGTAAAATAGATAACACAATTACTTTCACACAAATAACTATTATAAACTACAAAAATGACAAAGGTCAAAGACGAACAATACCACTGAACATAAAATAGGTTGGAAAAATTGGGACAGGGTGACTTCTTTGTCATCTATGTTTCAACATCATGCCCATTGGGTAAATTTGATGCTCGCCCTGTCCTGCCAAAGCAGGTGGAATCGAGACACTGTACTTGCAATTCCTGCATACAAACAAGGTGTGTACAACATGTATATATATATAATCAAAACATCACATCGTGAGAAGGAATTGCAACATAGTAGGGCACTCACAAATGAGTGGTGCTATACTATCCCCTCACCAAAACTATAATAACAATTACAACATTATGTATAATGTAATGTTTGCTAAACTAAACTGATCACATCATATCATCATAAAATGATTACTAATCCACTGCATCACAATATACTACTGAAATCAAATTAAACATCACCCAACCAAATGTAACCATAATGTCATATCATAATATCCATGTCATCAAATAAAGTAGCATAGTCATCAAGCAGTCTAAACTATCCAATCCACCAACCAACCAATAAATAGTAACTGTCAAAGTCTCAAAGTATCAAGCAAAACCATAGAAAAATAACCAGTCCAAACAACAATGTGAGGGGTATTATAGAAAAAGTGTTACATTGCATAGAATCATGGTGCTAATTTCTCCAATACAATCTTGAGATATATTTATTTTCTCTACAAAATTATAATACAGACTTAGAATGGTAATAGTCTTTGCTAGAGAAAAGTAAAATGATGGATGCAAAATCCTTCGAGTTTGGACCTAATATATTTTTAAGTGAAAAATATTTGTAGCGAAGGCTTTGCATCAATTTAGGCATTTCAAGGGCTTGTACACACACCTATACATGATGGACAATTAGACATCACTTATTGCAAGAATCAATAAATCTAATCGAGCTTGATGTAAATGATCTCTAATGGATGGAAATTTTAACCTTTAAATCAAGTCATGAATTAGGCTTACAATTTGATGCTTTCCCCAGCTATCAAATACAAATTTGATGAATCATAATAGAAAATATATCAATAATAGAGTTCATGGTTTCTTGATCCTCTCAATTAATATTATTATCATTTTTATTCCTAATCTTCTCCATCTCATTAGTCCTTTATTTTTCCTCTTTTACAAATAAGAGATAAAAGGAGTGTTTGATCAAAAACATTATAAGAATTTTGAAGCTCCATCTCTTGGATTAATGTACCATTAAACTATTGATTAGTCTATATTAGTATATGAAAGTGGGGTTAATGTAAGAGCATGGTACCATTAATTGCTTCTCTATTTCTTTTATTTTATATGTTTCTATTTAACATATATCAATAGAATGATTTATAAAAGTAAGGGCTAACATCTATAATAGATTCTTGCATACAATAGAATAATTGTACAAAATTTGAAAATTTACATCAATGTATAAAAAACATCATTATATTGTTTGAATTATATGAATTCCTTGAATGTTCGCATTGGCATGGTGTGATGGTTTTGGCATTGTTGTTCTTGCCACCAAGGTTCAAACCCCGTTGGGGTGGTATTGTTCATTTCTTAATATATTTCATTAAAATTTTTACATTTTAACTTTGTAAAAGATAAATATTTCATTTGTATAAATTTTCATAGTTTTTTATTTTTTGATGGGTGCATGTAATAATTTATGTTTTAAAGATGTTTTAATGCAATCTTCTAGTAGAAAATTAGTAATAATATAATTTTTGAGAATTGTTTAATTACTATTTTTTTAAGATAACATTAGTCATTTTTAGTTAGTTATTCTTAAATAATCTATTCAATCAATTATTATTAGTTGTATTTACCAATAAATTAAAAAGCATTTTTTGAAATGAAATAAATATTTATTTTTTATAAAATCAAGATGTAAATGTTTTAATAAAAACATTTTTTAAATCAATTAATGATATTTATTGATATTTTTATTAATTAAACTTTCCCAACATCCAAGAAAAGTAATAAGTAATTTTATATAATACTGATTTGTATTATATATAACAATATTTTAATATTTTAATTAAAAGTAAGCTTTTGTTAAAGTAGTACAATTTGAAACTATTTTTGATAGTACATTACAATCTAATGGCCGCCACTAAGTTGACCATTCCATATCACGTAAGGTATAGATTCTTAATTTCCTAATTAGATGTGACATTCCTTTTATCTATTCCGATCATAATGACACTTGAATTTATAGATTATGGGAGGGCCAAACAATCTAAAAGTATTATTTATATGTTAAATCAAATGAAGCTTCAGATTTTTTATTTATATTATATCGATAATTAAATATCATAAAATATATTAATAATGCAATTAATATACTTATGTTGTATTTATATTATATTATAATTAGTATAAATATTTTTAAAATGTAATTAAGTTGAGAGACATTTTTTTGTATTATATATAGTTTGAACAATATGATTATAGAGAGAAAATTAGTAGTACTACTACTTTTCCATCCCCATTACATTATTTCCCACAACTTCCATGTTTCTTTCACATACTTATAAACTATATTAGGGTACAAAGCCGATAAACAAAGATATACACTATGAAAGCCAAAAAGGATCATCCACCTATTTGTAGTTGTGGTATACGACAAATTCCTCACCAACAATTCATGAACGGAAAATTCACCACCAACAATTTACCGTGGGAAAATTCATTGCCATGATAATTCACCGCACAAAAAATTAATTACATAATTTTTTGGTAGTTGATTTTCCGTGGCAGTGAATAGCTGGTGGTGGTGAATTTTCCCACAGTGAATTGTTGAACATGAATTTTCTGTCGAGAAATTATTGGTGGTGAATTTTCCTAGAGCCATGTAGTTGTATCTTTAACCTACTATCACCATTAGTCAATGTGAAAAAGGGTCCTTGCTTTATCATAACAAATTGGTACCATATCCCGAGCATATTGTTGTAGCCTATCTAAGCATAGAGATCCAACTTTAAGTTGTCAAAAACCCCTAATGTCCATGTCCGTCTATAAAGTGTCCACATACCCTGGAAGAAAGGATCCAAGTCCACAAAAAGCAAGCACCTCCATCACCTTAGGTTGTTGATTCCTCACTACCCACTAGATTTTCCATACCCAATAGGGCTTCTACCGCTTCTATTTCCTTCGTGAAGTCCTCAGGCCTTAGCATAGGTGGGGGGTTTTCCATCTGTGCCTCTTTTTCCACCTTATCATTGAACTCTTTTTGAAAGATCTCTAAAGGTTGAAGAAAGATCTTTGTACTAGGTTTCCCAATTTTCCAAGTATGTCCAACTCTGACCTCCCTCATGGTTATTTGTATGATGCCATCCTCCAATAGTTTGAGGAACTTGAACTTTGAGACTTTCACTGTCAAAGTGACCTACAAATCAATTTTATGAATGACATGAGTCTTCATGAAGACTCAATAAGTACCCTCAAGTCCCATTTAAACCTTTCATCATTTCTTGATTTCCAAATGTGCCAAAGAACTTCTGTAGAGACACAAAACCAAAACAAAGTTTGCTCTTTTCTAAATTTGTTACTTTTGAATAAAATAGTTCTATTCATTATGAGTGTGCCATTGTTATTCCAAACATAATTTTTTTACAAAACAAATTCCATACTTATTTTTCATATATACAATCAAAGAAAATATGAGGTATTGATTCAGGAACCCCACACAGTTTGTAAATTTCAATTTCATTAGCATTGTTTTGTATGGCAACCTATGGAAAATAAAAAGCCACCTGAAATAGGCCTTTTTTGGATCAATTATTTTAGACCAGTTGTTGGAGAGAATTTTAGACCATTCAGTGTTGTCCTAGTTTATAATCCATTTACTTTCTAGATAATCATAGATTTCCTATTGTTTGGAAAGGGTACTATAAATAGTCTTTGCATTGAGGTTCACAATGTTGGAGCCATTAGTCCAGTGAAAATCTTTGTACTCCTTAGTATTGTATTTAGTGATAACTAGCCATTCCAGACTGTTACAAGCTTCTCTTACAATTGTATATATTCTGCATTGGATAACAAGTATGTGAAACTCAAAATTTAGCTAGTCCTAGTCTTTTAGCTAACCATTTTTCAAAATGACAGTGAAGTATTTTATACCTTTTCTATTCCAAGCCTTAGCCAAGCACCCTTGTATGAGAGCTAGGGATTTTTCTTTATGTTTGAGATTCCACCAAATAGACCTTTGTGAATATACTAGTTTTTCTTGTAGGGACTAAGCATTACTTATAAACCCTTTGACCACTTCCCATGCTTTCCAAATGCTTCTAAACACCACTGAGCCTTCTGGGGTTATAGGGTGGAGACAACTGAGGAGGTCATTGAGGGGGAGGTTTTTCCAACTTTTTACTTTCTTTGGGGATGCCCTTTGAACATTATTCCTGACTAAGATTTTCCAATGCTTATTATCTAGATCCTTGAAGGTCCACTTAGAAACTAATGCAATTCCCTAGATCTTCAAGTCCTTTAGCCCAAGCCCACCCTTTGATTTTCTTACACAACACCAACTCCCCTTTACTGCATGCCTCTTATTCCTACCTTTTCCATTTGACCAGAGAAACCCTTGAAGTATTTTTTGGATCTCATCCATTTGATAAGAGGAGAGGAGCTTTTGACAGACTTGTACTCTTCCTGCCAATGTGAGATAGCTCTTGTTCCATTTTTCTAGCTTTTTCTCTATTTTACTTTTAATCCATTCCCACATATCTTTTAGGTTTAGGCTCACTACAAATGGTATGCCCAAATATCTTACCTACTTGTTAGGTCCCCCCATTGAATACCAATTTTCCTATCAAATCTAGGGGCCTATCATGCCATCCTAAGAAGATTGATTTTGTGAGAGAAATTTTTGCACCTGAGATATTACAAAAGATGTTCATTTTTCTCATTAGATTAGAAACATTCTCTTCTTCTAGGAGGGGGAATAGGGTTGTGCCATCTGCAAATTGAACATTCAGTAGTTCATCATTATTTGGCAATACTATGCCTCTAACCTTTGGAGAGAGCATTTTTGTCCTGAGACATAGCATAATGCATTTGAGGCAATCACAAATAGTGCAGGGGAAAGTGGACAACCTTGCCTAATTGATCTTTCAAGAGAAAATTCCTCTGTAAGGGACCCATTTACATCTACTTGAGCCACTGCATCTTTGAAGAAGGTGAAAACCATGCTACACAAGTTTTGTGGAAACCCAAATGATTCAAGAGTGAGTCTGATGAAGGACCATTCCACCTTGCCATATGCTTTTTCAAAATCTAGTAATAGGATAGTACCCTCCTATTTGGTGTTTTTTTCCCATTCTAAAGCTTCCCAACTTGTAAGGAGATTTTCCAAGATGTATCTACCCTTGGTGAAGCCTATTTGGGTTGTACTGATGAGTTTCGATAGTACATTAGTCAATCTTCTTGCCAAAATTTTGGCAAGTATCTTGTATGAGATGTTTAGAAATGTTATGGGTCTCCAATTTTTTAATTGAGTCTTGTCACCTTCCTTCAGGAGCAATTTACTAATGCCTTTATTGATGTTCCTCCCTAGGGAGCCCATCTCCAATTCCTCCTTGTCTACTAGAAAGAGGTCCCCCACAATCCACTCTTTAAAGGTCTTATAGAACTCTTCCAGGAGACCATGAACACCTGGGGATTTATCATTTTTCATGGACTCAATTTCTTTTTCTATTTCCTCTCTGGACACCTCACCACCAAGCTTTTCCACCTCTTTCCCTTCTCGTTCCTTTGGAATGATATCTCTGATTAGCTTTCTTGCATTGGACCAACCACTTTCACCATTTTTAGATGAGAAGATGCACTTATAAAAAAGATAGAATTGATTCTTGATTACCTCTTGGTTAGTAGTTGCTCCTTCTCCTACATGAATCTCCTCTATGTGTTCTTTGCAACTCTTCTCTCTCAGGTGTTTGAAGAATTTTTTTTAACCTTTATCACCATTTTCCAGCCAGTTAGTTCTGGATCTGACCTTCAACCCTTGGATTCTTTTGTTTTGTGGCCTTCTTAGGAAGTCCTTGGCTAAGAACATATTATTTCTTAGCTCCTCATTCTCAGGGTCTTTCTAAAGCCCTGCTTTAGCCTATAACAAACTTTCTTGCAAGATACCCTCCACCCTCTTGCTATCTATTGCTTTTTTCTTACCAATGATCTAGAACAATGCTTTCAACCCTTTCACACTCAGATTCCACCTTTTTATGGTACTTTGTTCTTGTATAAGCCATTATTTAACATTTTGAGGGTTTTAATAGCATCACAACAATCACTATCATGAATCAATTTGGTGTTTAGGAGAAAACCCCACCCTTCCTCTTCACAGCCCTAAGACCCTTGTTGATTGGGATCCTTATTTATCGGGTCATGGTCAGAGAGTGTATGGGTGAATGTCCACTTCACACCCATCCCTAAGAGGTTTAGGGAGGAAGTAATCTTTGTTTAAACAAATCCTTTGGATTTTGCAATAATTCCTTGTATTACCCTTCTATGTGTTGCACCAGGTGTACCAAATGCTAGGGAAGTCCTTTTGTTCTTCCAGTGGATCTAGAAATATGAGGTTTTTTTTTCCATTTTCAACCAGAAGTACTTCTCATTGCCTTTCCATTCCATATCAATCCCACCCAGTTTATCTTCTTGGTTTTCAAACATGTCAAAGCCCCCACCAAGGATCCAAGGGAGGGTGTCTAGCTTGCTTAGCCATTTCCAAACATTAATCCTTTTTCCATAATTGTTTGGATCATAGACTAAGAAAATTCCAAATGAGAAGTCTCCTTTTTTCAATATTACCTAGAAAACTCAATTGCAAGGGGAGACCCCTTGCTTAATCACATGTTTCCCCTAGTCCTTGGAGAGGATAATTGCAGCCCCCCTACCCTTCTCATGATGGGTGACAAAGTGGATCAACTCTCTCCATATAAAAATGAGATTAGTTTCTAGCATGAATCTAGTAGCTTTAATTTCTTATAGCAAAATCACATCTTTCTCTTTGCATCTACAAAGGAATCCCCTAACAATTTGTTTCCTATCTGGAGACTCAAGGCCCCTTACATTCCAAGAAATTCAGTTAAGGATCATTAGGGATATGACTTAGAGCTTGTTCTTTATCAGGCCTAGAAATTTCAAAGCATTTAGGGACCTTTTGGTCAACTTCCATTCTTTTGGGTATTGGACTTCCAATGAATGCACTAAGTTTTTTCCCTTTTTTGTTTTACAAGGAGTTTGAGATTACCTTTCTCTTCAAGGATTAAGGTCTTTGTCCCTTTCCTTGGCCTCCCTCTTGACTTGTGAGGAATTTTTTCCTTACCCTCTCCCTCAGTGACTCCCTTAAAAGCATGTTCCCTAATAACTATTGAAGGCTCAATGGTCAAAGAATGCCTATTTGGATTAGCGCCACTGGTTTGGCTTTGATTTTTGTTATGATCTTGGTAAGAAAGAGTAGTATCATATGTTTGAGTTGATTTCTTCTTAGGGAGGTCAACCTCACTTCCACTTACACCAATCACTTCATCATTGGTTCACTGCTTACAATCTCCATTGTGGAGAGCTTTTAGGCTATTCCCGACCCCATGCTAGTTTGAAACTAGACCATCAATGACACCAGGCTGGTTGCAAGTGGGCATCAGGTTAGTCTCCAATTCATTGATTAGTTTTTTCACTTTTCCTGGCATGGCTTCTGAGATTTCTAGTATTTTCCTTTTGCTAGGGTCTTCCTTGAAGATTTTGAAGTCTTTCAAATAATATCTCTCATTGTTAGGGGCAGGGTCCTTTCCTTTCCCCCATTGGGCCTATTCCATAATTTATCCAATGCTATTTTTTTGACATTCTTCCTCTCCTTATTAGCTGTTATGTTTGGATTATTGTTATCCTCAATTGGTACACCAGTTTATTTGGTTAGATCTATATCATTGTTGTCCAAAGTTTGAGATTCAACATTGGTGTCTTCAAGCAGGGTAGTTAGTTGATTCTCCACCTCTAGAGTTCCATCCGTTGTGGTTTTAATGGATGCCATAGAACCTAGGTTTATTTCCTAAATCTCCATATCCATGCTCTCCAAGTTGTTATCCATTTAAAAGTCTAAACCTTGGCTTTAGGTTTTAGAGAAATCTTTGCTATCCCAGGAGCCATCCTCCATGTCTCTAGACCATGGCTTTGAGATTTCTTTTGGGATTTTGACCACTCCATTGCAGCTAAAGTTATTATGCATTGGGATCCCCTCTTCCCCCACAACACTTTCAAATTTAGAAAATTTAGATGTGCTTTTCCCAAAATCAATACTTATTTTTGGTAGGCCACTCATGGCGGGGGTTGGTTGGATTCATGATTTTTTTAGCACCATTAAGTGTGCTAGGGATTGTGGCCTCATCTCTTTCCATGGTTTTTTCCTTATCTTTTGATTGAGATTTTTTATTGTTTGTTCTCTTGACAATCATAAGACAATTCCTCCTTATGTTCCCCTCTCTCCTACAAAGATAGCAGACATTCAATCAACCCAAAACTTCAATACCACACATTGTGTCTCCATTTTTGAGTTTTAAGAGCAGGGTTTATGGTAGATCCACCCTGGGTAGGATGGAGATCGGAACCCTAATGTCTGCATGAGGTAGTGCAAATTTAGTGTTATCAACCATTAGAACTTTTCCATATGATTTGAGTAAGAGAGGGACAAATGCCCATAATAATGGGGGTACATTATTAATGACCAACCACCTAGTGCTTGAAAAAGCTAAGAATTTGTCATGTAGAGCCTCAAGCAACCAAGCCACAACCCAAAAGATATTGTTACCAATATTCCAAAACTTTTTGTTTAGGGTTTTACACCGCATTTCATGATTTCTAAGAAAAATCACATAAATCCCTTTTTGAATCATTCTATAGTAAGAAATGAAATCCCAAGCTTTTTTTCCCATACATTTTCCAGCCATTCAACCATATATTTTCTCGCTGGGACTTTGTTTATGTCCACGGTGGCCCAAAAAAAATAGAAATGATTTTCAATTTACAATCTTGTTCACACAAAGCATCTAAGAGCTCTTCATTTAATACCATGATGTCGAATTTTTGGGGACCATGAGGGAACATACCTCTTTCACATCCCCCATCCTCCTTGAACTCCCGCCTTCTTGCATAGAGATTCCTGCGCCAAAAGGGAAAGCCACCTCCTTGCTAGACTCAATATCGTATAAAGACGTTGGTTGCAAATTCTTTCCATCATCGGGGTTCAACCTTTCAAAACCACCATTAGGGGCATACGTATCCCCACTCATGCTTCCTCAAACTAGCTAGCTGATTTGCATGGGTGAGAATAGGGGGCAAGCAAGTTTCGCACAAGGGGAATCCCTATGTACACCACCTTACGATGCCACATAGGGACCCACGTGGAGGAGGATCAGGCCTTCTCCACTCACATGGGTCAAATATCCTTTCAAACCGTAAGTAGAGCACCCTTTCTAAGTTGAGAGACATTACATAATGACATAAATAGAATATTATATCATTATTCTAAAAATTGAAAAAATTAAAAGTAAAATACAACAAATATATATTTGAAAAAAATTAGGGAAAAAAATTCATTTAAATAAATAAAAATATCTCTTTTTGAGAAAAATAAGTTAAACAATATAAATAATATAACTCTCTAATGGTTCTAGATTAAAATAAGGTCATTTATAGCATAATATGATGGTTAAATATATCATTGTTGATGTAGTCACTAAAGACCAAACCTTTATTAGGTGATTGTGATTGTGGGAATCATGCCTTCATTGGTCTATTGTGTTCATAGGTTTGAATATTTATATTGATGTTAGTATTCAAGGAAATGACTTCATGCTCCAAACCCTATATAGATAAGTGTGTTTATGGGATTTTCTCTTTGGACTATTCAAATTAATATTGTGGAACACAAAATAATTGTAAAATAAAATTAAAATATTATAAATATCTTAAATATATCTATAGAGAATTGAGTTATTTTATTTTAAAATTTAGTATGCAAGTCCATAAACTCAATCCTATTGTAGATCTTAAATTTAACTCATTTTCCTTTTCTTTGTTGGTTAGGGTGATTGAGCTCTTCCATCATAAGAAAATTGATGAAAACCATTTGATAATTGGTGCTCAAATCAAAGCTATATTTCACTAGCTTTAGTTTAGGGCTAAACCTTCCAAGGAATTATTTCAAGCTATCAAAGCTTGCCATACTTCACATGACATAAAAAAATATAGATGGGAATTTTTTTTTCAAAGAAATTCCTATTATTCTCTGTGATTCTCCAAGATTTTTTCAAATATTATGAGCAAGTTTTCACAACTCAAGAAAAATTATCTTAAATGTAACCTTCCTTTATAAGAATTCCTCAAATTTGTTACTTATCAACTTTCCTTCACTCAAAAATTATTTTATGATTAATTTCTCTCCATGTTTTATCTCAATGAAGTTGTTCATACCGTGGTCAATGATAAGACTCCTTGTTGTGATGGCTTCCCTTGTAAATTTTATAATTTTTTTTTGAATTATGTTGCTAAGGACCTAAATAAAGTTTATCTTGAAACCTTTAATTGTAAATCATAAATAAAACTTTTCAATAAAAGTGTAGCATCCCACTATGCAACCTCGAAGGGTAAGAGCCAAAGAAAAAAGACAAGATAATTTTTTTTTGATAAAATAAAGATTAACTTACACAAAAAGCAGTTTCCAAAAAAAACATTCTCCATTCCCAACACATTCACAAAATTGAATCAAAAGAATAAATCTGCTATAAGGAATTACAAAGCTTACAATTTCCAAACTAAATCACATTCAAAATCACTAGGAATTCAAGGATTCAAGAACCATAGAAAAATACCTCCATAATGCCCCAAAATTGAAAAGATAGATTGCTCTTAATAGAAGGCACGACTGGGTTCCAAAACATGGCAGCAAGGAGGAAATGGTCCATTGAAGTCAAGGATCAGATGCCCATAAATTTCATCTCATCCAAATCTCCATGTTCTTCCCCAACTCAGCTGCCCAATTTGTGGGGTTTTCTCCTTCTTCCCAAAATAAAATTTTTCTTTTACCAAAAAGATAAAATCTCCCCTCAAAACAAAAGAATAAATATATATATATTCAAAACAAGGCTACCCCTTATTTTATTTTAATTATCTCCTCAACACAAAATAAAATCAAATAAGGCATTTGATACAATTAGCTATTATAGCGCCCAAATAAAATTTAATAAAATCATTTAAATTTTTTGAATGAAATATATCATTCTCTCGAATGATCAATAAAATAATTTAAAATAACATATTTTAAAATCTCATGGGTAAAACTATTTAAATCTCCCATCAATAAAATACTATAAAATACCATATTTAAAATCATGAAAAGATACTAATGAAAACACATCATAACACTGAAAACCAAAATAATAACAAAATACCTCAACAAGACATACTGGTAAAGCACATACAACTGAAGGGTGCGTCGGAACATACGACAAAAAGGTGCTCCAGATAGTAAGACGTCAATAAGGAAAACACTACCCTAATAGGGTATAGTGGGCTAGGGTAGGGGAAATTTGGCCCGTGACTACCTCTAGCAACTACCATCAGGGAATATGAGTACGCTCAGGCCTGAGGATCTAGGCAGAGTTGATACTCAGTACCTACATCACTTCCAATTACACATCAAAGTACATGTGCATATACATATAGTCCAAAGCAACATGAATAATTAGGAAGGGAGTCATGACCTCGTAAGCCTCTCAAATATGAGTGTTACGACATCATCCCTTTCCTATCCATAATCGTACATAAGCAATGATATTAATATATAAACATATCAGCATGTAATCCAGAATAATAACTAATCATCAATGTCTAGTCTCATTATAACAACATTTAATAGTTAGAATACCAAATCAAAATCAAATGCTATCTTACCTAAGCTGAAGTTAGATAGGTGTTACATCAAGAAATATTAAATTCATACCTAAATTTGGAGACCTAAAAAAATATTTGCAATTATTCAGTTATTTGTGAGATTTAAGGAAACTACATGCTATCGCTCAGAAGAGAAACTAATGCCACTGCAATTGCTACTCCAATTGCAATTGGAGACTAATCAAGCAAGGATTTATATGGATCGAGTGAGAGATCAACCTTGAGACCTATTAGAGCTTGTTCATCAAAATTATAAGAATAATTTTTGATATTAGCCCATGTAGGAGAGAAAAATTATAGCAGAGGAAGCATCAATATATTCATTCTTGTTTTTCCTTACAATGAGACCACGTAAATACCATAAAAAATAATAGATTTGATATAGTTGGTACCACTTGAAATGTTCTAAATTTATTGATAGTTGGTTGGTGATGAATCAAAACACATTACATTAACAATACATTGATTTAACCTTGAATGAGACAGTAGAGGCTTTAGAAAATATTGGTCTTTTTATGTGACCATTAAATAAAATTAAGACTATGTATCAATTTATTTTACCATTGAAACCTTGAAAGATATAGTAGAGGCTTGCTAAAAACTTATCATAATTATTATTTGTTGTGAAGGCGGGAATTTGCTACTCCCATGTCCCAAGACAAACAAGACCTTCTAAAGGGAGCGAATTACCCTCGGTCACCTCAATAACAAAGATCAAAAGAAACGATGAAAAATAAAGGAAAAAGATATACTTTGTTTTTGGGTTTTTCAAGATGGAGGACTTCAAGAATTAAGTGAATAGACCACAAAGGTCTCAAGAAACATACTAACCAGTTCTCGACTAGAGGATAAAAGAATGGATCAAGGATTACAGTGTGACATGCTCACGTCTCTGTGGCACACTAGTGTCTCATACAAATAAAGAGTAGAAAATGTTACTAGAAACACTTGGGATTTGCTAAGAACCTGAATGCTGGAATCTAATAGTATATACCAAAAAATAACAGAATGCTAGAAATGCGTAAAAGGATATACAAGTACAACAAGAAGAATACTTTAAATGAAAAAATTTAGCACTACTTTTCAGGGCTTACCTAAGTCAAAATCATGCTTTAGTGTTTCCAACTCTATGGATAGCCAAATAGACCACAATAGAGAAATAATGATAAATAAATTAATAGACAAGATGTATAGAAAGCAAAGAAAAAAATATGCTAATTATAAGATTGATAATGAAAATAAAGTAAAGATTATCCTCCCTACTACAAGCTTTGAGAGGTTGAGAGGAAGAGTGAGATATTCGTAGATGCAAGACAATAATACAAGAGTGATGTAGAGCTTGAAATCTACAATAACAATGGTGTAGAGAAAAATAATCGAGAAAGTGAAGTTTTAAGAAGTGAGAGTGAGAAGGAAGTTACAAGAGAGAGTGAGAATGAGGAATGTAGGTTAGAAAATTGTATTTTGAAGGAAAACAATGTGGTTTTAGGTGGGTCTTAGTCATAGGGGCATTACACTTCGTGGGTTAGAGGAAATGTAATGTTCCAACATCTACTGACCTATGAATCTGTCAAGAATATTTGCATGGAACATAGATAATTGTAGGGTGTGGAAGCATCCTAGTCAAAATTGCACCACTAATAGAAAATGACAAGGTATAGATTGGACAAAAGGCTTCGGGCGGCAGGATTTTTCATTATCAATTTTATACAGCTAAAGGAAGCGTGGTATTATGGTAAATTGTATTAGGGTACAATTTTATGCCATAATAGTTGTGTAGGATTTTTATTCAGCCACTTTTCAAGATTAAGATTGAATGCATCACTCTTTTCTACCATCTTTACCATCTGAACATAAGGGAAAGATAAATTATTACTAATTGACAAGCTTCCTCTACAATCAATTGACATAATTAAGATTGTATTTGTATTTTTTACCATTCTACGATTTTCTAATTTATTGACATTTGTAATAATTTGAAACATTAATTTATTTTATTTCTTTATTTTTAATAAAATTGTATATGTACATATGTGTACATGTGTTTATGTATATATACATAAACACACACATACATATAAATGCATATACATGTTTGTACATGACATATATATATATATACACACACGTACACAGAAATTGTGTAATATAGAAAGTTGATTGTCTTAAGTTTTCTTCAAATTTTTACATAAATTAATATTAAAAAATATTTTTGAAAGTAGAATGATTGAAGTTCAAATTGTGAATCAAGATGATCACTTGAAGAAGATCATAAGGAGGTGACATGTCAACTTTATTTTCTTTTCTATATGTGGACAAGTATTTTAGAAAAAAATATTATAGAAAATGGCCTATGGAGGGAAATCACAATATCATTTTTTCATTGAACCAAAGATTTTTAATGTATGGGTCCTCTCTTACATTTCTAGGGTTTTGGACCTAAAAGGAGAGAGGTACAAAAATCTTAATGGCTCACTCAAGAACAAACCCTCGAGACTCTAATGTAAAGGAGATTGAAATATGTCAAAGGGGATTGTCCTAGTGGCTGAAAAAGGAAGAAAGGGGATCACCACCAACTATAAACTTGGAAAATGCAAAATGTTTGAAAACATAATGTGAAATGCAAAAGGACCTAGAAAGATAAATAAAAATGCAAGTAAAACAGAATAAGAAAGTAAAATAGAAAATGTGCACCTAGAAACTTGTAGAGGCTGGAATGAAGATTGGAAATGTTGATGATACTGAAATTTTGACCTACTGGGACTCATTTGCCATTCTGGACGAATCAGTCCCAGATTTGAAAATTTGTAATAGAGCCTATTTCAAGCAAATGGGTATCCAAATCTACAAAAATCTCCAAAAAATAGGTACAGATGGACTAATTCACCACTAATGGTGAATGATTCAACTTTGAATTTTTGAAAAACTTAGAAGTGGAATCTGTAGCTCTTAGTTTGATCAATCTGTAGCTCTAGGTGTCTGGATCTGAACCCTAATTTTTTGCATTGTAAGTGACTTTTTGTGAAGATTCTGACCTTGACAATAGGGAGATGACTCCAACAATTTTGCAACCTATTCTTCAATGATCTCCAAGTATTCAAATCACCTAGATATACATTCACACAAGGAGAGAGAGAGAGAGAGAGAGAGAGAGAGAGAGAGAGAGAGAGAGAGAGAGAGAGAGAGAGAGAGAGAGAGAGAGAGAGAATGTTGATTGTTAGGGAATGGGGGTTTGCCTTGGTCAAACCCTGTTTAGGTAATTAAACCAAATGATGAAATAAGATGAAGCATGAACATGAAATAGTGAAATTAGAACCTTTCCATGATGATGGATCTTGAATTGCTACAATAATGGATGAAGAATCTACCCTTAAATGCCTCAAAATTGATCTTGATTGCTATCTCAATGCCCTTGTAAAGACTTGAAATGCTAAACCCTAGCTTGCTTGACTTGAGATGGATAATGAATGAATGAAATATTGATTAGAAGTTTATTTATATAGGAAATCCACTCAAATTCCTTTTAATTTGATCCCTAAGGTCGACATTGAAGAAACTTAAACTTAAAACCTAATTTTTCCCGCTCAAACCCTGAAAAAAGCTCAAATGGGACTCATTCACCATCTTGGGTGAATGGGTCCCACCTAGATGGGACTCATTTTCCCAAAGTGGCGAATGGGTCCCACATGGGCTCGTTTCCCAATTGGGATGTTAGGGGATGAAGAAATTAAGCTTTTATGTTGATTTAGTTAGTTTTTTTATCAAAATATGCCTTAGGATGCATAATATTGGGTCATAGGGGCCTATTAATGATGATATAAAGGGTGATTAGGGCTTGGGACATAAAATTCAATGTGAAATTATGATTAAATACACTCTACAACATTAAAATGAGGTCCACTTAGCCTAGAAAGGCATAAGATCCAATGTGAATGTGTAAAACACATTACAACATTAGATTAAAACTAGTAGTCGCATGCAACAATCAGTCTATAGGGTGAACTACGAATGGCTATGAATGGAGTGTGAAGCGGGAGAGTTTTTTTATGAAGTTAGTTCATATTAGAAGGCGAATGTTATGATTTTGAACTCTATGTATAATTTAAGGTTATGAAGAAAATAATTTTCACACAAAGATTATTTTATATATATATATATATATATATATATATTCATTTAATATGAGCATAGTAAAGTATTATAAACTCAAATTTGACATTAAGAACTATTTGCATAAAATGGGTAAATGGTTTTTATGTTTTGGAATGAAAATTTATTAGTTCAAAATTGGCTAAAAATTTATAGAATAAAATTAAACGTCATGTTGAATGAATGGTTTTAAATTTATTAAAGGGTTTTCCTTTTTTAAAGACTTGTTAGTCATGTGTTTTATCACTGAGATTGAATTAACAAGAATGCTTTTGGAAAAGTGATTCCATTAGTATAGATATGTTTTTTATTAGTAAGATTGGGAAAAAGGGTATTCTTTTAAAAAGTTATTTTGTTATTGTTTTTATTAGTTATAAGGGTTATGACAAATGAGTTTTCCAAATAGGAAAGATGTTATAAATATTATCTACTTCGTAAGTTTGTGAATGCGATGAAAGGAAACACAAGCTTTATATTTTTATTTTAATTGAATTAGAAGGTACACATTGTTTCCATGGAACATGAGGAAGATGTTACCAAATTTATACAATGATTTGTGTACACATGTATATATGTAACAACAAATATTGTGGAGATTCATCATACATTATTATTTTACTTGAATTAGAAGGTACACCTTGTTTTGAGGCAACATGAGAATAATGATACTAAATCTATACAAGAACTTGTGCACAGATGTATGTATGTAACAACAAATATATGATGTGATATGTAAAACCACAAAATTCATGCTCGTTTTCTTCCCTACGATATTGGCATCATGGAGCCCCATGGACTCTAGCCAAATCCCTAAGCAAGAGAAGGATGAAATGTGCATGGGAGATGTCATGCAGTTTCATCGTACATCACATAATAAAAATCTTGGGAAAAGTCTAGTGTTTCCATATATAATATCTGATATTGTTACAGTGTTTTCATTGATGTTGCAATTTGAAAGCAAAAATGTATCTTGGTTTTTGAATCCCTTTGCGTGCTTAAACCTAGTTCCTACAAATGGAATATAAGGGTATGTTAGTGGACAAGGAAGGAAAATCAAAAAGGAAGGATAAAATGAAAGTATATAGGTAAAATTAATATATACAATGTGAGGTTAGAAATAATGAATAATTTTTACAATTAGTTAACCGAAGCTATCTATTGACAATGGGAAAGTGTCGTACTTACAATGTTGATCGTCTTCAAGAAGGATGAGCTGCATTGGAGTAAGTTGTAGGAGCATGAAAGAATTTGAGATAGAGAGTGTACAATATACTAATTTTCTTCAATGTGTATTATACTTCTACCAAAATATAAATAAAATAATATACACAGAAAATAAAAGAGGCTAGCACTACTCGCTGAAAATAGAAAAAGATAAAGCAAATTGTTTTGAGTGCATGGCATCTTGGCAAGGGATTGTTTATAAGCAATCTATTGGAGAAGCTAAAAAGAGAGTTGTGGAAACAATTAAAAATGCAATGATGGGTATGATGGGATTTGAAGGCAATACAATTAGTCATGTACAAAATGAAAACCAAGTCAACCATGACATTGTAAATGGTTTGGTTGAAAGGAGCAATAAACAACATTCTCATGTGCTTATGAGGATAAACAATGTGATGGTATCAAGAGATTGTTTGTTTGATCAAAAGCAGATGAGAGTGGGGTTTCATTGCTGTCCACAACCACATAAACCAACACTCATTGACCTCCCTTCCATATTGGAATCATGAAGCCTTGTGGGTTCTAGCCAAACCCCCAAGAAAAAAAAGGAGTTAAGGTCTGTGTAGAATCCCATGGAAACTTATCCTATACCACACAAAAAGAGACTTGGGGAAGGATGGGTGTTTTGAATAAAATTATGTAACATTGTAGTGTTGTCTTTTGGCTTCAGAAGTTCATGGAAAACAAATATCCTGGTAAAGAATTAACATAATGGGGTTTGAAGATTGCTAGAAGAAGATGGATAAAAGGAATATATAGAATAATGCATAATAAGTAAAAAGGTTAATCTAACTTCATAATGCAAGTTTAAATCTACTTATATTAAAAATACAACTGCAATCTAAGGAAGAATATAGTAAAAATAGTCAAAAAATTGAGACATCAATTGTTATATAGATATTCTACTGATACATATGGTTTTTGAATCCATTTGCATGCTTAAGATAGTTCTTGAAAATGCAATACAAGGGTATGTTAGTGGACAAGCATGTAAAATCAAGAAGAAAGGATAAAAAGTAAGCATATGGGTAAAATTAATATATACAATGTGAGGCTAAAAATAATGAATAATTTTTACAATTAGTTAACCAAGTCTATCTATTGATAGTGGGAAAGTGTTGTACTTAAAAACACTATTGATCATATTCAAGAACGGTGAACTGCATTGGACTGACTTCCAAGAGCATGAAAGAATTTGAAATTTAGAGAGTGTACAACATACTAATTTTTTTTGAATGCGTATTAAATTTCTCCAATCATATAAAATAAAATAATATACATATAGAATAAAAGAGGTTAGTACTATTTGCTATAAACAAAAATAGATAAAGTGGAATATTTTGAATGCATTGTATCTTGGTAAGGAATTATCTATAAGTAATATATTGGAGAAGTCAAAAAGAGAGCTGTGGAAATAATGACAAGTGCAATGATTGGCATCATGGGATTTGAATGCAAAAAATGTAATCACATACAAAATGAGAACCAAGCCAACCATGCAATTGTAAATGGTTTAGTGGAATGGAGAAATAGACACCACTCTCATGTGATTTCAAGGTTAAACAATCTGATGCTATCAATAGATTGTTTGTCCATTCAAAAGAACATAAGAGTGGTGTTTGGTTGTTGTTCATAACCACATAAATCAATGTCCATTTTCCTCCCTAGCATATTGGCATCATGAAGCCTCATGGGATCTAGCCAAACCCTTGAGCTAAAAAAGGAGTTAAAGTCCATGGAAAATCACATGGATTCTTACCATACACCATAGGAAAAAGAAACTTGTAGAAAGATAGGTGTTTTAAATCAAATTCTATAACATTGTAGTGTTTTTTATGGGGTAAGAAGTACACATAAAACATATATCCTAGTAAACAGTTAGCATAATGAGATTTCAGATGGGTAGAAGAAGATGGGTAAATGGAATATATAGAAGAATGGACAATAAGTAGAAAGGTCCATGTAACTTCATAATCCAATTTTAAATCTACCTATATTAAAAAGACAATTGCAATCTAAGGAAGAATATAGTAAAAATGGTCAATGAATTGGGATGTCAATTGTTACATAGGATCCCTACTGATACATAATTGACATTTTTCTTTAGGGGACAAGGGAAGAATACCATAAAAAATATTGAAGCAAAACAAGCAATCTATGGGACAATTGGCTTGTCAATTCAAAATATAAACAAGTAGATAAAATAGAGAAATTGTAAAAGAAGTATTAGGAAATAACTTTAAGAATTAGAGATAAATGAGAGATGATCAAAACCCACAAGAAACATAGTGATAGAAGAGAAGAAATCTCTATAAGAGCTAGCTTGTTTAAACAAAACTGCTCACATGGTCAAAGAATTGGCTTCTATTTGCATCTATGTAGCTAGGGGGCTTTGTGGTTGTTATTAGCAGTCCCAAGTAGTTTGTTCTAGGAACCTTCAAACAGATGAGGGAAAAAGAATATCCTAAAACATATTGATATAATATTCAAGCTACATTGTTTCATAGTAGATATTGAAGAAAAATAGAGGAATTGTATAATAGGTATTAGAATAACACTCATTTGGTAGTAAATATCACTCACAAAGAGAAAAAATATATTGAGTGCCTTGAAAGATAGACATATACATATGCACATATATATGTATTCAATTCCCTGATTGATATATAAAAATACCCATATAGGCAGACATATATATGCATATATCTAGACAAAGATATACATACATATGTATATCTAAACAGGTTAGTATATTATTTTTATCTGTATTTATGTAGACTATGATTTTACGTAGAGTTTAAAATAGCATGTATAAGTATTGTCTATGTTGTGTAAAAATCACCACTATATAGTTATAGCATTGAATCATATAGTATTGATATGATAAGAACAAAGTTGTTAATTGTGCAATATGTGCAACATATTCATAATGCAAGAATGGCTCTTTTGGCAATGCAATTGAATTGATATATTTTCTTGCATATTTTGTAGTATACTTTCCCACACTATAACATTGAATATTGCATTTACTTCCTGCTATGCCATTGCACCACAATACATATACATACATACATACATACATACATACATATATATAGAAATATATATATACACATACATATATATAGATATACATATATAGATACATATATATACATGTATATACATACATACATACACACACACACACACATACATGCATATATTGTAAAATTGGGCTTCACTATTTTGCATTAAATATCATAGACAAATAGGAAAATTGTAAAAGAACTATTAGGAAAACACTAGAGAGCGACATGCATTTGATTCTAAGTATTAGTGTAGGAGCACCTTATGTTTTTATGACTCCATCAAACATATTTGTAGGAATTTTAATTTTCAAACATAAAGCATTCTAAATGGCCATGTGAGGGCCCATTTCATTTGTAATTCAGTCATTGTAGGAGGTCAAAATGATGAGAAAATTAAATTTGCAAAAAATGTAAAAAATTGCTAAATTTGTAAAAAAAGACAAAAATTAGAAGTTGAAAAGTCTTTTTCAAGAATTTGAAGGGATAGGTCATTGGAAGTAGTTCAAGAGATAGTTATGGATTGGGAAAATTCTATAAAAACATTTGTAAGGTTAAGGATGGGGCAGATCTTCGTAATCTTGAAGGGTATGTCCAGGACATCATGGATAAAATAGACCCTAAAGTGGAAAAAAATTTAGAAAAATCAAAGTTAGGCAACTTGACGTAAAAAATTGAATAAGTTATCCATCTTATTTGGGTGAAGCCACAATAGTGGTTTACAATTCAAGTGAGGAAGGAAAACTCACAAAAAATGACCCCAAAGCAAAAAAAGTGATTTTGGGGGTTCATAAAAACCTATTGGTTCAATCGAACCCATTAGGGGTTTGCTCGAACTAGTGTTCAAGAGAACCACTTTAAATTTTGGCCGCCAAAAAAAAAACCAAATGCATAGAAAATGGGGTTCAACCGAACCCCCTTGAAGAGGTTCGCTCGAACCAGGGGTCGGTTGAACCCTGGTTCAAACAAACCTCTAGCAGTTCGCTCAAACCCCTAGGGGTTCATTTGAACCCCCCTTGCCCCTCATCCCCCTCACGAGACACAAAAAAGTCTACTTTTTTGCGCTTCGAAGCTCAGGTTGATGATGAAAATTGAGAAGTCTTCAAAAACCCTTTTGGAATTATATAGTCCTCGGAACGAGCTATCCAACGAATATAATTTTAATATTTGATTTTATTATGTATTTTTTTTAGTTTTATTAAACACAGGTTCTTCACCAAAAATGAAGGTCTTTGTTCTGCACATGTGGAAAAATAGTAGATTATCAAAAAAAAATTGAAAAATATTAGTGCAGCAGATATTGAAGTCCTTGATCCAACAAATAAAAAATAATTAATTTTTTATATATACAAAAAAAGTTATACGTTATACGGTTGCGCTATGTCTGAATTGTAATAGGTTTGACTTCGAAACTTGATTAATGAAAAAATATTCAATAAAAAAATATGTAACCAAGTGGAAGCACTAGATATCACAGTTACAAATCTAAATTTGAAAGAATTAGAACTTTATCCTTCATAGAAAAAAAGTTATGTGTTATACGGTGTGCATCACTTTTTTAAAATGTTGTTTTTTGAAAAAAACTAGTTTTCATGGGAGATGGAAAAAGAAGTGAAATTTGATTCCAAAATTTTTGAAAAAAATAGTTTTAGAACCTATAGACAAAATGTGATGAGACTCTAGTTTGCAACATCTTCAAATTTCTCACGATTTAGCCACTATAGGTGCCCAAATGTGAAGATTTAGTTAAAATTAATAATTTCAGTGTCCAGTTTGGCCAAAAATTGTAAACCACTATTGTGGGATCACCCATTTCAAAAGTATGTAAGAATAGAATCTGTAGAAAATTGAATGTAGTTTCTAAACTACCAAGTTTATTTAAAAAAAAAATCTATTTGGTGAAAATTTAAAATTTCAATGTAGTAGTTCTTAAATTTTAGGGAAAAAATAAGAACTAGGTGTTTGTCTAACCACCCTAACCACAATGAAAGGATAATATTTTTTTATATGATTTTAGATATAAATAATTAATTATGATTTTTTTATTAGAACTTTTAAAAAATATAAAACATCGTATGTCTGACCACCTTAACTTGGTCAAAACTTCATGAAATTCAATTTTATTTTCTTAAATCCTATAGTATGTGAAGCATAGAATGTGATGCATGTTTTCGATTAAAAAATTATGACACCATTTGAAAGCTATAGATTTTTTTCAATCAACCTATCAATCAGGACTTTAGTTGCAATTCAAATAGAAAATGAATAATAATTATTTATTAAATTAAAAGTACATCATAATTTATATTGGTGGAAAACTGAGAATCTCCTTTAAAAACCCTTTTTGTTTCATCAATTTTGGGTTAAAAAAAAGTCGTCAACAACATACCCTACACATACCCATCATATTGCCACTTTTTGGCCCATCATGATCCTGCACATACCCTGAGAGTTTATACCAATAAAAGTACTCCATTATTTAAATTTACGTGTTTCTCTCCATTATTTCACTAGCCGCATAATTTGAACAGTAGTTTTGGGCCTTGAATATCTTTGCTTCAAGTAACATAGGGTATTAGCTTTCCTTTACTTTCATTTGGAGGTTAATCTATTGATTGAATCCTCTGTTTGAGTTGATTTTTCTCAACACGGCCTGCACCCTTATACAAGGTTTTGAGAGTCTAAAATAGATCCTTAAGGACTACTCCACCGAATAAGACTTTGTAGTTCAGTGGAGTAGGTTGTATAGGATGCTTTAGGATGTCTTTTTGTTGTTTTGTGCAAGGGAAAGTGAGATTGCAATGCAAGAGTTGTTGTCGTGACATAAATTTTGAGTTCTTCCAAAGAAAATGAGTGGCTCCATGATAGAAATCAATGTGGAAGCATGCAAAACAATTGGGAGTGAGTTTGGACAGATGGAGCAGACCTATTCAAAAGTTTTTGAAGCAATCTTTAAGTGGCAGGAGGTTTGAAATGGGTATTTCTAATGAACCCTCATTCTTGTGTGTGTGGAAAAGCCTATTTTTAAATGTTTTGTGGATTAACTGTAAATCAGGATTTGTAGTCCCTGAAAATGATTAAATATTGAGCTTTGTAACATGATTGTGGATTGTTAAAGGTTATTTGGTGGATTGGGGATGTTTTTGAGGGAGTCCCTTTTTAAATTTGGCCTAATTAGTGGCTTATTTCAGTGTTTAGACCAGAATTCTGATGTTTGTTACAAAACAAGATACAATGGAAATTAGATATGTGAAAGAACATCAAAATGGGTTGCTAAATATGTCTCAGGGTCAGTAGAAACATAAAGAGATTAAAAATTATCCACTTGTTTTAAGGGTTTGCTATCCTACAAGAGTATAAGTCCTTGGGTGTATAGGTTTTTTTTGACTGATGAACAGAGTTGTGTTGCCATGCATTTGTATTGAATGTGTCAAAAGGATGATAATGAAAATGTATAAATGTTTGTACAAAGGTTAGAAGGAAAAATATTTTATTTTGGTTGATTTCGTTTAATGGTTCCAATGTGCAAGGAGTTTTGACTGCAAAAGGAATGAAATGATGGATCGGTATTGGTAAGTGAGTGCACTAGTTTGTTTCAGTGTAAATATGGTGATAACAGTGTCTTGGAAGTTTATGAATAGGATTAAGGCATTAATGATTGGTTTTGTGGTTATTTTTCCTTGTAAAACAAGTTGAATTGATGGGTGTTTTGTTGAATAGTGATGGAGATGAATGGTTCCGATGGTTTCAAATCAAGTTTTGCATTTATAGAGTCATATGATGATGGTTAAGTTGCATTTTGTACATGAGAATGATGCAGTTTACTGATTTTGTTGAATGGATGATTGATAGCCTTAAGAATGGCAAGTATATTGATGAATTTTGATGAAAAGATTAGGAAATCAAGTTGCTTTTTTAATTTGATCTTCTCCAAAATGTGTTTGGGACAAAAGTTCCTTGAGAGAAATGATGTTGTTGATTGATGCTCTTGCATCAATTGGTATTAGAGCTAGCAAGGTTCTAATGGTTTTTAGAATTGATGGTTTGTTGATGCTGAAGTTGGTTGTTGAGTTTTGTTGGTTGGTTGTAGGTGCTTGATCCATCTAAGTTGCAGTGAAAGTTTGTTGTTTGTGAGTTTGTGGTTGTGTATAGGTTAAGAAAGAACCTAGTTGATGGCTGCCAAAAGAATATGGAGAGAAAAGTGGAGACACCTATGTGAGGCAAGGAAGTTTGTTGAGTTGTGTTGTGATGTAGTAAGAACTAGATGGATACCTGATTGAAGAAGCACTAGAGTTTGTAGCTTGAAGAGTACTCCACTGATGGGAGTAGTTGAGAAGATGAAAAAGGTGATTGGTCAAAAAAGGTCAAGGATGAATTATGAAAAGAGAGAAAAGATATTGCTTGGAAAAGAAAACCTTGGTTGAGAGAAAAGAGTTAGTGGAAAGTTGCAAAAGGGCAGTCATGTGTCCTTTTTGAAAGTGAAGAAGAATTGTGAACCTGATGGTAGAAAAAGAGAAAGGAAAAAGGAAAAGTGAAGAAGAGTTGAAGACACAAGATAGAAGAAGAAAAAATCAAAAGACAAAGACAAGAAAAGAGAAAGAGAGAGGGAGCATTCCAAGGAAATTTGAATTTGTTTTGTAGGTACAAACAAGGTTGAAGCAATATGTTTCCAAGGGACTTGGAAGATTTTGTTGGTTGGTTGTATGGTGCAGGAGCACCTTATGTTTTATGACTCAATCAAACATTTTTGTTGGAATTTTAATTTTCAAACATAAAGCATTGTAAATGGCCATGTGAGGGCCCATTTCATTTGTAATTTAGTCATTGTAGGAGGTAAAAATGATGAGAACAACAAATTTGGAAAAAATGTAAAAAATTGCTAAATTTGTAAAAAAGGGAAAAAATAAAAAGTTGAAGAGTCTTTTTGAAGAATTTGAAGGGATAGGTCATTGGAAGTAGTTGAAGAGGTAGTTATGGATTGGGAAATTTCTATAACAACATTTGTAAGGCTGAAGAGGGGGAAGATCTTTGTAATCTTGAAGAGTTTATACCAATAAAAGTATCCTATTATTTAAAGTTTTGTGTTTCTCTCCATTGTTTCACCAGTTGCATAATCTAAACAAAAAATTTGTGCCTTGAATATATTTTCTTTAAGTAACATAAGGTATTATATTTCCTTTACTTCCATTTGTAGGTTAATCTATTGAGTGAATGATCTATTTGGGTTGATTTTTCTTAACTCGGCCTGCAACCTTATACAAGGTTTTGAGAGTCTAAAATAGATCGTTAAGGACTACTCCACTAAATAGGACTTTGTAGTTTGGTGGAGTGGGTTGTATAGGATTATTTAGGTTGTCTTTTTGTTGTTTTGTGTAGGGGAAGGTGAGATTGTAATGTGAGAGTTGTTTTCCTAACATAAATTTAGAGTTCTTCCAAAGAAAATGAATGGCTCCATTGTAGAAAATGATGTGGAAGCATGCAAAAAATTTGGGAGTGAGTTTGGAAAGATGGATCAGACCTATTCAAAAGTGTTTGAAGCAATCTCTAAGTGGCAGGAAGTTTGAAATGGGTATTTCTAATGAACCCTCATTCTTGTGTGTGTGGAAAAGCATATTTTTAAAGGTTTTGTGGATTAGCTGTACATAAATCACAATTTGTAGTTCCTGAAAATGATTAAACCTTGAGTTTTGTAACATGATTGTGCACTATTAAAGGTTATTTGGTGGATTGGGGATGTTTTTGAGGGAGCCCCTTTCTAATCTTGGCTTAATTAATGGCCTATTTCAGCATTCAAACCAAATTTTTGATGTTTGTTACAAAACAAGATAATATGGAAATTAGATATGTGAAAGAACATCAAAATGGGTTGCTAAATATGTAGATTGGGGTTGGTAGAAACACAAAGAGATTGAAAAGTATCCACCTATTTTAAGGGTTTGTTGTCCTATAAGAGTATAAGTCCTTGGGTGTATAGGTTTGTTTTTACTAATGAACAAAGTTGTGGTTCCATGGATTTGTATTGAATATGTCAAAAGGACGATAATGAAAATGTATAAATGCTTGTACAAAGGTTAGAATGCAGAATATGTTGTTTTGGTTGATTTGGTTTAATGGAAAAAGGAAGATGGACAGATGGATCAGTATTGGTAAGTGAGTGAACTGGTTTGTTTCAGTCTAAATATGGTGATAATAGATTCTTGCAAGTCTGTGAATATGATTAAAGAATTTATGATTGGTTTTGTGGTTATTTTTCCTTGTAAAGCAAGTTGAATTAATGAGTGATTTTTTAAATAGTGATGGAGATGAATGGTTCTAATGGTTTCAAATTATTTTTTGTGTTTATATAGTCATATGATAATGTTTAAGTTGCATTTCATACCTAAGAATGATGTGGTTTGCTGATTTTTTCGAATGGATGATTGATAGCCTTAAGAATGGAAAGTATATTGATGAATTTTGATGAAAAGATCAGGAAATCAAGTTGCTTGTTTAATTTGTTCTTCTCCAAAAAGTGTTTGGGACATAAGTTCCCTAAGAGAAATGATGTTTTTTATTGATTCTCTTGCATCAAGTATCATCCAAATACCTCTTACAACTATTACATAGACTAGTTTCGTTCTACCAATTTGTTGCATGATACTCTTTTTCCGTCATCTGTTCAAAGCTTCCTATAACAAACTGTTAATTGTCATTGTTCTTTTCTTTGTAAGGAAAGAAAATGTATTGGTTACTTTGCATTGTCAAAAGAGCCATTGTGGTGTTTCTTGCGTATAAGGCTATTGTAAGAACAGTCACCCTTGGGTCTGTTCTATAATAGATTTGAGGGTTTTGAAACTGTTGTGTTGTGAAGTCTACAAGTCATTTTACATGGGTATTTTGCATAAATGTTTTGTCCATAATATTAAATATCAAACGATCCAACTCAAATTTCCAATTAAGCCTATGGTGCTATATGCATTTTGGATAGATTATTCCATCATATAATTGTTGCCATAACATAAAGAAAATAGGTGTTGCCTTGAAGAACCGGGTTTGAATAATTGATTTGGAAAGTTGGAAGGATAGATGCATTTGTCAATGTTTATTGAGTTCTATTACAATTTCCCTATTTCTCTATATGTAAACATGGGTTGGGGATGGTGGATTTGGTTTTCCTCGATACGTGGAAGCTGAATGGTAAGTGCTTTTTTACATGAGGGTGGAGCTTAGCAATTACATGGGTTTGGGGTGGTGGAGTTGGTGTCCTCGAACAAGGTAAATACAATATTCAATATTGCAATATGGAAAAGTATAGTTTAATGAAGTTATGCTATCAAAAGAGCCATTGTGGTGCTGGTTTGATAGCAAAATATTGTCAAAATAGTCGCATTTGTGTCCATTTTTTTAGCATATTGCAAGTTTTTGAAATTGCGATGTTGAATCTGTAGGTGATTTCACATCGGTATTTTTTAAAATCATTGATGATTAATTAATTGAGATTGGAAATAATGGGTACATTGTAAATAATGATTTAATTGCAATTCTTGCACCCACAGAGAGTGATAATCCCTTTGAAGTCTCCAAAATGGCTGTAACATCAAAGATAAAAACATATAACAAGAAGACATTAACAATAAATTAATCATCTATGCAAAAAACCCATGTAAAAAAGAGTATAGCCCCACAAAATTCATTGAAAATTGCAGCTACATCACCTCGTACTAAATATTATATAGAAATAAATAAATTGTAAAAGAGGTATTAGAATAACAGTAATGTAGCCTGCATTCATATCTTTGGCTGGTTTGGTAGGATAGTATTGTAAAAATCATCAACTTCGGCTCTGTTTCCTGGCAGGTTGTAGGGTTTTAAAACTATTGCCCTCCTGAATCTATAACTAAGTATACATGGGTATTTTGGAAAAATGATTTATTTATTTGATTATGTTAAGACTATTGTTGTGTGGAATCTGCAAGTCATTTTACTTGGGTGTCTCGTGTTATTGTTTTATATGGATGAAGAAATTGCAATTAAATCTTGTTTCTTTTGCTAAAAAATATCTTTTCTGAAAAAGATGAAAAGATAACTGTAGGAACATGGACAAATGTAATGTATAGAGTAGACTATGATTATTGCAATGAAGTGTATGTAATTATGTGGTTGAATTTTCTGTGAGGATTTCCATTAGGCCAGCGGTGAATTAGATTTTTTGATGCCGGGAATGCCTTGTTCGGTGGGAGCTTGTTTGGCTTTTTTTTTGTGGTGACATGGAGCTTGGTAATTACATGAGTTGTAAATGGTGGATCTATTTGACTCAATACATGGGAACTAAATGCTTGTGTATAATATTTAGTAACAAATAAGTGTTATTCTAATACCTATCATACAATTCCTCAATTGATTACACTTGAATATATATATGCATATATGTACCTGTTGATGTTTTGAAGCATTGATTTTTAGATACAATTCACATTATATATATATATGCCTAATATGACAGTGAAAGGTAGAATTGAAAATAACATGTTTGCTCACCTGTCCACTACATTGGCATCATGAAGCCTCATGGGCCCCTGGAAAAATATGAACTAGGTAAAGTATGAAACACTGAACAAAAATGTGACGGAGTTCCATCATATATCAGACATTAGTGAAGTCTCTAAAAAAATTGTATGTTCCAATATATGCATTCATTTTCCTAGAGTTTTTTTTGCTTCAATAACTCTTTAGAAAAAGAGAATTCCTAATATAGAAATTCAGAAGATGTAATTCCACAGATGAAATACAAAAATATTGTTTCAAGGAAGACATCAAATAAATAGCAAAGGTTTTGTTTCAAAGCATACAATGTATATGAATAACTTTATAGACATACCTAGGTTTGGTGTGTTTTGGAATGTATCTAACCATTCAGAAAGAAAATAGGTGAGTGTACAACTTTGGTAGGCATTGAAGGATGTCTAGCCCTATAGTAAGAAAAGGGGTGAATCTATAAGCTAGTAAATTATAAATTTACAAAAAAAAACAATCAAAATATATATCTATTGTTAGGTGTGTATGAAACAACCAAAAAGATAGGGGAAAAACAACTTACAACAACAACACGTGTATGAGATAGTGCAGATTGCAAAACACAACACTTGTTAAACATCCAATCTACGAACCAGTGGAAGTGCATGACAGGTTTTTACCATTCTGCACCCATCGAGAAAGGAAACCGAATCCATCACTGCCAATCCATCCACTCAAAAACCTCCACAATTGTTGTGAAGAGGTCTGGGAAAGGCCTCATAAATTGCATGGAGTGTTATTAAATATTAAGCAAAAAATAGAATATACAGAAGACTATATATTTCTGAAAGGAATATAGAGGAAGGTGAAAATAGTAAAATGTTGAACAGAGAATCCTATAGATCAACATTATACATATAGATATACATATGCATATAGATACACATACATATACATATACATATACATATACGTATACATACACATACACATATATACACATATACATATATGTACATATACATATAAATATTCATATACATAAATGCATATACATATACATATATATAAATATAGATATACATATACCTACAGACATACTTTTTTCCCTTCGTTTATTGTTTGTAGATATTTGTGTGCATCTTTGGCGTTATACTCATTACCATATGACCAGTTCTAGTTAAATGTTCTTTCTTTCATAAAAAAATATGGTTAGGGTTACTAATTTTTTCACCTCTTTTATGCTTCATGTACTTGGTACTAAATATTATAGACAAATACAGAAGGATTTTCTAAGGCTTTTACTAACAACCTAGAGCCTACCTCTTAAACAAAGGATCTACGTAAATGTTCCTCATTGGTCAATAAGATTTGCAAAGAAATCATGAATTTAGAATTGACAAGGCAACTATTACATAGTAAATGTCTTTTTAATAGCTCTTTGACAGTTTCCTTTGTTACATAGTAAATGTCTTTTTGATAGCTTGAATTTTGAGTTGACAAGTGAACTGTTATATAGATTGGTTCACATATGATATAATTTTATATCTATCTTAGTTTTAATATTCATTAGACCTGGAAGCACACACACACACACACACATATATATTTCATTAAATCTGTAGGTGGATAATGACTACGAACCAAGAGTAATTAGTATTCAAAGAAAGTTTAAATCAAATACAATCTCATTAAACTAATGAAATAGATAATTTATGACTCTTGATTTTTCAATAATGAAAGAACCTATAACATTGATGCATATTTTAAATGTGAGATAAATAACTTTTAAATAAAAAGACAAAGTATATGAAATAAAAATAATCTACTAGCAATTCTATATTAGGAATGTTAATATGCAAATATAACAATTACTACTTTTTTTACAATAAAAAACAAGATTACTTATATTCAAATTTGATATCTCTTCAATGACACATTAAAACTATTAGCTTTATACAAAATATTTAAAATCTATATGATAATAAATTCTCAATTATTAGCCATATACAAAATATTTAATATATATCAAAATATATTGTTAACTATTTGCTTGTATAGAAAATATTTGAAATATATATGGAAATAAATTGTACAGTTGTCTTTGAAATTGTAATGTGTGTAAAAATATCATATAATCATCCAACTAATTTTAAATGTTTGAAAGTAACAATGATAGGAAAATTGACTAAAATTTTATTAAGAATGGAAGCTTGAGGAAAATGTCAAATCAATGAAATAAGAGAACTATTAGCAACACAGTATTATTTCTATTTCAAACATGAATATTTTAATATATATTGAAAAAAAGTGACTTTAGAATTCATATAGAAGAACTAAAGATTCCAACATATAACAAGAATGAACAATCATAGTGACAATGCAGACCACAAACAATTTGGGCACCATGCTAAAATAAAAAAGATGGCAGGTCAATAAATGTCCAAATATGTAGATGCAAACATAGGTATAAATTATGTCCATATTTGTAAAATAGAAGTCTTAGCATCCCATAGTGAGCATTTAAAAGTGAAGGTTGTGAGAAATGTTCAAAAGTGAAAAAGAGTAGTCAAAGTGTAGGTTGGCTAGTGGAGCCTTTTTCTGGAATAGGAGTAGATATCTTCATTATGTGTTCAAGCAAAAATTTACACTCTACTTCAAAATCAAATTTTGTTGCTTTGACAATTGCTATTTTCAGTTAGTCCTTAGAATTATAATTTTATGTTCTAATCAAATCGGTAAAAATGTATGGTTTACAAACAAGGCCTTTAATAATAGCAATATGATATGTTGTAGATGTAGAGTTGTCTTGCAACATGTAGAGGTATTTTGCTAGAATTTTTAGCAAACTAGTGGCAACTTCATCAAAAGAAATACTCCAAAGGTTGGCTGAATGGTCTTGCAACTTTAACTACATAAGATAGCGATAGTTGCATTCCTCAATTTCCTTCTGGCAACGATCACGAAACCAAACATCAGCATAGGGGCATGTGCATTTCCTTTTTCATTATTTTCCGTTAACCAACAAGGGGCAAGCAGGGTAACAAAAAGACTCATTTTTTGTAATTTGAATGGTTTCTTTAAAAATGGCTTCAACAGTTTCTGGCAATCAAAGGTAGTTGTTTAAGATAAATGCAATAGTGACTCTATCATTTGAAGAATGCAGCCTATGAAGTGCAAAAGAAGATGAAGGCACTTGCTCTAGTTTAATTGGGCCCTTGAATCTAAGAGTGTTTTCCTCAAGAATAGAAGGGTTAATCTCAAGGCCTGTTCATGTTGATGTGTTGATAACTTGACCATAAAAGTAGCCGACATGACCATCATGGACAACAACTATGACTATATCACCAGAAAGGTACAACTACTCCAAGGTATCACCTTTTTCTTGCCAACTTCAGCCCCACAAATTAACATCAATGAAAGAAGCAGAGATATCATATAGTTTAATGGTTTGTTGGATTGTTTCAGTTCCATTTTTCCTATGAATAGTTAAAATGCACCCAACATCCACTACAATGCCAATAATATCAACCAAGTTATTATCACTATAGTTGCTTATGTCACTAACTAGCACAAAATAAGAGATTTTCTTAGGACAAGAATCTCATCTTCAAACTATTTTATTGTTGATTTTTCATCCAAAACAATTTCAAGCTTACCATTTAATTTTTGAATCTTTTATTGGCTTCCTTGACCAATCCCCTTGATATTAAATAAGTTGACCCCACCTCAAATTGACCATAATGCAATTCAATAATATCATCAAAACAAGTAATACACATTTTTGTCCCCTCTATATCTATAATGTGAAAACTAAATAGTTTCCCTTCACCTCTTTGTTTGTGGAAGTGATGCATCTCCCTAATATGTTTGAAACACCCTTTCATTGTCCAAATATTTTGATAAACATTCAAAGCTTTAATAGGGATGACCTTTGGAGGGCTGTTATGTTTTTTAGGGGGCAGCTACAAACCAAATTTAGGGGCCCATTTAGAAGGAGAAGGCAAGTCAGGAACCAACATTTTCTTTTCTTGTTGCTTGAACAAATACATAGGGGTCACAATAATTTTACAATCAAGCATAATCACATCTAAGTTGGATATGATTAAGGCCCTAGAAAAGAAGAAAAAAAAAATATTGGACATATTATATGAGGTAGAAATGAAAGAGAGAAGTTTTTAAAATATACAAGAAACAATGCAACTCACCTTGAATCTTGGATATTCCTACAAATGTAGTCTCTTAACATACAAGGGACCCTATTTTCAAGGCACCTGTAAAAAACATATCATTGTATTTAGAAGGGAGGGTTCCTATTTGCAAATGGTGGCCATCAGACAAGACAACGTTGTATTGCTCAACCTACCCTTCATCATTGCCAAATTTTTTTAAGGATAAAAGCTGAAGGACAGAAGAGGGAACAACATCACCAACATTGATGGAATGAATTGCAAATGAAATGAAAGTCAAATGTTTCTTTGCATCCTACAAAGACAAGTGTAATCAAGAAAAATGCACATCATCACACCAAAAGGATAGAACGAGTAAGAAAAACAAAGGCTGGAAACAGATACATTTTTATGTGTTCTAAAAGATCAATGCATGTCTACTTCCATATCTATATCCTCTACTAGGTTCAAACATATATGTATACACGTAAAGGCCAATAAAGCAACAATAACAAGAAAGGTAGGAAACAATATCAACAAGTTTGCAGGAGGCATAATGAAAAAGTAGTACAAAATTATGGAATCAAGGTCTGGAGGCTAGTGGATGGAATCCTCAGAGTCGGACTCCATAGTGTGACCTATAGGAGGTGACACCAAATCGATCACCAAATCAATTTTTGGGGGCTCTGGAGACCCATCCACAAAGCCCGATGTCACATACATAGTTCTGGGACCCTTTAAAGGCAAGAAATATTCCAATTGTAGTTGACTGATTGGTGGCTCTATACCATAGTAAAAGTCAAAGATTAATGTATTGCAACATTCAATGCCAACTGGTAAACAACTTAGAAATAGTCACAATCTTTGAGGTTGCCTATATATGTCTACATTGAATTTTCTTGCTATATTTCTATAAATACCTATATGAAAACATTTGTATATGTTGCTACTTCCTGCCTTCATCTTTTTTAATAGAAATAATGGAATATAGAATAGCAAGAATGAAAGTCCTTAAGTAAATATATGGATTGAATTTTTCCTTTGTCTACACATTTTGAAAAACACAAATAACCAAATATATATATCCATACGTACACATGTATATATTTATTTATATATACAACAACATATCTAAATGATAACATATTCCATCCAAAAAAATAAGCACGTTAAATATTACAAAATTTTAAAAATTAAAAACAATCCTTCTTACAAGAACAATAGAATAATCTGTTACAGGAAACTTCAAATAGATGAGTGAAAAAAAACTTCATGAAAGTTATTGATAGTTAAACAGACGAGGGCAGAAGAATATCATAAAACATGTTAATACAGGACAACCAATCTATGTAATAGTTTCCTTGTAAATTCTACATTCATAATTTTTTGTGCAATATTTATTGACCAATGACCAATATTTAGGAATATCCTTTATCGAAGAGATAAGGTCCACATCGTCATTATAAACTCTAGCCAACTCTTCTCTATTTCAAGAATTTTTACAATGGTCTGCTATCAAAGCAACAACATAATGGCTATTTCAACAATGCAACCTATCCAATATATTTTCTCACACATTTTGCAGTATACTTTCCCATACACATATATATACACAAACACAGACACACACACACACACACACACATATATATATGTATATTTATACATATACACATACATATACATATATATATATATACATATATATATATATGTATGTATATATGTACATACATACATACATACATACATACATATCTCTTTCTCTCTCTCTCTCTATATATATATATATATATATATATATATGCATACATATATATATATATACATACATACATACTTATACATATATATATACACACACACACAAACACACACACACACACACACACACACACACACACACACATATATACATACATATACTCTAGATTCAAGCACCATTATTTGGCACTAAATATTATAGAGAAAAAGGAAAATTCTAAAAGGACTATTAGGAATGCACTCAAGAACCACAAAAATTAAGATAGGAGTGATTGTATATATATGGATATGTAGAGGGTTTGTTACCTATTTGAATTTTTTGGCAGGATTTTCATTAGCTGTGCCGTGAATAGGATTTGTCATGTAATATTTGTTTCATAATTTCTCTATTTCTGTATAATATTTAATTCCAACCAATGCAACTCACATTTTCTGCGTAATGTGTGAGGAAGTATATTGATTAAGTTGCATTGTCGAAAGAGACATTGTGGCTGTGATCTACTATTAAACCAGTAGGGACCATGTATCTCGGATAGGGCTCTGCTATCAAACAAACACAACAATGCCACTTTCAACAATGCAACCTAGTCAATATATTTTCCTCACAAAACTTTTTAAAATGGATAATAGAAGAGGAAAGCTACCATATTGAAGATTTTGTTATTGGGGGAGTTGAAACATATGAGGAAGAAATAATACATATATATATACATATATAACACCACAATGGTTTCTTGAACAATGCAACTTAATCAAAGTATACTTTCCCACTCTACAACATTCAATATTGCATTTACTTTGTCTGCCCCCATCGTAAAAAAATGACAGAATGTATTAACCCTCGTAGAAGCAAACACATACCATTCACCTTCCGTGTATCAAGGTTATATGTCATGCCCTAAAAATTTTACTAGAAAAACCCAACAATTTTTTTTTTTTTAATCAAGTATTAAGCTAACTGAAACCGCCATGAGGAGATAACATGATTACTAGGTTTACTGCCAATAAACTTATCATTAAGTTTGCATCTTTGTCCTCGCATTTACTAAGGTGACATACTATTCTGGCTTGGTCAAATTGCAATATTTAATGGATTATTTAAATGGATCTAGCAAAACTATTATACATGAAGAAATGAGAAAACCTACTTCTAGAGAACTTGGCCTAATTCATTCATGAAGGGTGAAGCCTTGTAACATTGGAATGCCTAAGGATCAACCTCGTATTGACATCTATACTTTTCAAGTAATTGGAAGAATATAATATTCAGGGGTTATAGCAATTAAGGCTCTTATCCCTAAATCCTAAATTAATCATCTTAGGGTTAACTAATCTCTAAGTAAGTCGACTATTCTATCACCAATTTACTATATTTATGCCTATTGCCATTATAAAATATTAGAGGTAAAGTCAATATCATTATCCCTTCTGGTATAAATTTTATAATTATCGTCATCCCTAAATGTCACTATTAAGAGCCTTCCTCAAAATTAATATCAATTTATTCTTGTTAATGTGTTACTAATGCTAAATGTAATCTCACTATAGAATCTTAACATTAATATTAAATTTACAATTGTCGTAATTAATAGTTACATTAGAGTAACTCACAATATAATGGTGAAGGCACCTTAATCCTCATTGTGAAGCTTCACTTCTAATTTATTCTTTACATCCATGAGTATCCTTAAAGGAACATCATTGCAAATATTGCTATCAGAAATTTAACCTTAACCTTACAAGTCTTCATAGCAATATATATATATTTAATATCTACTGTTATCTGTAAAGTGTTATAATGTCAAATTAATATCAAAGTAACATTAATATTAATGTATTGTACATACAGTATATATATATATCTTTCTTTCCGCTTTTATTATTATTATTATTTATTTATTTATTTTACTAACATATATATGATGAATATTCTTATTAATATAAAAATTGTTTGATATCAATTTCACTTGATATTAATAGCAATATTTACTCTCATATAATATACTATATATTCTTTCACTTTTCACTAAAATGATGTCAAACAAACTGAGTATCTCTGAGTGTATATAAAATGCTGCTTAACAAATCTTAGCATCACTCATAATTTTATTCTCCAATAGTTATATACATATATTAATTACAGCCCCTTAAGACTATACTCCTCTCCTCTATGCATAGCCATTTAGCCATTAATATGGCTGTTCAAAAACTCTTGCAATTCCTCTTCCAACGTTGCAGATTCGGCCTCTAATTTGGCTGCCATTGGACCTTTTAAATGAATGAAATTACATAGTTTAAGCTGCAGCTTATATGGTCCTAATATTTATTTAAATCTATCATAATATTCATTTTCAACGTATGGAAATCTTCCCTTTTTGTTGGCTGCTGGAAATCTTATATTATATAATGTTCGTCTATCGATTTATATATATGAATTATAATGTCTCTATATATATAATCCTTTGGTATTAACATAACAGTATTTGGCTGTTTATTATTTATTAATAGAGATATCTGCTTGCATCATTATTATGACGTATAATATTATTTAAATGACAGAAAATATAGACATATTAATAACATTGTTAATACGGATATCTCTTGAGGAAAATATTTGCATTATTATTAAGATATTAAGTGCAGCAATGACAGTTGCTTACATAACTGTCACAGTTATTAATGAAGTGAGGGGTGGGGAGCTGCTGAAAAGGGCGAGTTATGACAATATTTCAATCTCAATAAAAATCTTCACTGTATTTTTTTTTTTATCTGTTGTTCTATGCATGCTGCTGGAAAATTAGATGCTAAATGTATGCGCCAGAAAGTAGGGTGATTGTTATCCCATCAAGGATTGGATTGCAGCCCATTTAACTTAATTAACAATTGGCCAACTGCTGTACAATGAAACTGCTAACATTTATGCCACCCTAGACCAACCATTAAGGATGTTGCCATCAACGATGAGGGTACGTGGCACTGTCACTTCTGGCAAAGCAAGTCAGAAAGCCTAATGAAGGGTGCCATCCCGCATGACAGGGATGTTGAATGCTCTGAGTTTGACTGGTAACTCCTCCATTTTTTTATTTTGTTTCCTTGACACGCCGCCGACCTGCCATAACTTCATTTTATTTTATTTTTCTTGACATGCCGCCGACCTACCCTAACTCCTCCATTTTATTTTATTTTATTTTCTGACTCGTCGCTGACCTGCTATATGTCAGTCTAATTAATTATGAAAGGTTGGACAACGTTCTCAGCGAGCAGGTCGCTTTCACCACTACAGCCTGAATTGATTTGCATTATGCTAGGTAGATTCTCACCTATCGTCCCTGGTGGGTTATGCCTTAACATTTAATTCCTTTTATTCTCATTCATTTATCTTAGTTGCTAGCACAACATATGGGTATATCAAAGAAGTCAGAGACTTTGAGGCTGGCAGTAATTCGATACAACATAAAATTCCAACTCTCATTGTGGAAAGGGATTTTGAACCAGGTTTCTGCGCTTATCACTTAAGCATTAGCCACCATGAGAAGACACCAATTAAGTTCATTGAATAGGGTTAGGAATTTATATTCTATGAAATTTCAGAAGCATTGTTTTCCTACTGGCAATAGTAAGGAGGAGGTTTCCAAAAACACATGCATTCACAGTCACATAATGGTCTTGGCATGGCCACCCAACACCCCAGCATTATCTGATCAACACCATGTGTTTTATTTTCAATAACATATAGTTTAGATCTCTTTCATTCGATCATCTATTCATCTTTGTGTTATCATAGTTTAATTGTTTTACTTACCCCTTGTTTGTCTTCTTCCTATTTACTTCTGCAACCAAAATATCAGGAATACAACATTATTTCCATGTCCCATGAGTATTTGTTTGGACAGCGATTGAGTTAATTTGGTTTCCTTCAGTTGTTTGCCATCAGAGTTTAAAGAAAACCCAATTTCTTATTTGGTTTTATGACAGCAGTATGTTTCTATTTAGCTCATAACAAAATGTTGATGTACACAACAAATGGAAGTGAAAGATACTAGAAACATAACTACAACACAATATAAGGATCCTCTCACCTTTGATGACCACCACCCATCATCTCCATTGTTGCTTGCTACATTGTTCTAACTTTTAAGCCAGATTTTCTTTTTTTTTTTCTATTTTATTTCCAGAATACTTAAGGCATACATATTTTATTTTATTTCTTTATTATTTTTTTTTTCTAAAGTTATATTAATTTTGCAATATAAAAATTGAATAGATCAGTTTTATGAAATCTTCATTATTAACATATATTTCTATTGAGTAAAAATTATTTTTTTATTTTTATTTTTATTTTTTTATAATTTAGTTGTAGATGTCACTTGACATTAAATTGGTTAACTATGTCTCAAATAGGCATAACTTAACCCTTGGGGAAACTTGAGATTGATTTGTCACTATGCTTATCTCTTCTAAGAGTACAATGCTAGCTTCCAACATCACCATCATGTTAAGGATATGATAATTCAACATGCTATTAAACATACCTTGCTTCAATATTTATAAAGAGTACATGCCAAGAAATAAGGCTTAAATTTTCAAATTTGCTACTAGAATTGAAGTTTATTTATTTATTTGGAGGTCTAATGTATACACATTCCTATTAAAACCATATCAAGTTGATACAAATTAGTCAATGGGAAAACAAATGACTTACACACCTATGAACAAGTTCTTGCTCTCCACCCTACCATAATGGCATCATGGAGCCTCGTGGGCTCTGGCCATACCCCCGAGCAAGGATTTCTTTTAACTCCACAATGATAAATGGAGTCTATTCTCATCTTTACAAAGGGATAAACTAACATAGTACAATTTTCATGCATCTATATTTTCTATTCTCTATTTTTAGCCATGATCCATACACTATGTCACCTTCTTACAACCAATAAACAAGGGAAAATGAAACTAAGAACTTATCTCTTTTCTTGTAGGAGAAGGGGTTGATCTCTTTCCTTCATTTGTCCTTTCCAAGCCAAGCCATCTTGGTCACTATCTTCCAAGGAGGTGCTCTCCTCTCCCCTTATCACTCTTTCTATCATCTCTACCATAGTTCTCCTAGAGGAGAAGTGGGTAACATCCATTTCCTCTTTTCCATCCAAGTATATAGGGATTCAACTTGAATTCACCTGAATGAGAGAGAGACACTTGTCCCTCTCTCATTTGATCTTTCAACACACATCCCCACAAGTTCTCACACATGTGTGAGACTTTTGGGGAGATGGGGAATGTACTATGACACTCTACCCAACAACCCTTACAGGGTGGCTCCACACATGTGAGAGATTTGATGCTCTTTCCAAGTTCATTAATGAACTTTGGGGAGTGTGGTGGGGAAGTGATAAGTCACTTCTCCCAACTCCCAAAGACTCAAATTCGTCACTCCCTTTCAAGTGGACTTTTGAAGGGTCAAATCATGTCCTTGGGACCCTATTGCATGCTCACTTGTCCCCTACAACTATAGTATAGACCCTAGGGGGTTTATCTTTGTACCCCAACTGAAGAAATTGACCAACAACCCTCTTTAAAGTCCCACTTAAGGTTCTATCCGAGTTTCACACTTGGATTTAAGGGTTCATAAACCTTAACCCCAACTTATATCTCACATGACACAATTAAATAACCTTTCAACCCAAAGGAATAAACATAGCAACTATTTTCCCTCTGCTCCAAAATAAGGAAATCAAGTACATAAGCACAAAGTGGTGTCTTTCAATTTGTTCTCATTGGTTCTATGTTCTCGTATTAGCACCTCTTTTCTTTCCTGCACATTACCAATGAAATCATAAGCAACAATCATATATCACATTAATTTGGTAACTAAAATAAGATTTAACTGTGCAACCATTTCATTAAAATTCCAATTCACATTCATAGTTTACAAGTGCCTAATACTTCCATGGAAATGATAATAAAACATTTCAAAATAAAATACAAGCACATTTTCATGAAATCACACTATACATTGCCTGAAATATATCTAAGCATCTATAAGTATATAACAAAATTAATATTGTATTATTCACATGCAAAGTGGGGTCTTACATTATATATATATACATATACACATACACATATACATATATATATATATATATATATATATATATATATATATATATATATATATATATATATATATATATATATATATACATATACACATACACATATACATATATACGTATACATATACATATATACATATACATATACATATATACATACATACATACATACATACATACATACATACATACATACATACATACATACATATATGTAGACACATATATATACTATGTGCATCTTTGGTGTTATACACATTTTGTATAATTAGTCCCTTTGTATGCCTCTATTTGATTTAACTTCAAATCTTTACAAAGAGGACATTGTAGATTGTGAATGGCTACGTAATTTATTCTTGTGTTTTCATATTTGCACATTCATTGAGCTGCGATGGTTTTCAACTTTGGTGCCCACATTCTTTGTAGTCTGCTAGCAAGTAGAGGAATTTTATAACAACAACTGTAGTATCTGCTATTTAGTATTATAGAGAAATGGGGAAATTGTAACAAAACTATTAATAAAACATACATACATATATTTATGCATATATACATATATATACATGTGGAAGTACACATGCATTGATCTGTTTGAACAAATAAAAATATGTTTTGCTTAATCGTTCTATCCATGTGTTGCGATGTTGTGCATTTTCCTTCATTTCACTTTTTTAATGAAAAAAATAAATATAGATGTGCTTCCAAGTCTAATAAATATAAAACTAGGACAAAGATAAAATTATATCGTACTTGAACCAATCTATATAACAATTCACTTGTCAATTCAAAATTCAAGCTATATTATTTGGCACTAAATATTATAGACAAATAGAAAAAGTATAAAAGAGCTATTAAAAATACATTTATTATGTAACATTAACCAAACTAATTTCATATATATACAGACCTGTGTGTATACATGTGTGTATATATACGTATATATGTATGTATATGTTTACATGTATATATGTATGCATTTGTATACATGTATATATACATGTATATATACGTATATATGTATATATATATGTCTATATGATTACATGTCTATATATGTGTATGTTTACATGGGTATTTTGCATAAATGATTAATTTATTGTTCATGCCTTTCGATCTCTGCTTATTATTCCTTTCAATAGTAGGTTGGAGGGTTTTAACACTAATGTGTTGCAAAATGTGTGAGAAAGTATATGCATATACATGTGTATGTGTATATATATATATGTATAAATGTATATATGTATGTATATGTTTACATGTATATATACATATATACATACATATATATGTATACATGTATATATATGTCTATATGTTTACATGTATATATGTGTATGTTTTACATGGGTATTTTGCATAAATGATTAATTTATTGTTCATGCCTCTCGGTCTTTGCTTATTGTTCCTTTCGATAGCAGGTTGGAGGGTTTTAACATTGATGTGCTGCAAAATGTCTGAGAAAGTACATTGATTAAATTGCATTGTCGAAACATCCTTTTCAAACAGGAAGGGATATTAGAAAGAATAACACTTAACAACCACTAAACTTATTTAATTGAAGAAAAAACAAAGCATGCATGTAATTAGTAAATGTATCTATGCATACGTAATGCATTTTTGGTGTGGGAAAATGAATATCATGAAGCATATTAATATAAGACATATAACATGTTTGACACAAAGGAAAAATCCACAACAATTAACACTTTAGTATGAGCAACTTCAAATAGCCAAGGCGAAAAGAAATGCACAAAACATATTGGTGCAATACAAACAATCTATGAAAGAGTAGTTGATGCCTTTCAATGTCTGCTTATTATTGCTTTCAATAGGAGGTTGGGAGGTTTTAACACTGATGTGCTACAAAATGTGCAAGAAAGTATATTGATTAAATTGCATTGTCGAAAGAGCCATTTCAAGAAGTAAGAGATATTAGAAAGAATAACACTTAATAGGAAGAAAACTAATTTAATTGAAGAACAAATAAAGCATACATCTAATTAGTAAATGTATCTATGCATATGCAATGTATTTTTGGTGGAGGAAAACAAATATCATGAAGCATATTGATATAAGACATATAACATGTTCCATGGGATGGACCACCAACAACTCTTCCACCTGCATGAGTAAATCCAATTCACAAATGGGCTGATGGAAATCCTGTTAGGGACCTCAAACACATACCTGTCGGTCGGGGTAGTTCTAGTGCCACCTATGATTCTTAAGTCTTTTCCTAATAGCTCTTTACAATTTCCCTATTATGTCTATAATATTTAGTGTAGATTCCACGTACGGAGCACACTACCTCCACTTCCACCAACATAGACAATTACCAAGGTCCACGTTGCCAAAAAAAAACTTGGTCAAAGACCTTTGCATATTTTGCATAAATATTATGTCTATAATATTTAATGCCAAATAATGCCGCCCCTATGTTAATCGGTATAACAACAAAGATGCACACAGATAACCAAAACAATAAGCCAAGTAAAATAAAATTACTAACTGGTCACAACCATATTTTTTGATGAAAGTAGGAAGATTTAACTACAATTGCCCCTATGATAATGGGTGTAAAGCCAAAGATACACAACCATAACTACAAACAATAAACAAGTTCTACAAAAATTATTGACCCCAACCATATATTTTTGACGAAAGAAAGAAGATTTAACTGCAATTTCCCCAAAGCCACATTAAATAGAGCCCTTGAATCCAATAGGTAGTAATAAAAACCCGGTCAAAGACCTATTTCGATATTTTGCATAAAAATTCTATCTATAATATTTAATGCCAAAGAATGTAGCCCCTACACTAATTAGTATAACGCCAAAGATGCACACAGATAACCAAAACAATAACCCAAGGAAAACAAAATTACTAACCATAACCATATTTTTTAATGAAATTAAGAAGATTTAACTACAATCGCCCCTATAGTAATGGGTATAAAGCCATAGATGCACAACCATAACTAAAAAAAATAAACAAGGGCCACAAAAATTACTGACCCCAACCATATTTTTTTGATGAAATAAAAAATATTTAACTACAATTTCCATAAAGTGACATTAAATAGAGCTCCTAAAGCTAATACGTAGCAATAATCTATGCAAAATTAGCACAACCCCACATACTTCATTGAAAATTTGGGCTACATCACCTGGCACTAAATATTATAGAAAAATACAAAAATTGTAAAAGAGGTATTAGAATAACACTCAACAGCCAAATATTAGTAACCCTAACCATATTTTTTTCATGAAAGAAAGAATATTTAACTGCAATTCTCCACCTGCAAAGAGCAATAATCTCTTTCAAGTCTCCAAAATGGGTATAATGCCAAAAATAGAAACATATAACAAGAAGACATTAACAATAAATTAATCATCTATGCAAAACACCCATGTAAACATCAGTATAATGCCACAAGCTTCATTGAAAATTCAAGTTGCATCATTTGACACTAAATATTATATAGAAATAGAGAAATTGTAAAAGAGCTATTAGAATAACACTAAACAACCACCAAAGTAACTTTATCTCCAATATGTTAATGGTTTCATACAACCCTAAACCCTACACACAGATAACTACAATTCCTCCTATGGTAATGGCTGCAACGCAAAAAGATATACATAGATAACCAAAACAATAGTCCAACAGTGAAAGAAAGAAGATTTAACTACAATTGCTCTTATAGTAATAGGTATAACACAAAACTTGCATAGGAATAACTACAAACAATAAACAAGGGCCACAAAAATCACTCATCCCAACCATATTTTTTTGATGATAAGAAGAAGATTTAACTGCAATTTCCTAGAAGCCAGATTAAATAGAGATCCTAAACCCAATACATAGCAATAATCTTTGCAAAATGAGTACAACCCCACACACTTCACTAAATATTATAAAAAAATTGAGAAATTTTAAAAGTGGTATTAGAATAACACTCAACAGCCAAAAATTAGTAACCCTAACCATATTTTTTTGACCAAAGAAAGAAGATTTAATTGCAATCTCTCCACCCACAAAGACTGATAATCTATTTGAAGTCTCCAAAATGGGTATAACGCCAAAGATAGAAAAATAAAACAAGAATACATTAACAATACATTAATAATCTATGCAAAGCACCCATGTAAAAATCAGTATAACCCCACAAGCTTCATTGAAAATTTGAGCTACATCACCTGGCACTAAATATTACACACAAATATAGAAATTGTAAGACCTATTAGAATAACACTGGACAACCACCAAAGTATTTTTATCTCCAATATGCTAATACTTTCATACAACCCTAAACCCTACACATAGATAACTACAATTGCTCCCATGGTAATGGTTGCAATGCCAAAGATACACACAGACAACCAAAAAAATAGACCAACAGTGAACAAATAACTAACCCTAACCATATTTTTTGACGAAAGAAAGAAGATTCAAGTGCAATTTCTCCATCCATAGAGAACAATAATTTCTTTCAAATCTCCAAAATTGGTATAATGCCAAAGATACAAACATATAACAAGAAAACATCAACAATAAATTAACCATCTATGCAAACTACCCATGTAAAAGGACTTACAAATTCTAGAGATCAACAGTTTTCAATCTGGCATAAAATGGTTTGCGAACAACCTACTATCAAACTAGCGACAGAGCCAAAGAAAACATTTTCTTACAATATTCTGCTGTGAGACCACCAATGAAGCCGAACGCAATGATTTTTACAATGGACTACTATGAAACCAACACCAGAATGGTTGTTTTGACAATGCAACTTAATCAAAATTTATCTTGTTGTAATGGCTGCAATGCCAAAGATACACATAGATAACCAAAACTATAAACAACGAAAAACAAATTACTAACTCTAAGCACATTTTTATGAAAGAAAGAACATTTAACTCCAATTCCTCCATCCATACAGAATGATAATCTCTTTCAAATATCCACAATGAGTATAATGCCAAAGATACACACATTTGACTAGAAGACATGGACAATAAATTAGCCATTTATGCAAACTACCCATGTAAAAAGACTTACAGATTCTGGAGAACAATAGTTTTGAATCTGGCATAAGATGGTTTCTGAACAATCTGGTATCAAACCAATGACAGATCCAAAGGAAATGATTTTTACATTCGTGTGCTATGAAACCAACACCACAATGGATGTTTAGAAAATGCAACTTAATTAAAGTATACTTTCCCACACTGCTACATTCAATATTGCATTTACTTCATCCAACTGCATTTACTTCATCCACTCCCATCATACAACAACCACATAATGCATTAACCCTCAGGCAAGCAAACACTTACCATTCACCTTTCGTGTTTCAAGGACACCACCTCCACTACCGCCAACCCACATATTTGCAAAGGTCCACGTTGCCACATGAAAATGCAGTAATCTCCCCACCAGCCGATTACATCCTTGTCACTGAGAAAACCAATTCATGGCTAGGTTGACAAAAAATATTGGTGGAAACTTCAAACAAAATAGCCTATCAACTAACTAAGTTTAATTTACAAGCCTTCTAGATTAAGGGAAAAATAGTTCCATTAGACTTAGATGCTTAACAAAAGTATTGAAAAGTGTGAAAGTCATTTACAACACTTTACAACACCTTTACAAGACATTGATAAATGCATTTTATTTTGTTTGCAAGGGTCCAAGACCTAATGTGGATGTGTAAAACACCTCACAACACTAGATCAAGATGACATGATCAATTTATCATTAATTATTCTAGAATCAAGCAAGGTGTACTTTTTTCTATGGTACATTTATCCCCCACTTTAATGAGAGGACAAACTTGCTTCAAACTCACACTAAAGTAGACGTTCAAAAGTGGTCCAATCATACCAATGTGGATGGTCTAGGATAGCAAAGATTGAGGAAGTAGTCAAGTCCTCAAGATCCAAGATGCTAAGTCAAACCAACATAAGTGCAAAAGGAGACACACAATGGTATATGGTATGTAGAAAAACAAGATACATAATCATTCAATGACATTAACTAAAAGAAAAAGTAAAATAAGAAATTGAATCAAGCTTTGACCATTTTTCCATAACGATGTGGATTAGATCTAGGTTATTTGTCCAAAAATTCAAACTCACTCTGAGGTGACAAAGCTCCTAGTTGTCCACTAGGTTAGAAATCCTAAAAGGTGAGAAACATACACTCATGGCTAGTATGCACTCACACAAATGCAAGTGGCTATGGGGAAGTCATGCCTCGGATTGGGCTTCCCACTCAACCATACCAAAGTTATACCTCTTGATAATTTTGATAAGGCACCAAAATGAAAATGCTTTTGTAAATTCTTTTGAATGTCATGTAAGAAAAAGATTTTTTGAAGGGGATTTTTCCTTGTTCATGTAAGGTCTTCTTCTTAGGGAACAATGTGCCTAATGTCTCTAAGAGAGGAAAAGTCAAAAGTGTCAGATCGTTGCCCATGGGATGCATCATTCACATCATGCCATGTTAGTAGACCATACACTCTTGGATGAAATCAAACCCAATGAGACCACCAAGAAGAGGAAACATCCTAAGAAAAAAGAAAAATCACACCATAATTTTTTTTCCAAAAGATGTCATCTATGTATGCCACCACTTTAAAGTGGTCGCTACACCATCACTGTGAGAAATTATTTTAAAGTATCCAATTTGATAAATGCTAATATGAGAGAAGAGATGAGAGCCAACTTGTAAATCCCTATGCCAAGTCATATGTTTCCAAATGAAGCTACATCATGGATAAGTATGTCACATGTGAGTCAACTTAAGTCATATCATCCATATCCCAAGCTTACGCTTATATGTTCCCTAAACTTGTTAGGGGAGAAGATAATATAATGCTTGATGCTATTCCTTCTAGGGAAGAAATTAAAAGAGCAATCTTTTCTTTTGAAGGGAACAAGGCCCAAGGCCCCGATGGGTTTCCTATGTTCTTCTTTTAGTGGTTCTAGGAGATTATTGAAGATGATGAGGTGAATGCGGTTAAAGAGTTTTATGGCTCAAGGAATCTCCTTAAGGAAATTAATGCTACCTTTCTGGTCCTAATTCCAATCAACTAGGAGCTATGGAGTTTGAAGCTTTTAGGTCTATAAGTCTCTGTAACTCTTTCTATAAAATTATCTCAAAGGTGCTAACTTCAAGGTTACTCGTTATTCTACCCTCTCTGATTCCCCCCCAGTAAAATGGCTTCGTTCCAAGAAGGAAAATCCTTGATTATATACTTCTTTCCATGAGAATATCCACTCCCTTGTGGAATCTAAAACTGTAGGCTTTCTCTTAAAATTGGACATTTCAAAAGATTATGATTGAGTGGAATGGGAATGTTTACTCAAATCATGAGGATGTTTGGCTTTAGTAATAGATTCCTTTAGTTGGTTGGTCAACTCATTTCTACTGCATCCATCTTTGTTATGGTTAATGGGTCTCCCTCACTTTTCTTTAAGAACTCTAGAGGTTTAAGACAGGGTTATCCAATCTCCCCTATTCTATTCACCATAATGGAAAAATGTATTGGGAGAAACTTGAAAAGATTGGTTGATCATGGCTCTTTAGAGGGGGTAAGGCCCTCTTCCAGTAACTTGATATGTTCTCACCAATAGTTTTTTGATGACACCATGTTAATGGTGAGATCTACTGTGGTTGAAGCTAGGAATTTGAGAAAAATATTGGATGAGTATGAGAGGGCTTCTGGTTAGATGTTTAATAGATAGAAAAGCTCTATCTTCTTCTTCAACACCCCCAAACCTAGACAAAACAAGATTGCTAGAATTCTTGGGTGTAGAGTGGAGTCCTTACCCTCTATTTATCTTGACTTTCCATTGTGCCTTAAACCTCCTAGCTCCTTTTGGAGTTCGTTGGTGGATAGGTTGAAAAAAAAGCTTGTTGGATGGAAAGGATCTCTTCTCAGTCAAGCAGGTAAAATCCAGCTCCTTAAAGCTACTCTTCAAAATTTTCCTATTTATGCATTAAGTCTTTTCAATATCCCTGCTAAATATGTGGAAGCTATTGAAAGAATCCAAAAAATGTTTCTTTGGTCAGGTGTTGAAGAAAGAAAAATATTGCCCCTCATAGGTTGGGACTTTGTTTGTAGACCCAAAAAGGGGGGAGCCCTGGGTCTAAGAAAGATTAGAATGATGAATAGGATGCTCCTTGCTAAGCAAATTTGGAGAGCTTTCTCATCTAAAGGCTACTATTGGATCTATTAAGGCTCTGTTGGATTCTCCTAATTTTCCTCGTGGATTGGCTTGTTGGAATGATGTGATTAGAGGGAGAAAGATTAGGGATTTAGGAGTTGGGTGGAGCATAAGAAGTGGGAATCAAGCTAGGTTCTGGGAGGATAGATGGTTATTGAAGATGCCCCTTATTTTCAATGAAAGGTTTAATAGGTGGGTTGATACCTGCAAAGCGACTTTTGATACTTTGGTTAAGGACTATTTGAGAAATGGGGGTTGGGTGAATCTGCACCAGATTAGCTCAGATCTTGATCTGATTCAATCTTCCTTAACAGTTGTTAGGATGTGGTCTAGTCAGCAGGATGATCTTTTAGTTTGGACAGCTAAACCTTCGGGTAGCTACTCTATTTCTTTGGTTGTCTCTTTGTTCTCCCTTTCTCATGCCCCTCCTCCCTTTTGGGGCAAAGCTTGGATAAAACACCTGACTCCCAAAGTTAACATATTTTTTTGGATCCTTCTTCAAAATAAAGTGCTCACGATAGACAATCTTTGTAAGCAAGGTTTTTAGATCCCTAGTTGATGCTACCTGTGGAAGGAAGATGTGGAAACTTCCAACCATTTATTTCTTCATTTTCCATATGTGGCATCTATATGGGGAAGATTTTTGGCTCTTTGGAATTTTTCATGGGTTTTCCCTAAGTCTATCAAAGAGTTTTTCATCGAGTGGAATATTCCTTCTTTGAACCCTTCTATTCACAGATTGTGGGCTTTTACTTTTCCTTAGCTTGGAGTGTGTGGAAGGAACATAATAATAGAATCTTCAGGGAAAAGGAAACCTTGGAGAACTTGGTGTTTGAGAAATTTTTTAGGTTAATTGTGGAAAATTTTAATATCATTCCCCGTCAAGAGAATATGAAGGAAGTTGTGGTCTGTTCTCCCTATGAACTTAAGGTGGCTAAGGACTAGAACATCAAAAGTGATGTGTCAAAGGCCTCAAAACTAGCTAAAAAGGACTGTGAAGGGGTGTGTTGGAGTTATCCACCGAAAGGCTAGACTAAAGAAAACTTTGACGGTCCAATAAAGGGTAACCCAGGTTTAGTTGGAAGTGGGTGAGTGTTAAGGGATTATATTGGTAAGTTTATTGCAGTGATGACCATCTCCTTAGGTACTCAGTCTTATCATGTGGATGAAGCCATAGGGGCTTTTCAGGTTATTAACCTTGCAATTAGGTGGAATATTAAAAATATTTGGTTAGAGGGAGATTCTAAAAACATAATTGATTGTATCCTTGGAAAAAACCCTCCTTCATGGTCCATTAAATGTTGGATCAAAGATGCTATGGCTCTTTTATTTGAATTTGAAAAAGTTAGAATTTATCATGCATTTAGGGAAGGCAATAGTGTTGCCAATTTTTTTGCTAATGAGGGGGCTAAACAAAAAGGGTATAATACATGGCAGAACCTCATTGAGTTGGGAGATGACATAAGATCCTTGATTGAGTATGATATCATTCATGGGAAACTTTCCACATTTATTGATGATGAGGGAGAATAAGGCCAAGTACAAAGACATCATTAGATTTGATGGGGCTGCAGTTATTAACTCTACTGGCTATAAGAACTGGCACATTTTGTGGGTGCTTTGGTTTGGCTGCTGCATTTTGAACTAAAGTATTATCCCTGCTAGCAATGCAAGCAAGGTGAAAGCAATAATGGGAGGAAGTAGGAAAAGAGTGGAGCCGACGAGCTTTGAAATGCACAAGAAAAATCCGAAGGTTTGGAGGAAAATTGTGCATGGTGGGCTTCTCCCTTTCATCGAGAAGCTTCACGGTCCTGACCTTAAAGATACTACATATTTTGTTAAACAATGGAGGAATGGAAAAAATGTTCTCTTTGGCAAGAAGGTTAGTGTGGATGAGAATCTTATCGGGGAGGTTATTGATCTGTCGACTGAAGGGGTGAAGTTTTTTCGTGACAAAAAAATTTCTGATGAGACTGTTATTAAGTTTCCCAAAGAAGACAAGGAAAATGAGCTGATTAAAATTTCTAGTAGCTATTTTGATGCGGATTCAATATGGCAATTCAGAGGAAAGTGCTCAAAATTATAGTGGAATACATCACTCTAGATGGCAGATTTACCAGGGTTTATGGTTACCATTTTTCCCTCCTCAATCATTTCCATCATAAGGTAAGGGTTTCTCTCCCTCACTATTTGTACTACTCCTTGAGTAACAACATGGAAGATCATATAAAGAATCCTATGAGGTATCTTGTTTTGTATACTAGCCTCATTCGGCTTATTTATGAACATTTTAAAAAAATGTTGGCTTTGTCCAATCCTATATCAGCTTCAACCCCTTACGACTATGATATTGAGGATAGCATGTTTGAGTAAAAAGATAACCATGAATCTGATTGGAAAGAGGAAGACCCTCCTTCCCCAAAAAAATTGGGTAAGAAAACCCTGTAGAGGAAGCCCTTGACTAAAAAAGCGGGCCTTGTGAAAACCCCCGTTGGTTCTGCTTAGAAAGTGAATTGAAAGAAAAGCTACCCCCTATTAATAAACTGGTCTCCTATTCTGAGGACTCCCTGAAGGATAAAAGTGAAATTCCCAAAGCTAGTGAGGAGTCCTATACCTCTTACCCTGCCACAGATAGAGATAATAGACCTAGATTCCCTAGCAATCTTAACCCTGAAGACCACTACTTTAAGCCTAACCGGGAGTTTCCTGATGATATTTTAGCTATTTCTAGAAAGGGGGCTATGGATTATTTCAGGATTATGAGGAGGGTTTTTCATGAGATAAAGGACCTTAGCTTAAAAAACAAGGCTCTTACGAGTAATTTAGAAGAAATGAAAGCCAATGGCATGACTCAAAATACTACTAAGGGTGTGAGTAATGAGGAGAATATAAGGTTAATGGTTGAGAGCCTTCAACACAAAGATAAGCTCATGGACAAGATGAAGAAGGATTATGAGCTTAAGTTTAAGGTTCTGGAGGTAGAAATGAGCAAAATTAGGGACACTATGAAAACTATCATGGAGAAAAACCACATAATTGCTAAACATAACACCATGGTCATGAGCACTATGGTTGAGAAAAAGGATAATCTCCAACAATGCTCTGTTGTGGTAGATCTGGACATTGATAAGGAAAAAAGAAAGATTAAGGAAGCAAGCATATCAAAGAGGAGGAGAGCGCACTTGAAGAGAAAGGTTGATTCGATGCATCAAGAGGTTCATGCTCTGAAAAAGGGCATCCAAGATATGTGCAACCTTGAAGCTAAGGTTGCTGATACTTTGAAATCTTTAGGTTAGTTTTGGGTGTTTCTATGCTGGTTCTTTTTTGCTAGTCTGTGCTAGCTTTTGGCTGGTGGTTGCGGTTTTATCTTGGGTTTTTCCATTGGGCACCCTTCTTGTTTTTTGGGGTTTATAATGTTGTTTCTTTATTATACTTGTAAATTTTGTGGTTTCGGGTCCCTGTAAAACCAATTTTTTCCTTTATCAAAAACTAGACAAACGAGATAATGACAGGGGACATATGGGGATAAGGCTTCCTAATCCTTTGCTCCCACTTAGTGCAAGACAAGGGTGAGGCTAGAATGGATTATGATATGCTGCTCCTTGTAAAAAGGGAATGACTTGCAATAGTCAGTATGCTATGATCCCAAAACTATTGCATAGCAAGGAGCAACAACTAATATTATTTATTAGGATAAGTAAACCAAGTTTCTACTTGATACATATTTAATGAGATGTCTATTAGTTTCAGATGTACCAAGGTTAAAGTTGTCTTAGACGAATTGTTTGTGACGATGTTGAAATTAATTGAAGGCTTTTGTTTGAAGGGAGAATAACCAAGATCGTGAGTTATTTCTTGTGTTTTAGGATTTATAGGGACATGGATACCTTGTTGTATAGCATCACATCTTTTCCCAAGTTGTTTCATAAGTTCAAAACATCCTCCAAAAAGTTTTGTCACTTGTTTTGGATTTGATGATTGTTCAATTTTCTCAAAGTTCTTCTTGGATGTTATTTTTGGTTTTAAGGTGGTTGAAGTGGATGGTTTTGAATTTTGTATTACTATTACCAGTTTCACTTTTCTCTTTTTGGACTATTTTTTTATGATCTTGTATTCTCCCATGGATATAGGTATGAAAGAAAAGGTTGTCAAAGCATCTTCCAATAACTTTGTGGCTTCTTCAATATTTTTTTGTCTATCTATATTTTTTTGCTTGGTATTTATCATAGCACATGCAACCTTGTTGTTTTGAGGAGTAGAAGGTGACTTGTCATAGACTCCTAACATTTTCTACAAGGATTGATCTATAGCAAGCAATTCATGATGCTTCAAAGTGAGGTTGATTTTTGGTTTGCACATGATAGTGTTGATGTTTTCTTGCACCATGATACCTTCCCTATTAGGAGAGTTTTTAGGAGAACTAGGGTATGTGTAGGATCATGATGGGCCAAAAAGTGGCAATATGATGGGTATGTGGCTAACGGATTTTTTTTACCCAAAATTGATGAAACAAAAGGGTTTTAAAGGAGATTCTCAGATTTCCACCAATATAAATTATGCTTTACTCGAATTTAATAAGTAATTATTATTCATTTTCTATTCAAATTATGACTAAAGTCCTAATTGATAGGGTAATTGAAAAACATCTATAGCTTTCAAATAGTATCACATTTTGAATCCAAAACATGCATCACATTCTATGCTTCACATATTATAGGATTAAAAATGAAAAATTGAATTTCATGAAGTTTTGACCAAGTTAAGGTGATCGACATATGAGTTTTAATAGTTTTAAAATTTGTAATAAAAATAATAATAATTAATTATTTACTTAGAAAAAAATTACAAAAAAAATGCATCACATTGGTACATGAGTCCTCTACTTATATCTAAAATCTTATAAAAAAATATTATAATTTTATTGTGGTTAGGGTGGTTAGACAGACATCTACTTCTTACTTTTTCCCTGAACTTTAAGTACTACTGCATTCAAATTTCAAATTTTCACCAAATAGATTTTCTTTTTTAAACAAACCTAGTAGTTTAAAAACTACATTCAATTTTCTATAGATTCTATTCTTACGTATTTTTGAAATAATATAGATAACTTATTAAAAATTTTACATCAAGTTTCCTAACTCTGATTTTTCTAAATTTCTTGCCACTTAAGGGCCTGTTTTTTCCATCATGATCCTGCACATACCCACTACAAACTAGATATTCATGACATTCAATGTTTGGTTCTTCAATATTGACTTCATCACAAGTAAGGGAATGATTCATGGTTGGATTTTCCTGCTTGGAAATGATGGTTTTGCTTTGTTCAATAATGTTTTGCTCCTGATTCTCATCGATGGGATCTTGCAACATTATCATATCTTCTTTACCAATAAGACACATATTAGGAGGGGGAAATTTGATTATTGTCTAGTATGTCATCCTTTATCACTAAGGCATCATTCTCTCGTGCCATAATATTTACCCTAGTAGAAGATATTTTATGAAAGTGACAAACAATAGGTTCATCACATTTCAAGGTTAGATTTGATAAAGTATCTTCATTGCTCATAGGAGAGGCATCAAGAGAAGGATAACTAGGAGTTTCATGGTTACCAATGATTGGACTTTTTTGTTCAAAGATATCTTTCCAAATGGTAGGGGTATCATGAAAAGGAGGAATAAGATTCTCACGATTATCAGTAATGATATTTTCTAACACTAAACTATCTTCTTCATGTATAGAGAAGATATTAGGAGAAGGAGAGTTCTTATTGTAATGATTATCTATATTTACATCCCCATGTCCTATAATGTCTTCTTGAGTAGGAGAGGTAGGATTTTCATAGCTCACAAATATCAACATATCCTCCACACAAATGTGTTTGTCATTATCATTCACAATTGTTTACTTATTCACTAAAGCATTTTCACAAGTAGGGGAGGTGTTGGGAGTAGTGGCCATGATAACAATTTTGTGTGTCATAGTGTCTTTCCAAGGTGCAGGAGGAGGAGGAAGACAAGCAATACTTTCATGATCTTCAATTATTGTATCTTCTTTCACAAAGATACCTTCATCACCAATGGGAGAGATATCAAGAGGAGAACAATTATGATTATTATGATTGTCAATGCTTGCATCCTCTTGTGTCAAATCTTTAGTGGATGATCTTAGTGAGAGGAAGTCCTAAAGGGTTTCATCTAACCTATCTAATTCATCACTACTAAAGGGCTTGGATGATATGCTTTTTCCAAATGTAAGTATTTTTTTAATTGTTTCTTTTGATGTTCATTATTTTTTATTTTCATTTTCTAATGAATTTGATCTAAATGAATTAGGAACTAATGCTGAAAATGAAAATTGCAAAAATCTATTACTATCCATAATTTCCATGAATGTAAATAATGCTATTTATAATGATTTAAATGTAATAGAAGCTATAAAAACTTAAAATGAAATGTAAAGGTGTAGGATGAAATGCAATTTTTCATATTTCAAACAAGGGAATTTACTGATTACACTATGCAATGATCTAAAAATGAAATGTTGTGAATGCAAATGTGAAATTAAGCAATGCGAGAAACAACCAATGTAAGATATATTTTGTAAAATGCATGAAATATAAAGTCAAACCAGTTAAATAACTAATGGAAGGCAACAAACAAAAGCTTGAAAATAAGGTTTTTAGTGCTATAAAAGGTTATTTTACATATGTATAGGGACTAATTCACCGAAGGTGGAAAATGAGTCCCAGTATGGATTTTTTCCAAATTTGCAAGAATTTTTAATAGATTTTTATACTTTTTTATGTTGTATTATGTGTAACCTAAGTGTAAACACAATTTTAAGATGTTTTTCAATGACTGGAATGTAACCTATATGCACTTTCACTAATACAAAAATTTTAAACCCTAGAATGCACATTAAACAATGCAAATTGTAATCAAAGCTAAATCTAGGATATAAATGTTCTCCAAATTATAAATATGATGCTCTAAATGTAGGTTCACCAAAATGAACCAAATATTTTTAATGTATGGGTCGTCTCTTACACTTTTAGGGTTTTGGACCTAAATAGAGAGAGGTACAAAAATCTTAATGGCTCGCTCAAGAACAAACCCTTGAGAATCCAATGCAATGGAGATTGAAATCTATCAAAGGGGATTGTCCTAGAGGATCAAAATAGAAGAATGGCGTTCACCACCAAGTGTAAACTTGGAAAATGCAAAATTTTTGAAAACACAATGTGAAATTCAAAAAGACCTAGAAAGATGAATATAAATGCAAGTAAAACAAAAATGTGCACCTAGAAACTTGTAGAGGCTGAATGAAGACTAGAAATGTTTCTGATCTTGAAATTTTGACCTATTGGGACTCATTCACCATTCTAGGTGAATCAGTCCCAGATCTGGAAAACTATACCGAAGCCTGTTTCAGGCAATGGGTATCCAAATCTACAAAAATCTCTAAAAAATAGGTATAGTGGGACTCATTCACCACTAATGGAAAATAAGTCCACTTTAACTTTTTTCAAAACTCAGAAATGGAATCTATAGCTCTTTTTTTGCTCAATCTATACCTCTAGGTGTCCGGATCTAAAACCCTCATTTTTGACACTATAAGTGAATTTTTGTGAAGATTTTGACCTTTCCAATAGGGAGATAAATGAAACAAATTTTCAAATTATTCTTAAATGATCTCCAAGCCTTCAAATCATCTAGATCTGCAATCACACAAGGAGAGAGAGAGGGAGAGAATGTTGATTGTTAGGGAATGAGGATTTGCCTTGGTCAAATGGTCCAATTTAGGTAATTAAACCAAATGATGAAATAAGATGAAGCATGAACATGAAATAATGAAATTATAACCTTTCCATGATGATGGATCTTGAATTACTACAAGAATCATGGATGAAGAATCTGCACTTGAATGCCTTAGAATAAATATTGATTGATAGCTTGATGCCCTTATGAAGACTTAATATGCTAAACCCTAGCTTGCTTGACTTGAGATGGATAATGAATGAATGAAATAATGATTAGAAGTTATTTTATGTGGGACATCCACTCAAATACCCATTACTTTGATCCCCAAGGCTGACATTGAAGAAAATTAAACTTAAAACCTAATTTTTCTCACTTAAACCGCAAAATAGCTCAAATGGGACTCATTTGCTATCCTGGGTCAATGGTTCCCACCTCGATGGTACTCATTCACCTAAAGTGGTGATTGGGTCCCACAAGGGTTCTTTTTCTAGCTGGGATGTCAGGGGATGAAGAAATTAAGCATTTATGTTAATTTAGTTAGGTTTTTTTTTTAATCAAAATATGGGGTCATAGGGGCCTATTAATGATGATATAAAGGGTTATTAGTGCTTGGGACATAAAATTAAATGTGAAAGTGTAATTAAATACATGCTACATCATTAAAATGAGGTCCACCTAGCCTAGAAATGCATAAGATCCAATGTGAATGTGTAAAACACATTACAACACTAGATTAAAACTAAGTTTAATTTACAAGAATTCTATATTAATGTAAGAATGAAATTTGTAACATTGAATTAAGGGAAATATAGGTCCATTAGACTTAGATTCTTACTAAAAGTCTAGAAAATTGTGAAATTCATTTACAACACTTTACAACACCTTTACGAGACATTGCTAAATGCATTTTATTCAGTTTGCAAGGGTCCAAGACCTAATGTGGATGTGTAGAACACCTCACAACACTAGATCAAGGTGACATTAGGTCCAATTTATCATTAATTATTCCTAAATCAAGCAAGGTGTACTTTTTTCTATCCTACATTCATATCTCTCAAAATATGAGATAATAAAATAGCTTCATCTCTAAATTTGAAATTGAAAAGGTCGAATAATTGATAATCTAGATCTAACGAAAGGTTGTTTAATATTTTTTGTGCCTTGCACACATGAACCTATTTTTTTCTAAGTATTTTCTTGTTTAATTTTAAAGTCTAATTTAGGTTCTGTGTTCTTCATGTTTTTAATTTAAGTATAATATATATTTCTCAAGATTCAAAGTTTTTCATTAGGATTAGATGGTAAATAAATTTTCAAAACTCCAAAATTTCCATGTAGACTAGAGTTTTCAAGAGTTAGATGCATCACCCTCACAATTTGAAATGGGAATTTCCAAATTTTTATAAGACAATTGAAGTCTTCTCAAGAGAAAATATACTTCGAAGCTGATATCAACTATTGTAATGAAAGAAAAATTTCAATTAAATAAGAGATAGGACCACTTGATCCCATACCTATGATATTCAAGAAAATAAAACATTATCTTTGAGAAGAGAAGGTAATACCAATCTAGTTTCGCAAGGTGTGATTGGGAGACAAACTAAGAAAGGGACCTAGATTAGCAAAGAAAGCATCATCATCATTCTTGACTTACCATGGATTGAGCCCACTTAAACACCATAGAAAATTATAGATTTGATAAAGTTGGTAATTGCTTGCAAGATTTGAAAATTCATGACATTTGGCTAGCTGGAGATGAAGCTAAACACACAACATTGACCAAATATTTCTTTAACATTAAAATATTTAGTAGAGGCTTAGTAAAAGATTCATAATCATTGTTATTAGAAAATAGGATTCTTGTGTGATTATTCATGTTTAAAATTAATATTATCGACATCATTTTTTAAAATAAGATAAATATATTTAATACCAATTTAGATAGAATTATAAAGATATTTTAAAAATAGTAATATTTCTCATTAAATTCTAGAGAATAAAAACTTAAGTAGATTTTTTACAATCCCATAACATTTAGGAGTCAAATGCAGTTATGGAACCAAAAAAAAGAGTAAAATATTAATGAAAAATAGAGAACAATGATATATCAAATCATTATGAATCATCTTTTGAGATTTTTTCTTATTCATTGACATGTTTAAAAGATTGAGTTAGTTTATTAAATTTTTTACTCTATCAAAAATTAAATCCATTGTGAGAATTGGTTTGAATTATAGGAAATTATATTAAAAGTGAATAGTTTAGATTCTCCTTTGTATATTAAATAGTAGGTTAAATTTTTCTACTTTTTATGTTCATGGTTGTAACTAATTTTCATATTTCTACCCATTATTTATGTTGGAATGTCTTTTATATGTGACTAGAATGTGTACAATTAACAAATAAATTTTTATGATAAATTTTCTTATTAAGAAAATTTTCTCGATGCTAGTTGTTGTCCCAAAAGGATTTGTAATAAAAAATGAAGACTATGACTATTTTTTAAATTTTATTTTTCTATAAATTTTTTATTTAAATTTAAAATTTTTCCAAGGTATCTAGTGTAGGGAGATTTTTTATTCTCTCTATCTTGTAATGCCCATAAATATATCTAAAAAACCCCAACTATTTTTTGAAACATTAATTAAATGTTTATTTCCTCATAACTAATCAAGGCACATTGACTATCCATGTTATGAACTATAGACCTTTACGTACAACCTCTTATCTCAAGTGCAAAAGTTAGATTTAAAAGCTTTATTGAATATGGACACAACTAGGACCTACTAGCAAAAAAAAATCTTATGCTCTAACAAGTTTGGTTTGATAAAGTTAGCCTTGTAAGGCTGAACCCTAAAATTGAGGGCCACACAATTATTATTAAACAAAGGTTGGTTATTTCTAAACTCTTGAAGGAGTTAGAAGAATTAAATTATACTTGTAACTAATTGTATAATTCATATAAATTATAGCTAAATATTCTCACATTCCTTTTCATGAGAAGTTAAAAAATTAATACCTTTCATATCTTATTAACTTAAATATTATCAATAATTTAGATCTTGCCTCCTTAAGGTGAGATGAAAAGATTGGAACTATGTTACTCAAAGGAATAATTAATTATTCTTACTCAATCATTAACTAATTTAAAGACATATTAGGATAGGTTTAGTGAAATATAAGTTTGTTGAGTTCATAAAGGATTGAATCCTTAAGTTTTACCCTCTTCTTAATCGATTTATTTAACATTATTTAATTGACTCAACAATGACATGAGTCTTGAGGTGAAGTAATACATTCTTCACAGGTATCCTCATTTGTCAATTAGTGGCATCGATTCAATTTATGAAACACATTTTAATTAAGGTTAAAAGTTGGAAGTTGGGTCCACAAAGATGAGAAGTTTTAGCCAAAATAAAAAAAAACATAAGAAACATGTACACATTTTAAAAAAATGCATACACACTTTGGATCAGGTACCCAAGCCTAAATTCGAACACGTATGCATTTAGATTTGGGTACACACCCTAAAACACATACGTGTTTCTTAAAGCTATTTAATTTTTTCAAATTGACAACGGTTTTATTCATTTTCTCATTGCAATTTGTCTGCACACCTGAGGGAGAGCTTAATTCACATACGAGTTTCTGAGGGCCTAGTTCAACCAAATTTTCACTGCCACCTCCTCCCGTCAACACAATCGACTTCAACGACCTTCAAGTTGGTTGAATTCTATTTTTTTTCTTTATATCTTACATTTTTTTAAAAAAAATTATTTAGTTTTTGTTTGTTTGTTTTTTTTTTACATTGAATATTTTATAGTTTTTAAATTATATTTGAAACCAAAAACATCAATGAAACCAAAAACATTAAATTGTAAATTGAAAACCATAAAATCTATACCTAAATTAACTAGAATTTGACCTAAATTGGACACATTTAACTTAGAAATCAAAACCATAAACCCTAGGTCCAAAACACATAGACCTAAAAAACAAACCCTTAATCCTAGGACCTAAACCCTAAAACCTACACCTAGAATTCTAAACCCTAAAACCTAAACCTAAATTAGATTTATAATGTCTAGATTTGTTGTCTTTTTACTAGCCATGAAATCACACATAATCCCTAGGTAGGCCTATTTATAATGTCATAAAATTATAATCCCTAGATAGGTCTATTTATGCTTAGGCGCACAACAAAATAATGAGGTCACATTAAAAAAAATAGATAACCAAACATTAGGATTGTAAGTTGTGTATTATCCTTATCTTTCTTATTCTCATTGACAATCATTTTTGTGAACTATTTACTAGGGGATGTGAGACTAATAGTTTCATCACACTATCTAAACCTATTTATTTTTATTAGCTTTTATAACATATTTACAACAATCTTCATATTATAAAATGTATCTAACATCGCTCTCCCATCCCCACCACGTCTTTAAAAAATGATACATCACATCAACATGCTTCATTTATATATGAAATTTTAGGTTCTTTTCCAAGCTAATGGCACACTAAATATTGTATTAATTTCTAACTACAACAGGACCCAACTAGACATCTAAATACAAGCTAGATAAATATAACTAGAATCCTTACAGACAAGAGTAGCTACAACATACTTTGTCATTGTAGTCGATATAGAAACCACAATGTGCTACTCACTCATCCAATATATTGTATCACTTAGCAAACTAAAAACAAACACCAGTTGACATCCTACTATCTACATCTCATAATAAATCTAAGTTGATAAATATCTAAATCTCAAATAAAATTGTAAGTGCCTCCAACCTTTCTATGTTATAAGTCACCCATTATACCATTGCCCCTCTTTTATAGGAAATTGTTACCTTTAGGTTGCAAGTGAATTGTAGTAATACTGCCAATCTCTTACAAGTTTCTTATAGTACCTCCCTACTAGAAAATATAATACATTTTAGTTACACACAAATACATGTTAAGAATATCTCAATTTCTACCATTACAACACCTTTAAAAATGAATTCAATCTACACATAGATTAACATTCACCATCTTTATTTAATTAATTTACAAATTTTGACACATACATGCCTCTGGATGAGGGCCCCTTACTATTATATCTTGAAGGAGATCAATAACTTGAGGACCACCCGCTCATTCCCACTTTGATGAGTGACATAATGCCTAGGAGGCATCTTTCATTGGAAATCAATGCAAAGGTTAGGGCATACATAGAATCATCTAAAAAGCATCACTAAGGCAGGAAATTCATTAGTCCAAGATAGAATGATACAATAATTTAAAATTAACAACCACACACCACGCATTTTTAACCTTGCAAGGAAAATGAAACCATATGGTTACTAGAATTCAACACAAAACAAATTGAATATACATGATTTAATAAAATTAAACTTTCTATCATAAAATAAATTTTATATGAATATGCTTGTTGGCTCTAATTCTCAAAATCATATTTATTGCAATAAAATTTCAAAGTTCATGGTCTATAATATACAATGAAAAGGAATGGACAATTTATAATTTTATATATTCCTCTTCATGGACCTAACACTTAAAAATTTGAAAAGTGACAATGCTTGAGACTTATAAATATTTCTATCTAATATATAATAACAAAACCTAAGAAAATTTTGAAATAGCCATGATTATCTTCTCAAGCTACTAAGGAAATATAGGCTATCTAAGAAAAACAATTCTAGAAATTTAGTTAGAAATTAAACCAAAATATCACCTTCCCAAAATCACACAATCATGAAATGCCAACAATAAATTATGATCAAGTAGCTCATTAAATTATACTTAATACATTTATAATTTTTCTACTTGTCAAATCAATGAAGTAGGACCTTGATATTATTATTTAAAGATTTTAAATTAGGAAATTATGTTGAAATCAAAATTTAATATAAAGTGCTCGAATTTAATCAAGGGTACATGTACATGAATTTAATTGTATAATTTAATGTACATGCTATGGATTTTCATGTAATGGATTTTTTAATGTTATAAATTGAATGTGTCTTCAAATGAAATGTATTTTGAATTTATGCATGTTTAATGTGATTTATAAGTTTCAAATTGTTTACATTATTTAATTAGTTTGTTGATATATATTTTTTAATTGCTTAACATGCGATTTCGATTTCATTGTTCACATGGATCCTAAATTTAACATAGAGGATTTTATACCTAATGCACAACCTAGAGATCCCATACATCCAAATATTCCACCACAACAAAACCCTACACATCCACACTCTCCACCTCCTAACCCCTAACACCCTATAGTAGACCAGACTTAGTTAAGAGAGAGCATTAGAGAAAACCTTAATGTGATTCAAGAAAATATAGATTTCATAAATAATGATCCTAATATCCCCCCATATCGCATGGTTTGGATTTTCAATGAAAAATGTTGTCAATTCTATTCTATCTATTGATGTAGACATATATAGGTTCCATCAATGGAGAGAAGAGAGGAAATAATTCTATGCAGATGGATTGTACTATAAAGAAATTCATGACCTTAAAATTACAAAACAAGCCATTTTCCAACATTTTTTTAGCCCTCAAACAAATGAACCAATTTCACCCACCAAAAAATGAATTTCAATTAAATGGTGTAGGCACCCATAGATAGCTGGAAATTTTTGGGATAGATGGTGGATGGTGTTTGATACTCCACCACATGGAAATTGTGAGGTGCCCCTATAATTTTTTATAAAATTATGGGCTTAGTTTGACTTGGGTTTAAAACCCAACTATTTTGATATGAGGTCATTTTAGGGAGCTGGGTGTGGCATGCCCCAAAATAGATTAGGAGCACATGTTGATCCTCAACGATGTGCTCTGATTGCTTCTATTGTTGATCCTCCTTCTCCTGGTGTTCCCACTGCATTTCAACAACATACAATGTTATTGACATTAGGAGCATTGGGTTCTCTTTTAGGACATCTCACTCATCAGACTACACACACAACTGAAGTGGGAAATAAAGAGCATGGAGGCTCAGGCTATGGCATACTCAAGAATCCACTTCAGGTGACCCACATGCATCTAGGACAAAGTCATATATGGATTTACTATATTCCAATGATCATCCTACACATGCATGTTCATCTTTTGAATTTAGGCACATTTAAATAATTTGTTTGAAATGTGCAAAATTCTTGTAAATAATAACATAAAATTATATATATAATATAATATTAATTCAAGAAGTGTTCAGTGTAGATGCATGATCACATGATGCCTAAATCTCAATATAACCGTGTCTATATTTCGAGTGCTATATATTTTGGCTCACCTTTTGGTTAAGTACAAACCAATATATATTTTAACTTATGTGGAAATATCTAATTTAATTTGAATTTGCACACATGTGTGAAATGATATATTGTATCTAGATGTAGGGAGGTCATGTGATACCGAGTACCAACCAACCACAAGTTGTGGTGAGCGCTTCTGAGTCAACATCAACTTAGGTGCATGCTTTCAAAATTTTATTAATTTTAAATTAAATACACGTCATAGATCTAGTTTAATTTGAATTTGTAAACATTTGTGAATGATCTATACATTGTTTTATCTATATGTAGGGATTTCGTGCAATCCCCATGGTGGGAACACTTGAGACATCATAAACATTTATGTATGGGAAGTCTCAGGTGTGTGATCATGAGGTCATATCGTTCGAGGTTGTAATCTTTACTAAATCTCCTATAAAATTTTTAGGGACCTTTTAAATATATATATATATATATATATATATATTCAAGGTTTTAACATATTGTTTGCTTTACATTAATATGCAGGATATAGTAGATAAAGCATTTGGACCTTCTCAATTGATAGTTATGCTACCCATTGAACAAAATGTTCCAGTAGATTCACATGATCATATGGTAATTTATGCATATTAAAAATCATTTTTATAATATTTACTAGATATTTAGTTAAATTTATTTTTATCAAGTTTATGTTTTCAAGTTTATTTGTTAAATTATATCAAAATTTCTAAATAACTTTAAATCTAATTTCAAGTTTCTTATACTCTTTTACAACATGATACATGTATATCTAGTCCATGTGGAGCAAAGAGGAGGTCTTTTATTTGACTGATTGCCCTGATAGTTAGATGGTTTTAAATTTTATGGACTATAGATCCCTAGTTTCATTTAAATATATGTGTTGGACTTGACATATAAATTTTGAACATGTTATTTCATGGAACATTTCACATACATTATATCGATTAATATGATCATGTTTGTGTTTATTTATATCAGTTGAATTTATTATGATGATTATATATGCACTCATGTATGTATATATATTTGATCCAATTTTCAAGTAATATGCAATATATAAATTCTTATCTGGAATCATTTTTCATATATATTTACATGCCATTGTTGAATTAATCAAGTGGTTACAATATTACAATGCCGTTTCCCAACATGAATGGGAAAGATACAATACAATGGAATGTTACATTTGAAATAAAAGAGTACAAAGCTACAATACTGGATTCGATTCTGGATCAACTCAGGAATCACTGCAAGGTACAATTTTTCACTTCTCGATCGATGACTGGGGACCCAATGGGGTGCATAGCACGTTCCACCCAACCACATGGACCCGAAGGCCCACCCCCCGTGCTAAGAGATGACAAGAAGGATCCCCAACAATAACCATCATACAGAACAAGGATACAAGACTTCACAACAGGATCCACAATAACATAAAGCAATCTCAACACAAGATATAACCAACACAAGATGTGCCAAACATAAGGGATAACCAATAAAGCATCACATACAAATGCCAACCTGTGCTTCCAGAGACCCAAGAATAACATAGAGGGAAACAAGCATACATGGTTGTTAAAGGAAGAGTGTCATCGCAATGTTGCATGGGTTACCCTAGCGATTCTTCCTAGGCCCCGACCCCCAACTTGGGTTACCCTGGTGACCTCTTACGAAACCTGGCCCCACATGCATTCCAATACGGCATCGATTATCTTTCATAAGGACAAGACAATGATTTTTCCATTCCAGGCCTTCTCAACTCATTTCAAGCCCATACAAGCACTTGAGCCATGAGTGAGGCACTCACTTATATCTTGTTAATGTGTGATTCTATCCAAAACCCCTAATTAAATATTAATGTTTTCACTTGATTAATAAACTTCCAATGAGTTACCCTGAGACCACTTCCGGGTCTCGGCCCCCATTGAAAGCCACTCCCCTTATGAAACAACAAAACTCAAAATCTTTCCAAGGGCCAATTGACTCAAACAGAATTCCTCCCACAAACAGTAACTCATAACCATCTCAAAACCAAAATTCACCACAATAGCCAACGACATTATTAACCAACAAAACAAGTGATCACAACATTAAAACTCAAATATCCACTTCAGGTCTGATATAAGATAGTGAGGGGTAACCTCTCAACCCTAAAGTCAAAATCCTCTCATTGATTCTAAGACTCAAGGGGCTCTCTCTCCATGAAACAAGAACCACAATCATCACCATGTCACAAACAACCATAATAACCAAAATCATCTCAAGAACAACAACCGTGACATCAATATTAAAGTCCTTCAACACAACTTAATATAACCACATGAACGAATAATCAAAACAATTGTAAACTCATCAAATAACTATAACTATGGGAAGTACCCACAATCTCTATTCTTTACTTAGCCACATAGTTCCATCATTAAATCGTAAACTCACATAGCTATCTTAAGATAACTAAATCCACAATAAAACAATCATTTCACTATATGAATACTAAAGAAATAAAACTATGAACTAAACTCTCTTTTCCACGCTAAATTGGTTTTAATGACCACATAATATAACATGCCTTTTACATAATTACATATGAATATATCAAATTATCATAAAGATTTATTTTCATAAGAACTAGAGTTTGTTTCAATGATTCAAGGAGATTATTTAAACCTCGACATATCTCCATTTTCAAACGCTACAAAAGTAACAAGTTAACAAAGGAATCAAAAGGAAGTTTAAACCTCTACAGACTTTATGTTCTAGCGTAACAAAGGAATCAAAAGGAAGTTTAAACCTCTACAGACTTTATGTTCTAGCGTAGCATCATAAAGAAACTTCTATGTGACAGGGAAGTTATTTAATTCTATACACCCTACCACATTCAAGTGCTACCGCTGGGACAAATCACACAAAGAGTCAGGGAGCTTGTTTAACTTTCACTCCCTCCTATTTCCAAGCGATACAGTTGTGACCGACCGCTAAAGGAATCATACAAAGGAGTTATTTAAAACTATACTGCCTACCATGTTAGAGTGCGGCAGCTGTGACAAGTAACCAAAAGTTTCAAGGAGGCTACATCATTCAGCACAATACCTCTACTCTAAAAGCTATAACTGTGACAAATTACCAGGTATAAAAGAAAGTGATTGTTGGAACTTAGAAATAACGCCATCTACTTGCAGTCTTATCAAATCCCAATGGTTATCAACAAGACAGAAGGAAAAGAGAAAGGTGGAGTGCAAATACGTGACTTAAGAAAAGGAGAAATAATGTACAACTCTTCTTTTATTAATATATATAAACTTTCTATTTTGATCAAGTGTTGCAACTACGACAGGTTGCCAATGGTTTCAGGGAGGCTATTTAATTCTATACACTACCTCAACTCTAAATGTTGTAACTGTAACAGGTAGCCAAGTATAATAGAAGATGAATATTGGAATTTGGAAATATCGCCATCTACAGCCCCTAACCAGAAATTTGATATTTTTCTCTGTTTCATGTGACGGGCACATCCAGAAGAAATGTCTTTAACATTTTTATCACTGTTTTCTGGTTCCGGCAAATTTCTATGATCCATGTTTCTATGGAATGAAACAAAATGTTAATTGCAAAAGAGGGTAACACGTCACTAGAAAAATGTCATTGTGGTTTCATATAGATAAGCACCCCGTTCTTTCAAAACATCCATTTTTTTTAATCTCCAGAAGCTCTTCCTATCATTCCGTTCTTATTTATACCGCCCCAGAAAGAGGGAAAAATTTAATAGAATTCGAGCTTTATGAATTCAATACCCTAATGCCTCTGAAAATGAAAACTCGATTTACTTCCAAAACAAGAAGACAAAAACTACCAACTGGTCGAACTATGAAAACAATGTTTAGAGGAACAATTTACAGTACCTTTGCTATTTCCTATAGACTGTATGCCTTGCGCTGAAATTAGAACCTTGTTAAACTGTGATCTTTCTAAAGCTGGGAAAGTGGAGAATGAAATGTCTTGAGTAAATTTTCATCCTAATTGAAAACTTTGGAAATATAGTTCTCCTTCCGAGATGGAAATCGACTCGCTCAGAATTTTTATTTGGATGGAAATTATTAGGCGTGTCCAGTAGATGTTCATAGAAACTTTACACCTTTCAAACTTCCATTACTAATCACAAAACGTTACAGTCAAGGGTATTTAACTCACAAATGGTTTCATGGAACGCCTTTCCAAAAATATGCATGAGGGGCGAGGGATTCATTATGGACTTACCTGGCATGCAATAGTCATAACTTCCTTTGCAGCAACTGGATTATACTGAGCTTCCTGGTACAAGTTGGCATATAAGGCTACATAGAAGCATTCGTTCTCTCTACCGTTTGAAAACTCAGTAGTAAGCTCATCTGGGTTACCACCATTTTAAAACATCTCATAGGCTTTTCTCATGACAGGTCTTGGGTCTGGACCAACCTCGAGAAAGCATCTCCGTGCTTCATCAACTCCATATAGTTGAGCTGTTCAGGTAGTATAATGACAGTCCACGCTGCCAGAGATATAATCTCTACTGAGGGTCCAACACTATTGCTTTGTCAAATTCAATCAATGACTGCTCAACATAACCCTGCACAAACAACTGCATGCCTCGTCTAATTGCCAAAGAAGCCTCCTGTGCTTTATTCTGACCTGTGAACACTGATGCAAACACATCCCAAGATGATGTGGCAGTGATCAATAGGAGCCTACGAGAGGAAACCCCTTGGGATTGGAAATGTGGTTTTATTTGCAAAAAAATTTGAATGGAAGAAATTACTACGGACTACTCTTTGTAACGACAGAGCATTATTGCGCAGAGATTTTCCATCAATTGACAGTGTCATTGGCACTGCAGCTGCCATGGTTAGAAACAACAAGTTGAGCTCTCCTCCCCTTAACCGCCTTCCCATGCAACAAAAATCATTGGTCACTAACTAAAAGTCCTTTTCCTCCATGCAAGGCAACCGCAGCCAAAAATTAAGGACAAGACTCCCTCTCCAATATGACATCCTATCTCTTTTTAAAACTGATTGCCATAATTTCCATCAATTACTCCCGCTAACCTCTAGATTCTGCACAATTTGTGTTGTATTATAACAGAGTCCCACAATGGACGGGTCACTAAGCAAAGGCTTCGTCAGGTCCCAAAAAGGGACACTATGAATTGAAGAAATTGTTTGGGAAGGAGCAACACCCCTAGTCAAATTTCCAAGTAAAACTTGGAAAAGTAAATAAAATTACGCTAAATGCCATAGTTTAAAGATACATCATTTTCAAATTAAAAAGATCAAAGTGCATGCCCATTTACTATGTTTTTATATAGTAAATATTCTTTAGATTTTATGGTTTACGTTGAACCAAAAAGGTTTTATTCTACTCATCTTTAATGACAATTATATGTTGAGGTAAACCTCTAGATTTAAGGAAATATGATCTCTTCTCTCCTTGGGAGACTTCTGACTTGGGGTAGAATTTGTGAGAACCTCATTAGCAACATCATTGTTATCTAAACCACTACAGATATCGAGATATATATATATATATATATATATATATAATTCCTAGATAAAAAAACAAACAAACAAGGACACTAATCAATCACACACGACTTTATGGTCAAGATGAAATACAGAGGGGGTATTACAATATTCATAATGTTGATTATGGAAATGGGTTCTTCACTTCCTTATCCACATAAATGGGAATGGGGAGGAAGGGATCCAATTTCACAAAATCCACACTCAAGAGTACCTTAGAGACCTCAACCTAATGAATAGTGTGAGATCTGACTATAAGGTATCCTTGGAGATGAATGGAAATAATAAAGGGGCTCACCACCCAGTATAGACATGGAAAATGCAAAGTGTTTGGAAAAATAGTGTAGTATGTAAAAATACCTAAAAAAGCAAGTAAATAGTAACAAAAACATATGAGATTTGAAGTGTGCACTTGGAGACTTGAGAAGGATGGAATGGTGCTATGGAATCCTGGAAAATTCACTACTACTTCCAACTAGGGCTCATACACCAAGTTGCGTGAATTAGTCCAGTTTCAGGAGGAATCTTTCGGAATAGGTTTCAGGCAACTAGGTACTCAAATCTGTAGAAAACACTTTTTAGGCCTGAACAATGGGACTCATTCAGCACTAATGGTGAATAAGTCCACCTATGAATCTTCAAAAATTCAAAATAGGGAGCTTTAGCCTCTAGTCTGCTTCTTTGCTTCTGATACAAATCTGGGCTTGAAACTATAGAATTTGATCTCTAGGTGTTCTCCAAGCTTCTCTTAGGTTTTTTATCACTTTGAAGAGCTTTGACAAATTGGTGATGACTTTTCCAATATTTCTCTTTGATAAATCTAGACACAAGACCTACAAATCACATGCAAAGAAAGGGAAAAATGGTTGAAGGGTTAGAGAATGGGGGTTTTCTTTGGTCAAACCCCTTGTTGGTAATTAAACCCTTGAAAATGAAATTAAATATCTAAAGAGAATGAAGAATGAACAAAATGAAATGCTACAACTCACCAAATCCTTGAAGTAGAAATATGAAGATATGCAAGTAATAGCTCCAATGTGCTTGAATGCTCTTTTGAGAATGCTTGATTGATTTCTTAAATGAATGGGGGTGAAATTAAGAGAAAAACCTTGTATTTATACACAATTATTCCCTAAATCCCGAAGATACCACATCATAGGCCGACCTTAGGTCTTAGAAAATAAAAACTCGCCAAAATTTTGAAATTATTTTTATTTTTATGCCAAAGGGTACACATTTTCCCCTAATGGTGAATGGGTCCCACTCAAGGCATTTAAGTGGGTATCAAAAATTAAGTTATTTTAAATGATGTTTATCAGGTTTATTCTCAAAAATACACTTAAGTAAGGCCTATAGTTGTAAAATGGGGCCAATTAAAGTATAAGAAAGGTATAATTATTAATGAAAAGCCTAGAAAAGCATGAAATTTTGTTACAACGCTTTGAAATAAAACTTGGTAAATGATAAAAAGAGGTTATTTAAGTGAATTGTGATAATAATATCCTAGAAAAGTGTGAAAATGTGTTACAACACTTCACGACACTTTTGCAAGGCATCATTAAATTCTTATTGATTCGAAAGTTCCCAAGACCTAATGTGAATGTATTAATAACATTACAATGTTAAATCAAGGAAAAATTAAGCCAAAATCATAAGGAGGGCCTAAACAGGAAGAAAAAGTAGATTGGTTACTTTTTTTGTGTCAACGGTTAGCCCCCACTTCAATGAGAGGATGAACTTGCTTCAAACTCACACTAAGGTAGATCCACGTATCCCAAGACGGGTTCCAATGAACTGATGCTAACAAGATGGGATGACAATGATCAAGATGGATGATCAAGGCCCCAGGATCAAGATCCCATGGAAAATTAAACATAAACACAAGGGAACACATGTGGAAATGAAAGAGAGAAAAGGAAAGAAAAAGGAAAAAGAGAGAAATTAGATCAAGCTTTGATCATTTTTCCATTTCGATGTGGATCAGATCTAGGATGTTTGTTTGAAAAAAGAATGCATACTCACTTTGAGGCGAAAAAACTCATGGTTGTCTGTCGGGTGAGAAGGTGTAAAAGGTGAGAAACATACACTCATGGCTGGTATGCACTCTCTCACACACAAGTCACTATGGGGAAAGTCATGCCTCAGAATGGGCTTCTCGCTCAACCATACCAATGTTATACCTCCTGATAACTTTTAGAAGCTGCCACAAAAGAAAATGACTTTTCAAGCTTTATGAGACAAGAAAATCTTTGTATGCTTAGAGCTCATGAAAAAAAACAATGGCACCACAGGCATAGAAGCTGTGCTATGCAATGTGGACATATAAAAAATGCAACATGAAACATGCAAAGGATGTTCCAAGGAGTATTTGTTAGTCCGTATGAGGTTTTTAACTTAGGGAACATTGTGCCTAATGTCTCCAAGAGAGGACTAGACAAAGAATATAAAATTCACAACTTAGGGAATGTAGTGTGTCACATTAAGCCACTAAGAGGAATGTAATATGCTAAGATAAATCATGCTCATGAAGAACACTACACCCAATTTCATCCATAAAGTGACAAACGCATCATATATAGTAAGAAGGTTGCACTAAGAACCAAGAAAAATGCAAAAGAATAATGCCAATGTATGCCCCCATTTTAAAGGAATTGCTAACACTGTACTGTGAGAAATGACTTTAAAGTAGCAAATGAAAAATGCAAACAAGGAAGAAGAAATGAGAGCCAACTTGGAAAGCACTATGCCAAGTCATATGTTTCCAAGTAAAGCTACATCATGCAAAAGAAAAGAAGAAAAAGTGAGAGTGGGGTTTCCTTCAAAATAAAAACACCAAACACCTAAGGGATCTATAGGTTTTGAGTTAGTATGTTCTTTGTTGCAATGTTTTGTAAGGAGATTAGAACTATCATCATCCCCCAAGTACATAAAATTGGAAGAATGATAGAAGTAGAGCGAAAATAAAGAAAAAAGAATACTTTTGGGTCAATAAGGTGTCTCAACACTTTGCGTCATTTCCAAAAGAAAAACACAAGAAACAAAAGGAGAAAATGAAAAAGAAATCCTTTTGGGTCAACATGAATGAGACATGAATGTCTCGGTGCCTTGCATCATCCCCAAAAGGAAAACACAAGAAAAAAAAAAGATAAGTGAAAAAGATAAAAGAAAAGAAAAAGGCCTTTTGGGTAAGCATGAATGAGACATGAATGTCTCAATGCCTTACATCATCCCCAAAAGGAAGACATGAAAAAAAATCAAAAGATAAAAAGCTAAAGAGATGCATGACATAGAGAAGAATGAAGGTAAAAGTAGAGGAATTTTGAACAAAGAGGGAGAATATCAAATAGAAAATAACGGGGATCACATTACACACATGCAAAAGAAAAATAAAAAGAAAAAGAAAAATACAAAGACTAGTAAGGAAAATGCAAGTAAACGATTGAGCATGTTATCTGCTACCCAATCTCAGTCAACGGTATAAGCAGAAGGAGAACAACACAACTTATGGGACACTGACAATTGCATTACTAAGATAAGGCTAACAACTTCTTGCCCCAACTGAGTGTGAGACAAGAATGAGATGAGGTAGGTGATGATAGAGGTCATGTAATAGTTAGAATGGAATATTCTACAACTATTACATGACAAGGTGCAAGATAGTATATTATGGGACCACTAGGTAGCAATCATTGCCACCAAAATGATATTTGCTCAATATGTCTTTCAATGTATTATACTCATCACTACTATTTCCTAGAACGTGATGATATGCACAGTGTGGAACTTTGGCATCTTTAGGATATATCACCAACCTATTCATAGGTGGTAATAGTATGATTTCTTTGTTTAAGAGTATTTGTAATTTCCTTTCATATTCAGGTGGTGGACGAAGAGGAAATTTTAGTTTTTGTAACTTGTAAGGCCTCTTATGTTTGCTAGATTCATCCTTTTCTCTAATTGAAGGAGGAGGAATCACTAGGATCCTTGCAGCCTTATCATTGTTATCAGCTAAGGTTTGTTCTCAAGGAAGAAGGATGTTTAAATTGGGGAGAGAATCAAAGATTACCATGCCATCATCACAAAGCCTTAGATACTCTCTAGGAGGCTTACTATTATGAGATGGATCTTGATAGCCTATCCCTTTGGTATTTTCATCGGTTTGTAATTGCTAAAGAAGTTGATGTATTTCATGTTCACTTGTTTTGTTACATCCTTGTTTGTTCAAGATATTGAAACCTTTTCCATAGGTGTCTTGAAGGTTGATGGGAGTGTTTGTTACTTTTTTATCATAAAATGGTTGGGTGTTTGCTTGTTTAGAGGAACTTGGTTCACCTTGTGTAGGGAACTTAGGTTCAACTTTTGTTTCAAGATGTATGTAACTAAACATCTCATGAGGTGGTATTGTAGGAAGGTCTTGTTTTTTCAGGGATGGATAAAATGATGCATTATCTTCAAGGTGATTAAGGAAAATGTTTAGGAACCTATTAATGTTGTCATCATCTTCTCCAATGATGTCAACATCATGAGGAGAACATGCATTAGGAGTTGAAGGAGTAGGAGTGGGTTCAAGGTCATTAGGATCAGTTCCAAAGGCACAACTTGACACATCCACTATGGACTTTAATGACATCCAAATCTTATTCAAACACATGTCTATGATGAAAAATGAATGAAATGAAACTAAATGTAACAAAGTGAATGAAATAACAAATCTTTGAATAGAAACAAAAAGGTAATACTAGAAAGTAGAAACTTAGAAAATGTAAAGGAAATGCTAGAAAATGTAGTGTAGACTGTGCAAAGGGATTGATTCACCCTAGGTAGGGAATGGGTTCTTTTTTATAATTTTTGATGCCAATATGATAGAAAAATGTAGATTTTTTACTACTTTTCAATGAAATTAAGTGCAATAATGCAAGCTAAATGAGCTTTTCACTAATACAAATTTGAAAACCCTAGAATGCAAATTAAACAATGTAAAACCTAATGCAATGTTAATGCAAGCTATTCTTAGGATGTAAATGCACTACAAATCAGAATATGATCTTCAAAAGTTAGGTTCACCAAAATGTGGACAATGGAAATGGGTTCTTCACTTCCTTATCCACATAAATGGGAATGGGGAGGAAGGATCCAATTTCACAAAATCTACACTCAAGAGTACCTTCAAGACCTCAACCCAATAAAGGATCTGAGAACTAATTGTAAGGTATCCTTGGAGATGAATGGAAACAAGAAAGGGGTTCACCACCAAGTATAGACTTGGAAAATGCAAAGTGTTTGAAAACACAGTGTAGTATGCAAGAAGACCTTTAAAATGCAAGTAAACAATAATATAATCTTATGAGATTTAAAATGTGCACCTAGAGACTAGAGAAGGATGGAATGAACCTCTAGAATCCTAGAAATTTCACTGCTACTACCAACTGGGACTCCTACACCAAGTTGGGTGAATTAGTCTAGTTTCAAGAGGAATCTACTAGAACAGGTTTCAAGCAACTAGGTCCTCAAATATGCATAAAACACATTTCAAGCTTGAACAGTGCAACACATTTTCTGCTAATGGTGAATCAGTCCAGCTGTGAATCTCTAAAAATTAAAAATGGGGAACTGTAGCTTTTGGTATGCTTCTATACTTTTGAGAGAAATTTGGTTTTGAAACTACCAAATTTGATCTATAGGTATTCTCCAAGATTCTCCTAGGGTTTTGATCACTTTGAAGAGCTTTGAAAAATCTACACACAAGACCTGAAAGTCACATGCAAAGAAAGGGAAAAATGGTTCAAGGGTTAGAGAATAGGGGTTTTCATTGGTCAAACCTCTTGTTGGTAATTACACCCTTGAAAATGAAATGAAATATGTATAGAGAATGATGAATGAACAACAGGAAATGTTACAACTCACCATACCCTTGAAGTAGAAAACTGAAGATATGCAAATAATAGCTCCAACGTGCTTGAATGCTCTTGTGCATATGCTTGATTGAATGCTTGGATGCTTGATTGAATGTTTAGTGAATGATTGCTTGAATGAATGGGGGTGAAATGAAGATAAAAAATTGTATTTACACACAATTATGCCCTTATTCTTGAAGATACCACATCACAGGCCGAGCTTAGGTGTTAGAAAATAAAAACCTACCAGAATTTTGAAATTATTTTGATTTTTGTGCCAAAGGGGATTCATTTTCCCCTAATAGAAAATGGGTCCCACTCAAGGAATTTAAGTGGGTGTATGAAATTAAGTTATTTTAAATGATGCTTATCAGGTTTATTCTCAAAAATACACTTAAGTAAGGCATGCAGTCTTAAGATGGGGCCAATTAAAGCACAAGAATGGTATAATTATTGATGAAAGTCCTAGAAAAGCATGAAAGTTTGTTGCAACACTTAACAAAACTTTGAAATAAGACTCGGTAAATGTTAAAAATAGGTTATTTAAGTGAATTATGATAATAATATCCTAGAAAAGTGTGAAAATGTGTTACAACACTTCACAACACTTTTGAAAGGCTTCAATAAATTATTATTGATTCAAAAGGGCCCAAGACCTAATGTGAATGTATTAATTACATTATAACAATAAATCAAGGGAAAATTAAACAAAAATCACAAGGAGGACCTAAACAAGAAGAAAAAGTAGAAAGGTTACTTTTTCGATGTGCACACATAATAAATCTATCTCCTTGTATGTATAAAATGTATAATCTATACAATTGAACAATTATATAAAAATTGGTAAATACAAGAGATGATTTTTATAAGATAAAATTTGAACAAGATAGTTAAAAAGTGACTATAAGTTCATTGAAGTTCATACATAGAGAAAACATATATAATGTATATTGATGTTTAATACAACTATATAACATGATGAAACATATATGCGCATGCAGATATGATTAAAGTTTATCAACTTTTAGGTAAAGACCACAAATTGATATTTACATAGTCTCTTGATAAAAGTTGTTTATAGTGACAATCACATTGTAGACTGACTTGATGAGAGCCTACAAAAATAATTAATGTAAGTAAAGTAACTATAGTTTTTATGAGTCATTTAACTAAATAATTCATGTGAGAAAAGAACAATATATAGTAAACGCTAGAAAATTGGATCTTATAAATTCCTTACAATTCAAGTGATGTTTTCCATAGGATGGACTAAGGGGACCTAAGAGGATATGGCTTAAGGGGTCTAAAGAGAATGCATTAAGGGGAGTTAAGAGAATGAATTAAGGAGATACAAGAGGGTGAATTAAGGGAAGTTAATAAAATGAATTAAAGGGATGCAAGAGGGTGGATTAAGGGGAGTTGATATAATGAATTAAAGGGATGTAAGAGGGTGGATTAAGGGAATAAATGTCCTAGACCCTAGGATATGGCTTAATAGGTCCTAAGAGAATGCCTTAAGTGGAATTATGAGAGTGACTTAAGGAATGCAAGAGGGTGGATTAAGGGGATGTAACAAGATATGAATTAAGGGACCTTTAAGAGGATGGATTAAGGGGATGCAAGAAGGTGGATTAAGGGGAGTTGATAGAGTGACTTAAAGAGATGTAAGAGGGTGGATTAAGGGTAGTTGATAGAATGAATTAAAGGGATGTAAGAGGGTGGATTAAGGGGATGCATTTCATGAAACCTAGGATATAGCTCAATGGGTTCTAAGAGGATTTCTTAAGGGAAAGTATGAGTGAATTAAGGGGTGCAAGAGTGTGGATTAAGGGGATGTAAGAGAATATGAATTAAGGGTCCTTTAAGAGGATGGCTTAAGGGAATGCAAGAGGGTGGATTAATGGGAGTAGATAGAATGACTTAAAGGGGTGTAATAGGATGGATTAAGGGGAGTTGATAGAATAACTTAAAGGGATGTAAGAGGGTGGATTAAGGGGAGTTGAGAGAATGACTTAAAGGGACGACTTAACGGGATTAAGCATCTCATGAACCTGATAAACCATAAACCCTAAACCAAAGGACCTAAATACTAGGAGATGAACCCTAAACCCTTAAAACCCTTGTAAATTTATTATTCTTACCATATCATGAACCATAGGAACCCTAACACCTAAACCATAGGACATAAATCCTAGGAGATGAACCCCAAACCATTAACCCATGTAGATTTGTTATTCTAAGAATCTCATGAGCCCTACAAACCTTAAAACCTAAACCATAAGACCTAAATCCTTGGAGATGAACCCTAAACCATTAACCCATATAGATTTGTTATTCTAAGAATCTCATGAACCCTTGAAACCCTAAACCGTAAAGCATATGACCTAAAGCCTAGGAGATGAACCCTAAACCATGAACCCATATAGATTCATTATTCTAAGTATCTCATGAACCCTAGAAACTGTAAATCATAGGACCTAAAACCTAGTAGATGAGCCATAAACGCTTTAAACCCATATATATTTGTTATCCTAAGCATCTTATGAAACCTAGAAATAATAAATCCTAAACTATAGGACCTAAAGCCTATGAGATGAAACCTAAACCAATAACCCATATAGACTTTTTATTCTAAGCATCTCATGAACCCTAGAAACCCTAAACACTAAACCATATGACTTAAAACCTAGGAGATGAACCCTAAAACATTTACCCATATAGATTTGTTATTCTAGGCATCTCATGAGATCTAAAAACCATAAACCATAAACCCTACGACCTAAATCCTATGAGATGAACCATAAACCATTAAAACCCATATAGATTTGTTATTATAAGCATCTCATGAACCCTAGGATATGAAGATCCTAAACCTGTAACCCTATGAACTAAATCCTAGGAGATGAACCCTAAATTCTTAACCCATATAGATTTGTTATTCTGAGCATCTCACGAACCCTGCGATATGAAGATTCTAAACCCTTAACCCTAGGATCTAAAGACTAGGAGATGAATCCTAAACCCTTAAAACCAATATAGAGTTGTTATTCTAAGCATCTCATAAACCTTAGTATATGAAGATCCTAAATCCTTAACCCTTAACCCATATAGATTTGTTATTATAAGCATCTCATGAACCCTAGGATATGAAGATCCTAAACCTTGAACCCTAGGATCTAAATCATAGGAGATGAACCCTAAACCCTTAACCCATATAAGTTTGTTATTCTAAGCATCTCATGAATCGTAGGATATGAAGATCCTAAACCCTTAACCCTAAGTCATAAATCCTAGGAGATGAATTAAGGGGATGCAAGAGGATGGATTAAGGGTTGATATACAAGGATATGGATTAAGGGGTCCTAAGAGTATGGCTTAAGGAGAATTAATAGAGACAGTTAATGGGATGCAAGAGGACGGATTAAGGGTAGATATACAAGGATATGGCTTAAGGGGTCATAAGAGGATGTGGCTTAAGGGGAATTAATAGAGATACTTAAGGGGGTGCAAGAGGATGTATTAAGGGGTCCTAAGAGGATGGCTTAAGGGGTGTTGAGAGAGTGAATTAAGGGGATGCAAGTGGATGGATTTAGGGTAGACATATGAGGATATGGATTAATGGGTCCGAAGAGGATGGCTTAAGGGGAATTAATAGAGAGACTTAAGGGGATGCAAGTGGATGGATTAAGGGTGGATATATGGGGATATGGCTTAAGGGGTCCTAAGAGGATGGCTTAAGGTGTGTTGAGAGAGTGACTTAAGGGGATGCAAGAGGATGGATTAAGGGTAGATATATTAGGATATGGATTTAGGGGTTCTAAGAGGATTGCTTAAGGGGTGTTAATAGAGAGAGTTAAGGTGACACAAGAGGATGGATTAATGGTACATAAGAGGATGGATTAAGGGATCCTAATAGGATGGCTTAAGGGGAATTAATAGCGATACTTAAGGGGATGAAAGAGGATTATTAAGGGTAGATATATGAGGATATGGCTTAAGGGGTGTTGAGAGAGTGACTTAAGTTGATGCAAGTGGATGGATTAAGGGTAGATATATGAGGATATGGATTAAGGGGTCCTAAGAGGATGGCTTAAAAGAAATTATGAAGGAGACATAAGGGGATGCAAGTGGATGGATTAAGGGTAGATGTATGAGGATGTGGTTTGAGAGGTCCTAAGAGGATGGATTAAGGGGTGTTGAGAGAGTGACTTAAGGATATGCAAGAGGACAGATTAAGGGTAGATATATAAGGATATGGATTAAGGGGTCCTAAGAGGATGGCTTAAGGGGTCCTAAGATAATGGATTAAGGGGATATGAAATCATTTATAATACAAAATATGTGCTACTATGTAAAAAAATTAGAAAGAATCAAGGGATTAGAGCAACTTGGCGTAAAAATTTGAATAAGCTATCTATATTATTTCAAAATATGGAAATAGAATCTGTAGAAAATTCAGATATAGTTTCCCTAACAAACTACTAGGTTTTGTTTACAAAAATAAAATCTATTTGGTGAAAATTTGGAAATTTCAATTTAGTAGGTACTTAAATTTCAGGAAAAATTAAAAAGTGTTTGTTTGACCACCCTAACCACAACCAAAGATGATAATAGTTTTTATAATATTTTATATATAAATTACAAAATCATGTATTCAGTGTGATGCATATTTTTTGTAATTTTATTTCCAAGTAAAAATTAATTATAAAATTTTTATTACAACTTTTGAAAATATAAAATACTAGTATGTCTGGCTTATGCTTGGTCAAAACTTCATGAAATTCAATTTTCTGTTTTAAGTCCCTATAGTGTGGTATGAAGTGCATGTTTTGGATTCAAAAAATGTGATACCATTTGAAAGCTATAGATGTTTTTCAATCAGCCTATCAATTAGGACTTTAGTCATAATTCAAATAGAAAATGAATAATAATTACTTATTAAATTCAAAGTAAATCATAATTTATATTGGCAGAAAGATAAGAATCTCCTTTAAAAACCCTTTTCATTTCATCAATTTTGGGTTAAAAAAGTCATCAGCCACATACCCATCATATTGCCACTTTTTGGCCCATCATGATCCTGCACATACCCAAAACTATATATAGTTACTCGTCTCTAGATTTGAATTCCATTGTAATATATATGCATGTACTCTCTTTTTTGTAATGCATCTAGTTTTGGGAGACCTGAATCAAAAAATGATGTACAAATTTAATTAGGAAATGAATAAAGACAAATATATATATATATATAGACATGTACATATGTGATAAAATTTTAACTACATATCGACTATCAATTAGATATATATAGAACTATATACTTGCCAATATTTTTTTACTCTATTGTACCATCTGCATCCTCTATTGTTTGTAATGCATCTATGATTGTCTAGTGCAGGAGCACATAGACGAACAAGTAATCAACACCAACCAAAAAAATTTGTTGGTCTTGTTTTCACAATTTTGGTTTAGTTTTTCTCTTATTCCTATCCGTACATAAACCTCTTAAATTTTCTACTTTAATGAGATATGACAAAATGTTGTCTCATGAAATGATAAGAAAATGTAATTGGTTAGTGTAAATCCAATCTCCATCTTCACGGTCTAAAGCGTGAGTTGTTGCAATTTATTTTAGAAATGTATGTAAAGTGTGGAAGGATAGACCAAGCACATGCTCTAATAATAATTTATGCCAACATTAATGTTCTTGAAAGGGTGCCGACTAATTTGGGAGGGTGATTATTTAAATGATGATTTCATTTTAAATAACTACAACATATTTAAAATACCACATAGGAATAAAGATGTTAAAAATAAAATTTAGATCATGTCATGCATGAGTTAATGAAGAGGCAGATTTAAAATGCTATCGATTATAAGGAATATTGCAGATTGTTCACAAAATGGAATTGTTAGAATCTTTAGAAACTTACAAACAATAATTTGGTAGATATAAAATCGATTTGGTTTGAAGATGAGGTGATTGGAGGAAGCAACAAAGGATTCAATTTAAAATCTAAAATTTAAAATGCCTTTTCATCTTCAAAACAAGGGTGTGAGTAAGAAGAGTTCATTTCCTTGTTACATTGAATCAAGGAAATGAGAGCAAAATTGCACGATATATGAACCCAACAAAAGTTGGGAGATTAAAATCCTGATAGTCAAATGTAATTTATGTATAATATGTAAGGGTGCAGGTGCTAAGAAGGTAAGTATTGTATAAGTGATAGGAAACGATAAAAAATGGCCTCCAGAGAGTGCAGGAGAATAGAGAGAGAGGTCGTGGAACAAAAAAAATGGAATAGGGGTTGCACCATCTCCTTAGGTGATAACACAAGCACATAAAATGCTATGTTGAAGTTTCACAAAGTTTGAAAACCAAAGGAAACTAATGTAGATGAAAGAGGAATAATAGTGCATAGAGAAAAGTTGATTGGGGTGCATTAAAATGCATAGAATTTTGAACATATGCTACACAGTGGGAATTAGAGGGTGAGGTGATAGGGATAAAGAGTAGTTTGTGAACATAGAGATTCATGGAGACTAGCAGACTTGAAACTAAGTTTCAATCTCTATACATGTGAAGAGGAATAAACCATGTGAAATTTTGAAAGTGCAAGTAGAGGGCGTGAGGACATGAAGAGAAGAATTTGAAAAGGTGAGGAGACCATACGCAGATGAAGATTGTGTGTGAGAAAAGATATAAGATAGAGTCTATTGACCTCTAATTGTAAATAAGAAATTGGAATTTTGACAGATATAAAAAAAAAGATGACTTTTGTCACCTCTTGTAATCATTATTTTATTGTTGGATTTAGGCAGAGATTTTCCTATGATTGTGGTTTGTGATTTTGGTGTTTCCACAAATGGGGGTACCCTCTTGCATCAATTGGTATCAAAGCGAGTAGTCCTAAGAGTGGAGAGGATGCACAAGGACCTGTGGTTGTGTGTGAATAGACCACAGATGGGGAGGCAATTCACATGTAGAAAGTGTGTGTGAAGCGGTTGACAAGAAGCTCATGAGAGTTGTTGTAGGTGTGTGAAGAATCCTAACAGCAAGAGAAAGAGCTTGGATCCATGAAGGAAACTTGAGAGGTGATGATAGATTGTGAGAGGTGAGATTGCAATAGACAAAAATGAGTTGGGTTCTGAAGAGGCCCATGGGGATATGGTTTTTGGAGAAATATTGGGATGGTGTGGAGGATGAGTTGTGTGAACCATTGGAAAATATGGTTTGAGGAATAGTGGAAAAGAATGTTGGAAAGAGTGAGAAGAAAGTGGTAAAGAGGAATGAGAAGAAGAGTGAAGACAACTTGAGATGGAAAGAGGAAGATGTAGCTCCTACTAAAGTAGCAGCTGAGACATGTCATGAGGAAGGCATCAAGAGAGAAGAAGAGAGGTCTGAGATGAGTAGCAAGGAATTCACAGCTATAAGTGAAGGTGAATTAGATTTTTTTTCTCAACTGTTAGCGATTGAGGAAGAATGGATGACAAAACGCATTAATGCAATGAAGAAAGAAGAGCAAGAAGTTGTAGCTGACAAGGAGGTGAAATATGTCGCATTCAAACTCAACCTTAACCCTAATCATAACCCTTATCTTGTTGAAACTCAACCCTAATTGAACCTAAACACTAATCCGAACTTTAAGTCTAATTGTAACCCTAATTGAACCTAAACACCAAGCCTAATCTTAAGTCTAACTATAAGCCTAATTAAACCCTAAACTTAAGCCTAAATAAACCCTAACTGTAATCTTACTTTAACCCTAATTATAATTAAATATTAAACCTAACCTTAGTTAAAACCTAACCTTAATTGAATATAAACCCTAACCGTATCCCTAATTAATTCCTAACTGAATCTTAACCCTTACCATAATTGTAACCCTAACCCTAATCCTCATTGAATTCTAACCCCAATCATAAGCCTTACCCAAAACTTTATCCTAGAACCCTTACCCTAATTGAACATTAATTGAACCCTATCCCACCCTAATTGAATCTTAGTCCTAATTAAATCCTAACCCTAACACTACTTAATCATCTAGCACTAACCCTAACCCTTACTCAAACCCTAACACTAATCTTAATTTATAACTCCTAACTCTAACCCTAATATAACTCTAACCCTAACTCTAACCCTAATTGAATGCAAACCATTTAACCCTAGGATTTATCTTAAAACTCTAACCCTAACCCTATTGAAATTTAACCTTAATTAAGCTTGATTCCTAACACTAATCCTAACCTATTGAATGTTAACCCTAATTGAACCTAAATCCTAACCCTAATTAAACTCTAACCCTAATTGAACCCAAACCACAATCCAAACCATAATTGAACCCTAACCCTAATGCTAAACTGAAGCTTTATTTTAGAACCCTAACCCTAACTAAACCCAAACCTAACTATAATCCTAGTTATAATTTGAATCCTAATAATAACCCTAGTTGAACCCTAATCCTAATTGAATCCTAATCCTAATTGAATTCTAATCCTAACTTATTTATCTAACCTTAACTTTAATTGAATTCTAACTCTAACTCTAATTCTAACTCTAACACTAACCCTAATTCTAATAGAAATCTTAATTATAATTATATTACTAATTGAAACCTATCACTAACCATAATTAAAACCTAACCCTAGGAGAACATTTACCCTAATTGTGCCTAACTCTAACTCTAGTTGATTCATAACCCTAGTTTCAACCCTAATCTTGACACTAACCTTTACCCCAAGCTTTATCCTATAACCCTAATCATAATTGAATGCTATTGTAAGCCTAAACCTAACCCTAATTAAACCCTAACCCTAGCCTAACCTCAACCCTAATTGATTCTAATTGAATGCTAATTGAAGCTTAATCCTAACTGATCCATGACCCTAACCCTATCCCTAATTTAACCCTAATCCTAATTAATCCTTAACCCTAACCCTAATTTAATCCTAATCATAATCATATCCATATATCTACATATAGATACATATATCCCTCTCTCTCTCTCTCTATATACATATATATCTCCATCTCTCCATATATATATATATATATCCTAATTTAATACATTTGTACCTCTCTCTCTACCTCTTATATATCATTTCCTATATCTTTGTATTTCTATCTCCTCCTCAATCTATCCCTCTCTCCCTTTCTCTCTATCTCTATCTACTTATGTATTCCATGTCTATCTATCCCTCTATCCTCTCTCTCTCTCTATTTATCTCCTTCTCATCTCCATATCCATGTCCTCCATCTCCATCTCCATTTCCATTTTCATTTCCATCTCTATCTCCATCTCCTTACCCCTTTATCCCTCTCTTGCTCTCCCCCCTATATCTCTCCCTCTTTCCATCCCTACCTCTCCCTTCGTCTCTCTCTCTCTCTCCCTCCCTATTTTAAGCATAACATGAGCCTATTGGTAAAATTGAGCTTGATTATCTTCCTAATTTAGGGGTTTTGTTTTAGTTGTGTGTAGATCCTTATAAGTGAATGCATAATTGATTTGAATTTATCACTTTTCTATTGAAATTTGAGACCTTTATTACAAAAACATCATTTTCTAAATGGACTACCAATTGACCTCATGTATACTACACATGTATGCAAAAGATAGACCAAAACTTTCCTTAATTTACCTTCTACACATCTTTGACTTACCCATGTAATTGCTAGTTTTAAGTTTATTTTAGATGTGCTCTTATTATGAAAGGCCTTATATTAGACTATATATTTAAGTTTCTATATCTTTTAGTTTTAAATTGATTTTAGATGTGCTCTTATTATGAAAGGCCTTATATTAGACTATACATTTAAGTTGCTATGTTTTTATACAATTAGAAATTTGTTTATAATATTTAATTTTGAATAAAATTGAATATTTATGATTTTTCCTTTTTGAAATATTTTTAATTATTTTTAAAAATATTTATTTTTTATGTTTTATAAATAGATCCTCGGAAGGTGGGGGGGATCAAAGCCCAACTGCTAAGTCATCGACTGACGACAAGGAGGGATCCTCGCTATTCTCGTGACTTCACCAAACTTTGATCGATCAGTTATTCGCACAAGCACTATCGTGGTTTCGGAAACTCGTTGTAAGCTTGCTACAACTCATATTCGACTCTAGCACTGGTGGCAGCTCTTCAACGATGACTGCAAAGACTATTGCGATTGCGGGGGGGAATCAATGGTTGAGCCCATGCCCAATCCTAATCTGCTCAACAATCCGTAACACAATCTCCTTGCCAATGCCACTGAAGTTCAGTGCATCCAAAACGATCTAGTGGGAACGCTGAACCTACTTCAACTAGCGAGGGCGAATCATCAGTTGGATAACGTCCCTTCTGACCAACTTGATGAAACTCTTAGGAAACTCGAAACGACCATAGAGCTTACTCATTCTAGGATGGAAATCATCGACCAAATTCAGACGACCCTTGTCTCGAAATAGGCTCTCGGGCAGACTCCACCACCAGAAGAACCGCCAGCCCCCCCCAACAAGACCTTGTATTCCAACAGCTTGCACAGCGATGGCAGGAACTCTATGATGGCTAAATTCTAGACCAAGTCAGGGAAAATGTCCATCAACGACTTCAAGCCGCCGCATCAGGCACCAATACCCACTTGGATAACAATCAACGACCCCATCCACAGGTCCCCTCTGCTCGCCCCGGGCTGGCAGCTCTACTTGAAGAAGTGGGGGGGCCCACACGGCTGCCTAGTGCCCCTGGAAGTTCAGCAGGAAGCATTATAGTCTGGGTATAAACCGGTTAGAGCTCCCCTCTGAGCTCTTACCGTTGTTCCCCGAAAACAACAATCGATGTTCAATTAACTCTATCACACTTGGCTATATGTACCGAAAACGGAGGGAATTTCGGGAGACATGGCCACCTCAAAGTAGCCTAAGAGGCTGGATCGAATCCCCACCCATTCACTCCACCTAGATAGGAAGGAAGGGCCCGCCGTTGGAAAGGGGCAGAAGAAGGTTGGGTCCGCCGTCTCTATCGAGCCTATATATATTAATTTAGAGACATATTTTTATATGTAATAAGAAAATTAGAATATTCCTTTTTTATTTAATTTTCATTTTTTTTTTAAATTTTAAATGCATTAAATTATTTAGAATTTTTAAAATGAACAGTTGTTTCTCATTCATTTATAATTTTATTTCCATTCTAATATTAAAAAAAATTCTAAATTAAAGAATTTTTTATTTTAAATATTTTTAAAATATATTTTTAATTTTAAGTATATCAATATAGAAACTTAGCGTTATATGTAGTAGTAAATTTAAGAAAGTTATTTCATACTTAATATTATAAATTTTAGAAACTTCTTTTTATGTGTAGCTTTTCATAAATAATAAAAATTTTATTAGAAAATATTATTTAAAAAAATCTCAAAAGATATGTTATTTCATGCTTAATTTTCTAAATTTAAAAAAATTCTTTTGGAAATTATTACTTAAATAAATTCAATGAACCACTTCATTCAATTCCAATAGATAACTTTTCATAATGTAACAAATCATTCCCTTTTAAAGAATTAAAAATCAAAATTCTAATATTACTTTATATTCTCTTAGTATTAAAATTTTATTTTCAACAAAGCTCTTTTATTTTGTTATAAATGATCATTTAGACTTCCTCCTAAAAATCTCTTTTCTAAAAGTTAAATTATCTCAATCATTTTGAAAGACAATGTAAATAATTTCTAAAAGTAAAAACCCTATTTTTATTTTTATATTCCATGCCATTTTAATTTTTTAAAAAAAGATTTCAAATAATATAAGAAATAATGGTGCCTAAGATCAACATGACTATCTACAAAGAAAATATATTAATTTAATAATTCTTTCTTGTTATTGCACTTACTAATAGCATTCAACATATATATTTCCATGAGGGCTTAAATTTGATGGCCATATACCTGTATTTGAAGATTTTAACTATAAAATACAATAAAAATAAATATTTAACCATATGCTAATACATGAAATTTATTTTAGAAATTGTAAAAACAACAATTAATATAAAATTTTGACCATATATTTTTAAATTTTTTAATAGAAACTTCTTATATGCTTTAATAAAAGAATATAAACTTTTTTTTTTTAAATGAAAACTTCTATTGTTGAAAAAGAAAATCTCAAATTTTTAGGATTTTTTAATGATTCAAAATAGTTTTTAGTTTCTTTTATTATAAATACATTTTGAGTTTCTTTAATAGATTTTTTTATAAAAACAACAATCTTCTCCTTCAAACCATTTTTTTTTGTTTTACTAGTGCAAAATATTTCATTTTTGTTTTATTAATTTGGTTTTAGAGTTTAATCTTCATTATCTAGAGAAGGAAAAAGTCAAAAAAGGGAGTTTTTTTGCACACTTACAACTTATAACCAAAAAGAAAGAAGATTTGCAAAACAAAAAAAAAAAAAAAGATTTGCAAAAAGTAAAGAGATTTTGCTCCATAGTTACAACTTACAACAAAAAAGAAATAATGATTTACAAATCTTATATTAAAAATTTGTAACTGTTTACCATAGTAAAATTAATTATTGTAGATTTTTTTATCAAACATTTTGGATCGCATTTAATAATATTCCACTAATTTTTTTTCCTATTTTTTTTGTTTTGCAACCTCCTCTACAACCCCCTGTTCTCTATATGGTTGTTAGTTTATATTAAATTATTTTTATCATGGTTCATTTTTTATAAATTTAAATGAATTTGAACAAAATATCTAAATCTTTCTTATTTTTAAAATATGAAGGGATTACAATTTGAAAATGTCTCAGAAAAAAAAATCAGCCTTCTATCAAGCATTTTTTTCCATGGTCAAGTACATATGAAGTTGTAGCACCCAATGAAAATCATAATATTGATTTAAATGAACACTTAGATATTTTGGGGTACACTGAAGAGTATGTTGATGAATATCAAACAAGAGAAAACAATACATAGAAAAAAAAGAAAAACTTGAAGTAAAATGAGAATTTCGTGAGGAATGGAAAGTAAAGTTTAAGTGGCTGAAATGTACAATATATGAAGGAAAAAAGTTATGAAATGCATCTATTGTGAAACACATAATGTAGCTGGACCATGGGGAGTAGGTAATGGTTGCACTAATTTACAACATAATTCATTAGAACTTACCCATTCCAATTCAAACATTCAAAATATTTCACTAGCTAAATGGACATGTGGGAATGAAAAGAAAGCAAAACCTATTACAGAACATATAGAAAATGTTGATGACATTAACAAGGAAAGAGTCATCATAACTATGAAATTAGTTCTTTGGATGGTTCAAGAGGATTTGTCACGCCCCGCCGTGTGAACCTCAAAGGAACTAACGACAACGGAACAATTTTTTTTTTTAAAGAATATAATAAACATACTTAAGTATTCCAATAACAATGTATTAAGTTACACAACTAGTTCCATTGGGGTACACGAGGTGACATTAATATTCTAACCCATAGCCAAGACAATAGATTAAGCAATAATTAAACAGTTATATAAATCCATTCATTCACATAACATCATTTAAAATATCCATTAACTATATCCATATTAATAACATATGTACACATGACAATACATGGAATTATAAAGATATAAAGTGTTACATATTTTGATAGATACAACTCAACATAACCAACTATAATAAATGATCCTGAATAACTTCTTGGCCTGAGTAAACATTGCATCCCAATGATAGAAGAATATAATTGACTGAAAATACAACTCAATAACCACATATACAATTTACAAAAAGGTCATCCCAACACACGTGGGAGACAATACATCAATGAATATATTACATCAGGAGTATAACATACATCTGGTACAAAGAATTACTGAAACACCAACATCCTCCAAAAACCTGCAATAAAAATACATCCGCAACAGAAAGGGAAACCCAACGGGGTGCGAAGCACATTCCACCCAACCACCCCCATGCTGAGAGTAGACAAGGAAGGGTCCCTGACCAAGCACGCCTAACAGTAACAAATACTAACTCCAAATAGACAACTTAACATCAAAGACCACTTAGAAACTCAACAACGACAAATCCAAAGGCACAACAACACCACTTCAGAACACAACAAGTCATAATCACAAGCATCAATGAAACTCAAGACATAATATTAAAGACTACATCCAACAATAACCAAAGAAAAATTAATAAATCACTTAATCACAATAGACACAATATAACTTAACATCTACAATCACAAAGTCAATTAACAACTACAAACGCAATATCACTTAACACGAGGTTACAATGCTTCCAGAGAACAAAGATCATGAACATCACACAATAACTGAATAACTGTCGACATAGGAAGAGTGTCATGCATAAATTGCCATGAGTTACCCTGGCTCAACCTTCCTAGGCTACCGGACCCCCATCCTGGGTTACCCTGGCTTGCCTCTACCGGCCGTCGGACCCTCACGCAAAACTATGCGTCCCATCTCATCTCGAGCCTTATCATTCACTTGCTTCATGAGAGAGACATCCTTTATCTTTATTAGTGTGAAAGCCCCCCCCATTAATTCATTTAGATTATCACTTAATTAAACTCTATGTGAGTTACCCTGGCGCCCCTTTGTGTGCCGGACCCTCACAAAGAGCCACTCTCCTATCGACAACACACAAGGTACAATACCACAATAGGTAACTAGACAACATAACCTCTCCAATCCAAGGAGGAAACAAACAAGAAAAATCACTCCGAATACTGGAGGAAACCAAATACGAAAACTCACTCCTTCCAAAGGAGGTACAAATCTCATTACCCACTCCTAATTCCCAGGAGGCACAAATCCCCGTTCATGGAAACTGGTTACCGCATCATAGTACAATACATCAAGGTGATTCACAAAAGAACCTCCACACCAAACATCCCACTCTTGAGAACTTCTTTGGAAGACTTACAATACCCTTAACCCTAATTGCCCGACATGGAGAATAAAAGAACATGATAGAAAATCATTCCATCTCTAGAAGTCCTTAACAATAACATAAACTCTTATGGAAGGTAAGGTAAACCTAGGGTTTTCCCAAATGACACAATAAAATAAAGACGAGAATCCCACAATAGATTAACGAATAATTCTCAAGAAAACAATTACTAAAAAAAACAACTCCATAAAATGTATTCCCAATACTAAATAATTTCATCAAACAAATAAATCAACAATTCGAGAATATTCAATTCAAAACAAACACATCGTTTAATCCAAATTTGCACAATTACACTATAACATCATATCTTTTAACTTTAACCAATCGGTTCAATTCCAAACACAAAACTAATTATAATTTCCACAACTACATTAATCATTACAATTTTCTCTTATTTGTATCATATTAAAAAAATCATATTTACAATAAAACCACTCTAGTACACAAATATACAAATATATAAAAATAATCATTTAATAAAAGTAATATAACCCTATTACAAAATTACTTTATAAAACAAATCCAGTTAATACACATTCGAATATTATAAAAATAAAAATTAAATTAAAACCCAATAAATATATATATATATATATATTTATATTATTTATAAACTAAATATTAATAAAAAATCCAATTATAAAATTTATTTAATAAATTAAATTTGAATTAAATTTAATTTAAGCTTTCAAACTTTATAAATAAAAATATGAAATTTTAAAAAAATAATAAAATAAACTTTTATAGGAGGAGGTACGCCTCCATTGAGGAGGCTGCGTACCTCCCAATAGGGAGGTCGTGGCCTCCCCAATGGCCGTGCACAGCAGCCAAGGGCTGCCGTGCCAGCAGCCACTTGGACTGCTGGGTATGACAGCCCTTGACTGCCGTGGCCCCAAACACACACAGGGAGGGGGTACAGGGGGTACGGCATGGCCGGCCCCTCCCCACTAAAACATTTTTTTAAATTTAAATTTAAATTTATTTTGTCTTTCATTTATATATTAAATTCATAATTTATGATAAGGCACGAATTTTCACTGTTAAATTAGTTTCATCTAGACGTCTTTTTCTTTTAAAAAAAATCAATAACTAAATATTTATTCAATACACGGAACCCGAGACCCAGCATACAGGCATAAATACATTCATTTATTTATTCTATATAAACAGATACTTAAATCTATAAATATATACATAACAATTAATTTATATATATATATTAAATAATATATGGTGAATTTATATTTAAACAAAACTTATGAAAAAACCAATAAGAACCTTCAGATTTTCATACGAGATAGAAAATAAAACAGAAAATCAATTCAATTAGAATGATAATATATGTATATCTAATTTTTGGTATATGTATAAATATATTTAACCCGAGGTTCTAAGCAACACAACAATGGATTTTCAATAACTCGATATATATTTAAACATGCAAATTCAATCTTCCATCAGAAATGATTTTTATATTTCAAACACACTAATTTTCTCTGTTAAACTATGTTGAAGAATTTTTTATTTTTTTTTAAAAGGTTCTACTATAATTTTCTATAGAAGATTCGAGGGTTTTAATACAATGAGTTTTCAAATCATAAAACTTCATTCAAACAATTTTCGAAAGTATAGCAACCAGATTTGTTTACAGATCTACAAAGTATTAAAAATTTAAAAGGAGAAAACCTGGAGGTCTAAAGAAGAAACCCTTCTGTAACCTCCTCTCGATCACCTCCTGCTGCTCTCTTTTCTTGATCTTGTACCTTCAATGTTCTTCTGAACAATCTGTTCTTTCCAAACTCACAATAATTTACCCACAGAAAAACCTCAAAACTTCCAACTATCTTTCTTTTTTTTTTGCTTTTCTAGATCCAAAACAACAATGGAGCAAAAACTAGAATCCTCCTTTCATAAAATAATAAATCACTAATTAAAATCAATAAATCTTTTTCCGCTTTCTTTTCCAAAAAGCCTCTTTCCTTATTGGTCCTTTTCCAACTTTTAAAAGCTCACACTTATCTAAAATTTTAATTGAAATAATTTATTTAATTTAGATATTATCTTTACATAATTTCCTAATTTAATATTAATATAAAAATATAATATCTAATTATTCTTATCAATATTAATTTTAATTATAATTATTTGCAATTTTAATTTATTAAAGCACTTTTAATTTATAATATATTTAATTTTAACATTTTTCTAACTCTCAATTAAATCAAATAACAATGCAACATTAAGTAATTATTTTATGAAATACGACTAATTAAATAAACACTAACCAAGAATTAAATAAATACTCAACAGTCAAACTACATAAAGACAAAGACAAAACTTCAGTCATAACACAATGACTCACACAGATGACGGACTTGAGATGGGGACACTTCCAAACCTACTCCCTTTTTTAACATTTTACCCATTGGGTTAATTTATTGCTCGCCCTTTCCTGCCGAAGCAGGTGGAATCGAGACTTATTCCTGCAATCCTGCATCCAAATAAATGTCAAGTAGCACATGTGTATATATAAAATCAAACATCCTATCGTGAGAAGGAATTGCAGTGTAGTAGGGCACTCGTGAATGAGTGATGCTACACTGTCCTCTCACCTAATATATTCTAACAATTATAATATCAATAATGAGTTAACATTTCTAACCAAATTGATCATAAGATAACATGATATTAAACTACTGCATCATATAATAATACTGAATTAAATAACATCACCATAGAATCATCACATCAACATATAAAACATTAATGAACACCTATTTGAATAAACAATAATCCAATCAACACACAAAGTATCATAAATCATACTAATAATGTCACATCAAATGATCATGTCCACTAAAGGAATAACAACATCATCAAACTTCAAACCAACCAAATCAAACCATAATCATATCATCATCATATCAACGTATCAAGTTAAAGCATAGAAATTAATAAGTCAAAACAGTATGAGGGGTATTACAAGATTTACCCCTTTCAAAATATGAATCACTTTGCTCTTGTGAAATGACATTACAGTTACCAAACATGTCAAAGAATAAGGACTGCAATTCATACACAAATTGGATGGTTGCAATTCAATTTATTTTTTCTATAACTAAGTATCTTGAAGAGGTATAAACTGCTAGAATGTTGGATAGTCCTTTTTTCTCTTTGATGTTGGATGAAAGTACATATCACAGTTTAGAGAAGCATCTTATGGTGTATGCAATTTTTTTAGACTCAAAGGGGTTGGGGCAGCCAACTTCACAATTTTTAAAGCTCATAAATGTTTGTGATAGAAAAGGAAAAACAATTTATGATGCAATCAATTTTTTAAAGGAAGAAAGGGGGCTTTCAAATACATGCTTAATAGTTGTTTCCATAGATGGTGCTTCATCCATGGTTGGTAGTGAAAATGAGTTTTTTTATTTTATGAAAAAGAACGTTCCTATCTTGTAGGTGTTTATTGCATTATTTATCGTGAAGCTTTAGCTACACCAGATGCTTCCAAAAAAATTCCTGAATTGTTATTTGTTGAGAAATTAGCAAATAAGGTGTATTCTTGGGTACAAAATTCTACTAAAAGAAACAAGGAACTCATTTCTTTGCAGGAAGTCATGCAACTTGAACTCTTAAAGCTCTTCAAATACATGGAGTTAGATGGCTTTCAAGAGGAAAAGTTATTGAAAGGCTTGTTGTATTGATTCCTCCTACATTGACCTTATGGAAAAATGAAAACAGAGAGTCATGGTATGATAAGGAAAGAATATTTTTAGTTCAATTTTTTTTACACATGCTTGCAGATATAATGCTTATGTTGAACAAGCTGAATAGAAAATTTCAAGAAGAGTATGTTGATGTTACATCATTAGGGGCATCTGTTGATATTACTATAAAGACTTTGAGCAAGTGATTTATGAGAAGTAATACATCTGCTGATGGTACCTGTTACTTATCTAAATTCTTGGATTCCTCTAAATATGGTTATTTAGAGATTATTGATAAAGAGGGCATTGTTCATAGGAATGAATTGTGGTTTGTGGCAATTTCACATGCACATGGTGATTATGTTGATTCACAAATACAATCACTAAAACCTTGCATTGATGGTTTATTAGAGAGTTGTAAACAACTTGCAAAAGAATATGTTCAAGCACTTATAGATTGTTTGAATGGAAGATTTCCTGATCTTGTGTTTTTCAACTCTATAAATTTGTTTAGTCCTTGTCATTATCTAAAGGATGCTCATGCTAGAGAAGATAATTCAAAGCGTTGGCTTGATAATATTTTTCAACACATGCAACATACTTTATGTGAGGGAGAAGAAAACGAAACATTATTTAATGTTGAAGCTTGTAAACAAGAGTTGCATATATTTGTTGATACTCTTCGTCTTAGTTGTGAGGGATTATCAATGAAGGAAGCTTGGAGGGTTTTTTGTGTCATGAACTCACATACAAGTTTTCCAAACATGACAAAGCTATGGAAAAAAATCCTTACTATTCTAGCAAGTACAGTGGCATGTGAAAGAGGATTTTCAAGGAAAAACATAATAAAAGATATCTAACGAACAACTCTAACATTAGATATATTGGATGCTTTGATGAGAGTGTCTCTAACAATGTTTGATGTATCAGCAGTGGAATGGAGTAAAGTGTATGAAATTTGGAAAGATTCCAAACAAAGAAGAATTTAAAATGTTTTAAAATTATTTTTTTTGTTCACATTTGTAATGGTGATGTATCCCATATGAGGTAGAACACACCAATGCATTATGATTCATTAGTTTCATTTTAATTTCAATATGTTACAAGTTCTATGCTAATACTATCATAAATCAAATTTATAACAGACTTTGAGGTTTTTTAAATTTGAGATGAATGGACAACAAGTGAAAAACTTATCATCTTTCTCGACCTATTCCAAGAGATGGTCGCCTAGGTATTGATAGTGTTTCTATGGTAGAGAGGAGGCATGTGCCTTATGCTAAAAATGTTCCTATCCCTTGCCTATCAGTGCCTTATTATATAAAATTTCACTTGCAGTAAAAAAAATAATTATCATGCAAAAGGAAATAATGAAGACTAAATCGTAGAAAAAAATATTCATGATGGGCAAGGTGGACCGTCAAATTTAAGCCCTGATTTCCATCCTTGATTTTTGAATTTACTAATAACATTCAATAGTTATATTTCAATTGTTGATTTTTCATTTATTCAGTTCAAATATAGTAAGTTATTTCATCTCATTGAAAAAACACAATAATATATTTAATAATTATAATTTGAGAAAACACATTCTTTACCACACATTTGGATTGAATATCGAAAGCTAACCCAGGCCAGTTTATGAACACTCAATTTACCACATAGAAGGCGCCCAGATATTGCTCCTTCCTTCCTAAGCACTGCCACAATTTCTACTATCTCTACCTCATCTGGATATTTTTCCTCATGTTGCTATTTATTATCGCCATTCTCTATGGTTTCTTCCAAGTGAGGGTTCCCAAATACTCATTCAACAACATTCAGATTACTATCTATTCCCTCGGTTTAATAGACACTACCCTTTCTTCGCATTTTGGGGTGCATGTGAGAACAATAAATACGAATAAAAACATTAGGATATATTACTTAGAGGACAGGTATATTGGGGTTTTCTACACTGACACAAATATATGCAGGGGAAAACTACCTACATTTTACCAGGGCCACAAGAATACTACTAATTTAGATATTATTCTCACAGGAACTAACATATAGATTACCAACAAGATGTTTACTTTCCTGAATGAACAAAAGTAATAGGGAAGTATTCCTCTGCATTTCAAGGTAGAGTTTCCTATGAAGGTCAAGTTTTGGAAACTAAAAAGCATGAAGATTATGCAACTAATTTATTTATAGCACTCTTCCACTCCTCCACTTTCAACAGTTTAATATGGTGACTCTTTGGTTACCATCAGTTACACAATACAAGAAGCTTACACTCTTTACAAACTTCCAATTCTAGTAGTTGGCTCTAGCTATTACTCATGTTAACAGTTGGCATAATACAAATAATTTCTTCTTTCTTACACTATTACATTCGTTGGCCTCCTATAGGGGTTGTTTCCATTGTTTAGTTATGCCTTTCAACATAACAAGCCTAATACATTACATTTTCCAAAGGGGAAACCTGCCAATAATTAATGCCAAAACATAACACTTTACCTTGAGAAATGTGTGTTTTAGGAATAGGAACCTAGGACCTAGGCCTTTGAACCTAAATTTAAATGATGTTTTTGGTGGTTTTTTAACATCTCTAAATTCAAATTTCATTATCGACTTGTAATGTTTACTTTTTTGGAAATTAATGATACATACCCATAAATACAAGGTTATTTTGTCAATTCAAAACATCTAGCAAGAGGCAAAATTTAATATGAGAAAATATCATTATCAAGGAATTCAAGAGAAGATTTATTTGCATTTTATTAGAGCATTCAAGATCTCAAGCATCGTGTCAAAGTATTCTTGCATCATGCATATATTTGGAGATAACATTTTGTTTTAGGTTTGAAAGATCAAATCAAGCATTCAAAGTCATATTTCAAGCATCAAGATCCACATCCATAGAAGCCATCTCATAAAAGATCAAAATCAAAATTGCAGACTTCTAAAGGTTTATTCAAGGGTTTGGTGAGTTGCAACATTACATTGTTCATCCATCATTCCTTTCACATTTCATTATTTCAATTCAAGGTTTAATTACCCAAATGGGGTTTGGCCAAAGAAAGCTCACATTCACCAAAAACCAACAATTTTTCCCCTCTTATGGTTGTGTTGCAAATTTTAGGTTGAAGAAGGATTGAAGATATTTTGAAGAGAAAGATTGGAAAAGTTGTCAAAGACGCAAAAGTTGTCATCAAATAATGAAACCTCACCTACAAGTCTAATTTCCAACTTTTTGACACTATAACTCAGATAAAACAAAATCTACAAATTTACATCAGAGGCAGATGTAGGAGCATCTCGAGCATACAAGATACTCATCACCCAAAGAAAATGCATTTGTTTCAGTAGATATTTTTCTAGTTTTGCACTCTTACCTGGTGGGAATATGCAATGTTGATGTCAATTTTTCATGCTTTGGGAGCCTTTACCACACCCCCACAACAGGTTGTATGAGCACATGCAGTAGTGCAGGGAACCTGCTACCCTATGTTGGAGCTTTTTTAGTGGTTGCAGTAGTGTGGGGATACTGCTACCCCATAATGGATTTTATCAGTGGTTGTAGTGGTGAAAGGATATCGCTACCCTGCAAAGAGTTGTGTCACCTTACAGTGTCATGGGGAAATTGCACCCCTGTGGTGGTCATCTAATAAGCTTGCAGTAGTGAGGAGAGTTAGTAATGTTATAACTACTATTACATCCAACCCATGACAGTTAAGTCGTGATGTTGGCATTGTTACAGGATGAATTGGAGGTTTCCACCACCCCATAGATAGATATTAGGTTTCATGCAACATTGTGGTTGGTAGTTGATGTAACCAAAAAAGGTTAATCGCCACCCCACGATCATTTGCAGTTGGTGTGGTGGGGTTGTATTGTAATATTGTAGCCATAGATCCATCCTATGATTGAGGGTGGATATTCAAACATGAATAATAGAAAACCAATAGTCACATAAATTTGGAAGAGAGGAAGAGGAGGGATGGATGAGGGAGATCTGAGAATGAGCCAAAAGCTCGAGGGAATAGAGAAAGGGAGAGATCAGTGGAACAACAATGGTCAGTTAGCAAGGACTGAGTAGGAACTAGATTGTGCATGTAAGAGTGGGAGTAGATTATGTGTATGTTTAGAGAGGCCATGGCAGTCCAACTATTTATAATTTGTAACTGAGTCAATAAAAACCAAGTTTATTTGTAATCAATATTTTATTGTTGGGCAGTGTTTTATGTGTGAATCTATTTTTTGTTTTGAGTTAGTGGGAAGAGGGGAGTACTTGCTTGCATCAATTGGTATTAAAGTAGGTTTTCCTAAGCATGAAGAGTATCCACTATGATTGTGGGTGAAGAGTTTGTGAAGAGTGAAGAAGACTTGAGAGGCCATTGTGGTGCAGGAGCACCTAGGAAGCACTAGGCATTTAGGAAGTCTAGGATGCATTTCTTTTGTTTGAGGTTTATCATGAAGGTCATGTTAAACATTGAACTATGAAGATATCTTAGGGATGTGTTTTATCTCTAGGATATAAGTTGTGAAAGGATGGATGAGTTTAGAATCTCATCTTACTCAATTTTCTAGAATTTGCCAAAAGTTGAAAAACACAGTGTGTTTTACAACTTTGCCACTTGATAACTTACATATCTGAACAAGAGAGAATAACTGATTGAGGAACCATATTTAAGGTGGGCCTTGACCCGAGAGCAAGGTTGGGAGCATCTTTGTTATGATTGCAGTTCTTGAGATCAAGAAAAATAGTGTTTTTGTGTGTTATTTCTGATTTTTGCTTCAAAGAAGAGTTTTAATGAATTGAAATTGTTACTTTGTTTCATGGAGGATGTAATTTAGTGTTTAATTAAGCTTAGTGTGCCATCTTTTATCCTTTTTGATTCATTTTCAATCATTGTTTGTAAATAGTTGGCTTTAACTTTGTTGCTGGTCTGAACCAGACAGTTTGCAAAGAATGGAGTGTTAGACCACTTTCCCACCATAAAAATTGTATGACCCTTTTGGAATAGTGACTATACTCCATTTTTGTAAATATAGTAGGATGTAGGGTTTGTGTGAGCACAAGAACTGTTAGCAAGGTCTTGCCCTAGGTGAGCCAGGAAGAGTCCGGCTAGGGAAGACAAGGAGTGCAGAGCACATAACTTGCACGGGTGATAAGTTTTTGATAAAATTACTTTTGGTGAAGGTAGATGTGAGTCTTGCCAAGACCTGGTGGTCAAGAGGAAGCTCTATCAATCTATTTGGTGTGAGAAATGTCTGACAGTTTGGTAGCAGCCATGAAAAGGCCTAAAAACCCTAGTTTTTGTCCATTTTCAAGTGAAGGTGTTGTACGGACAGTGAAGAGCTAAGACCTCAAAAATATTTGAGAGGTGGAAAAATGAACTAGGAACCCCAAGGAAATATTGGGTTGTTCTTTAGAAAGAATTGAGATTAAGCCTATTTTCTCAGAGAAAAAGGCCTAATTGGGGCTCTAGGCTAGTAGCCTTTTTGAACCCTAAATGAGGGTTTGATGAAAGCGATGAAAAGGTGGAGTATGGTGAACCTTCAAGAATCGTAGAAGGATGGTTTGAAGCTATTGGAGACACCTCTACACCCCTCCAAATATCTAATTGAGTTTTGATGTTAGGTTAGCCTTTAGGGTAGATTAAGGGCTAAGGAAGAGTCAGATACATTGCACCAAGATTGACTTGGTTGGTTGAATGGTGATGGTAGTGGGGTTGGCCAGGAGAACCATGGGTACCTAAACATGAGAAGGGGACTATAGGTCAAGGTGGTGAAAAAAAACACCAAGAAGGTCTTGCAAGCAAGACCTAGAGCAGGAATCTGTGATTGATTCCTCCAACCCCTTCCCCATCACATTAGTTCCATGGGAATCATGTTGACTGTCCTCCAATAGAAATGAGGCTAGGTAGAAGGTTTACAAATCTCTACCATTGAGAGGAAACAGGTAGAAGATATTATGAGGGTGCATCTTCATGAATTCTATTGGGTAGAGGATAGTGGTGAGAGTTTGTTGTAAGGAGAACCAACAAAGGTAGTGAGTATTGATTCTAATTCACTGGTGGTTGAAAATAGAGAGTGTGCCATATTTTTTGGCAAGATGTCCTGGAGATATGGAGATAGTTTCTAGATGAAGAAGGAATATTTGAAGCCATATGAAGTGAAACAAGAACTCATCCAAAGGAGTGGTATTCTGAACTGTATGCAAGTATTGTGGAAAATATTACAAAGTAATGGTGGAAAAAAATAGGAGAGATAATTTGGTTCCATCAGAAGCATTTAAGAATTGGAACTTGAACTAGATGAGGCAATTGAAGCTCTACTATGTCTCTTGGTTGCGAGAAGGTCATCGAATTTGGCTAGGTGAACAAAGAATTGCGATTTTTCATATTGGCAAATATGAGGATGAAAATGTGTGTGATATAGTACCCATGGATGTTTGTCATGTTTTGTAGGTTCAACCATGGCTTTGGGATAGGGATGCTATACATAATAGCAATAGAAACAATTATAAAATAGTAAAGGATGGGAAGAAATATGTGTTGAATCCATTGTAGGATAAACCAAAGGAAGTGGTTAGCAAAATTGCATCAATATGCTCTAATGTGTGTATGAAAGAAGAAAGAAACATCAAAGTTGTTGTAGGTGAGAAAGAAGTGGTTGGGGACCCTTTGAAGGATATAGATAAGGAAATGGGTGTAGTAGGTATGCAGACTGAAGAAAAAGAAGAGGTGGTCCTTGTGAAAAAGGATTAAGAGGAAAGAGAAGAGATTGAAATTGAGGTTGTGAAGGTTGAAGAATATTTGTTTTTGAAGACAGTCGTGATAGAGGATGGGTGGAAGGAAAATATTGTAGCTATCAGGAATGAAGATATAGTTGAGATTTTAGATGTTGTAGTAGATGATGAAATTGCAATAGTGGGAGAAGATGTAAGAGAAAATCCTAGGCAGGTATGTGAAGAACGAATGAAGGTGAAATAAAATGAAGAAGTAATTATAGAAGAAGGGGATGTAGTTGTAGCTAGTGAAGATGATAAGATGCACATTGTAGTGAAAGAGGAGGAAATACAAGTTGTAGTTATCATCAAAGATAAGAATGTTGTAGATGTAGATTGGTGTCTAGATGCTATAGGTTTGTGTATAGAAATTGTAAAGGATGTTGTAGGATTTTGGTGGAGGTGGTTGATCTATAGTGAGATGGATCCCACAAATGAGATGAAAATAATAGAGGGTGTTTAATAGAGTAGGACAGTTCATTATGGACATGAGTCCACGAAAGGAAGGAAGGATGAAGTGGAGTTTTGTTGGAAAAAGATGATGAGATTTCCAAAGAGATGCTGGAAGAGGTGAAATAAGGTTAATTCTCAACACTTGATACACCAATGGAGTATGTTGTAGATTGTTTACAATCTCAAAGAGTGGTTCTATCTCTCAACTCCACCATTGTGAGCCTATGCACACAATATTTCTACCTGGCATGTTTGTTGCAGGAGCATCCAAGGCATACTCGCTATCCTCATAACCTAAAACAAATTATTTGTTTCTATAGATAATTTTCCAGTTTTTCATTCTTACCTAGTGGGAATATTCAATGTTGATGTCAAATTTGCATGCTTTAAGACCCTTTACCGCACCCCAGCAATAAGATGTATGAGCACCTACAGTAGTGTGGGGAAGCTGCAACCTCATGCTAGAGCTTTGTCAATGGTTGCAATAGTGTGGGGATACTACTACCCCGCAAAGAGTTGTGTCACCTACTTGTGGTGTTGTGGGGAAACCGTACCCCCATAGTGGTTGTCTAAAAATATTGTAATAGTATGAACTAGAGTGCCTATGTAAGAGTGGGAGTACATTGTGTGTATGTTGACAGAGGCCATGGAAAGCCAATTTTTTTATAATTTGTAATTGATTCAATAAAAAGCAAGTTTGTTTGAAATTAGTGTTTTATTGTTGAGGTAGAGTTTTTCTTGTGAATTTATTTTCTATTTTGAGTTAGTGGGAAGAGGGGAGTACCTGCTTGCATCAGAGACTCTTAAATTTTTTTGAAAGCCTTGAGCAGACACCAGTTTTCCCATGGGTGAATGAGTCCCGGAAAACCTTCTAAAAGTGTCTTTTGGTGACTAGTACACATCACTAAGACGTCATATCTATAGAATTTTTTTTTTCTATTAGCATTCAACTTTAAATTGAATTTAAGTTTGAATAGGCATGATTTAGTTTATTTTCTATTTTTAGTTTTTCTCCCAAAAGTGTTGTTTAGGCAAAAACCTCTATCCTCAAGCATAAATAAATCAATAGATTCCCTCATTGAGTTGAATCACCTAAGATTTGTAAGTAAATTCTTTGTGTAGATCTCATTTCCTATGAAATGAAGGAAAATAGGTTTATATTTGGTGAACCCTCATCACACACCACATACAACTTGTAGACAATGATTTTGGTTACCCAAGGGTTTATCTAACTCTTCTAGGTTTTTCACCTAAAAGGAGAGAAAATGGGGCAAAAATGCTAATGTCCACACTCAATACTAATGTAAAAGAGATGTGATGTATCTAAATGTAATGTAATAATGAAATAAACTAAAAGAAAGATGATCTATTAATGGTAAACCTAAGAAATGCAAAGTGCTAGAAAAAAAATTGTGATATGCAAAAAAACCTAAGAATGTAAGTGATGAAATAATTGAACAAAATTGGAGAGGTGCACCTGGAATCTAGAATCTGATGTAGAGAGTCTTTGGATTCCTACATAGTTGACTAGAAATGTTGACTGGGACACTTACACCAAGTTGGGTGACTTAGTCTAGTTTCGAGGAAAATCTGCCGCAAGAGGAATCTACCAAATGGGTGTCCAAAAATGTGAAAATAAATTTCTAGGCCTAGTAGTGGGAATAATTCACCACAGATGGTGACTTAGTCCACCTAGAGATTTTTGGAATTTTAGAACAAGATTTTGTTGCACTTTCTTTTTTGATAGGTGTCCAATCCTGATTCTATAGAAAAAGGGTTGAAAAGAGTCTCCAAGCTTAATTAGGGTTATGTTGAATTTGATGTATTTTTTACCACTTTTTGACACCAAACTCTTTGACAAATATACATACAAGGTTTGCAAAAAAACATGCAAAGAGGGGAAAATGGGTTAAGGGTTAGAGTATAGGGGTTTGCCTTGGTCAAACCCCACTTTGGTAATCAAACCCTAGATAATGAAATAAAATATGAAGAGAATGATAAATAAACAACATACAATGTCATAAACTTACAAAACCATTGATGTGTAACTCTGAAGATATGCAATGAAGTTCTCCAATGGATGACTTGATTATGCTTAGAGTGCTTGAATGCTTAATAATTGCTTGAATGATTAGATGGATGGATGCTTGAATGAATGGGGGTTAAAATGAGTGGAAAAACCCTTATTTACACTTGATTTTCCATTAATTCCTAAAAAATAACACATCACAGGCCAACCTCAAGGATAAGAGAATAAAATCCTACCAATAAATTAAAATTATTTTTATTTTTGTGCCTAGTGGGACTAAGTTGCTCCAGGTGGCAACTTAGTCCCACTAGGGAAATCTCACTGGGTTTCAGAGATTAAAGTGCATTAATTTATTTCTAATCTGAATATCCTAAAAAATACACTTAAGAATGGCTAGAAAGTACATTAAGGGGTCATTAAAACATAAGAAAGGATTGAATTAGTTATGACAAGTCTAGTAAAGAATGAGAGTTTGTTACAACTCTTTACAACACTTTGAAATAAGACTTGGTAAGTGATAAAAGGGAGTTATTTAGGAGAATTATAATGAAAGGGTCCTATAAAAGTGTGAAAGTGGGTTACAACACTTCACAACACTTTTACAAGACATCCTATAAGTCTTAGCGATTCTTAAGGGTCCAAGGCCTAATGTGAATGTATTGGCCACATTACAACATTAAATCTATGAAAAATCAAGCCAAAGTCCATAAGAGAGACTCAAGTGAGCATAAAAATTTCAACTATACATTTTTTAGCGACACATTAAGCCCCCACTTTAGTGAGAGGATGAACTTGCTTCAAACTCACAGTAAATTAGCCCAACATGCACATTGAGAGGGATCCAAATGCATTCATGCTAGTAAGATGAGAAGATGAGCATGTGGGTCAATCAAGAGGGATGACTGCTTACCAAGATCAAGATCTCATGGAAGACCCGCCAAATATATGATACAAAAGGAACAGCTAAGACAAAATGATGAAAGAGAATGAAAGAAAGCTTCAATCATTTTTCCAGCCCATTGTAGATTAGATCTAGGCTATTTGTTTGGAACAAGGAATGCATACTCACTTTTGGGTGATGGAACTCATGGTTTTCCATTGGGTGAGAAACTCTAAGCATATTCACTTTGGGGCCATGAAACTTTTGGTTGTTGGTGGGGTGAGAAATCCACATCATACTCTACAACCATAGAACTTATGGTTGTCTGCGGGGTGAGAAATCCTTAAATGTGGCTATGGGGAAAGTCATGCCTCAAAATGGGCTTCCTGCTCAACCATACTAAAGTTATACCTCCTGATAACTTTGATAAGGCACCAAAAAAGAAAATGTCACTGCGGCTTCATGAGACAAGCAGTTTCATATTCTTATCTAACTCATGAACAAAATGCAAATGACACTACAAGAATGCAAGCCATGTTATGCAAGGTAAATAAAAATGAAACGAAAGAGATGTTTTAAAGGAGCCTTACTTATTTCATGGTAGGTCTTTTAACTTAGTGAATACTTATGTCTAATGTCTCCAAAAGAGGATCAACCAAAAGAATAGAATATTTATAAACAGGGGATGGCGCACGCTAATTAGGCCACCTTCAAGTGATAAATGTAATATGATAAGAATTGACTACGCCCTCGAGAGATAATTCTACACCCAATTTCATCCATAAAGTGGACAAACATAATCGTGATAAAGCAAAAAGGCTGCACTAAGAAACAAGAAAAGAAAATTGCAAAATAATTATGCCACGAGATTCTAATTTTAAAGGAATTGCCACATCATCTGTAAGCAAATTACCAGCAGCAAAGGAAAAATGCAAAAAGTAGCTGAAGACATGAGAGCCATCTTGGAAGGCCCTTATGCCAAGTCATACATTTCTGAGTAAGGGTACATCATGTGAAAGAAAAGGAACAAAAGAAAGAGGGGTTTCCCCCAAAAGGAACACACCAAACACATAAGGGACCTATGGATTTTGGGTCAATATGTTTTTTGCTGCATTGTTTTTATTAAAGAGCTCAGAACTATCATCATTCCCCAAATACATAGAACTAGAAAAATGACACAAAGAGAGTGAAAAGAAAAGAAAAAAAATAATTTGTTTCTAATAACATGAGTATACATTTCGGTCTTTAATGCTTCAGATCATCCCCTAAAAAGGAAAATAGGAAAAAAGAAAAAGAAGGACCCTTCAGCCTACCATGAAGAGACATAGGGAATCTCCATGCTTTGCATCATCCCCAAAAGGAAAACACAAAAAAAAGAGAAAAATAAAGTAAAAGGACCATTTGGGTCAACATGGAAGAGACATGGGCTATCTCCATGCTTTGTGTCATCCCCAAAAGGAAAAAACTATGTAGGACATAGAGAAGAATGAAGGTACAAATAGAAGATTGTTACAAAGAGAGGAGAACATCAAATTTCATGTCACGAGGGAACACAATATGCACATATAAAATAATTTAAGAAAAATAAAAATACTAGTAATGCAAAGGCAAGTCGACCATCAAACGAGTCTTTTTCCTCCCAATCTTAATTGGTATAAGAAAAAGGTGAATAACACAGTTAAGGGGTAAGGAAAAATCCATTACTAGGACAAGGCTAGAAATTTCTTGCCCCCACTTAGTGCAAGGAAAGAATGAGCTGAGATAGGTGATGGGAAATATCATGTAATAGTGAGAAGAGAATGTTCTACAACTATTACAAGATAAGGTGGATGGTTTAGGGAACTATTTTTGGAAGGTTAAGTATTTTAAGTATAATGGATAAAGTGCGTCATTCATCAGTGAGATTCCCAAGTGTCCTATGATATGCACAATAGTTGTCATTTTTAGGATGTTTGATTCTTGTGGGAGGAGGCATGGAAATCCATCCTCCATTAATAAGTGCTTCCAAATTTTCTTCAATACTTGTGGGATTTTGAATAAAGGGAAAATCTTTGAATTTATAAGGCTTGTGTTTCTTTCTATATTGTCTATGTTCATCAAGTGAAGGTTGAGGAGAAAAACCAAAGAGAAATTCTTCATTTTTGAGAAGCACCGACTATTCGTAAGGGAGAAGGATATTAGATTATGGGGGAATCAAAGATCACTGTTCCATCATCACGAAGTCCCCAATATTCTACAAGAGGCTTGTTTTCATGAGGAGGATTTTGATATCCTAACCCTGTTGTGTTTTACTCAGTTGGTCTTTGTTCTAAAATTTGATGAATGTCATGTTCAGTTGTTGTGTCACATCCTTGTTTCCTTAAGATGGTAGAACCTTTGCCATAAGTTTCTTCAAGGTTGATT
>VDFB02373365.1:339044997-339069856 GCA_007258455.2 Sequoia sempervirens
TGAGTGAATCCATGGATGGCCTAGCCATAAATGAAACTTATCAGATTATGGAATGAAGGAAAATGTTACATCCACTATCATAGGTCCTATCTGTAATGGAAGGATGATCAATCTTATCGTAGGAAATGCAACATCATTGTGTGTTTTTATCCATGCTCTAGGTTTTTCATAAAATATCTTGATAAATATCATGTAATACCAAAAATTCCTCAGTGATCACATTCTCACCATAGGTGGGATATATGAGTATCCAATTAGTGGGCTTATCATAAATATGTTTGGATATGTAAAGAGGACCATCGAGAAGATTTGGAAGAATATGTTTAGAATAGAAAGTAATATCAACATTTTTCTTAGGTTGGCCCTTACGAGGGATAACGTTTATCACTCCAACCAGATCATCCATAGGATTAATAGAAGTAGTATGTGAAATAGGATTAGGATGTTCGACAATTTTATGAATAGTCATCACATCATTGTTTTGAGTTTCACTAGCTTTGATGAATGACATGGTATGTTTGGGCATTAGATTGGTAAAAATTTGCAAATTTTTATTTGGTGGGGCAACTAATGGATTTCCTTTAACATTGATATTTGAAACAAATAGATGGCCAGAATCAACGAGGTCTTTCACTATGTGTTTAAGATGCTTACACTATTCTGTGTCATGTCAATTTTCTCTATGATAATGGCAATAAGCGTTAGGCGGAATGTTTCAAGGAAAAGGTTTTGTTGGATCTAATGGTGTAACAATAGATAAGGTAATCATTTGTTGCTACAATAGTTGGGTTATGGTGTTATGAAGAGTGTCTGGTAAATGTGTAAACAATCTCTTTAGATCTCCATAGGTAAAGAGCATCGTAGCTTTAACAAATGTTACTTGGTTGTTGATTGGTTGAGGTGGTTGTGAATTGTAAGAAGACTTTGTTTGTTTTTCAAAATGGTTGTGAATTTTTTGAAGTGCTAGGTTCATATTTTTCAGTTTGGTTAATAGTGGACTTGGCATCACAACTACTAATCAAATTGTGATAGTCACAAAGAGTTTTACATAACTGCATGAAAGAGGGAAATTTCATCATGGTCAATTTATCTTGGATGTGAGCTTGTAAAATTTCTATAAACATCTTTTGGAGATGTGGATCAGGAACCTTGACATTGATTTGGGCATATAATGATGGATAGCTTGAGATGAAATCAGTTACTTTTTCATCCATATTTTGTTCACATCTCATTAGATCAGCCAATGTCTTTTTGGGAGTCATATGCACTTGAAAATTATTTATGAAAGCATTAACTAGTTCATTGAATGAATTGAATTGTTTGGTAACTTTGAAAACCACTCCAAGGCAGTGTCCTTTAAGGTCCTAGGAAATAGTTTAGCCAATAGTTTATCGTCAAGAAAAAAGTCACTACATAAGGTTGTGTAAGCATTAACACTATTAGTAGGATCACCTTTTCCTCTGTACTTCTCAAATCTAGGTATCTCAATTCCTTGTGGCATCAGTGTTCTTAATATTTCTAAAGATAATGGACTGCTACAGACATAATAGGTGGGTGGAGCATTTTGACATTGTCTTATGGTGGATATTTGTTGTTGCGTGGAGGATATGGTTTGAAAAAGTTGTGTGATAAGAGGGTTAGTATAAGTGGCATGGGGTGGAAGAGATAGTGGTGATGGAGTGTATGTAGTGGTAGGGAAAGTGAATGGAATGCTAATGGATGGTATGGTGGAAGAGAGAACATTCGATGCCACCTAAGAATTAGGAATCTTAGCAGGAATAGTCAAGGAAGGAATCACATTGCTAACATGTTGCATTGTGGTTGTGACTTGCGGAATGGTGTAGGTAGGTATGGATACTACTGTGGAAGGAGGAGTGTTAAGTCCTCCTTGACTAACCACAATATTTGTTGGTTGGGATGTGCTAGAGGTGGAATGTACATGTTTGTTGTATTTCTCAACATTTTTTTTCATAACATTTAAGCCGTCATCACTTTCGATTAGGTGATGGATGTTCTCTATAGCAGGAATCACATTGGTTGAGATGTTTTCAAGACACAAATCTTGTTGCAAATGTGCTAAATCCTCGTGAATGTTAATGACTTTGTCTTGTGGAATGTGATCATTTTGTGTGTCAACTTGCATGTCATGGGAAGGAAAAGTATTGCTAAAGGTGAGATCCATGCCTAATGCACTATTTTCAATACTAGGAGTAATAGCTCGGGACAACCCAAGGTCCACAATGAGTGTGCTATCATAGGATGCCATGAGTCGGGAACTTCTTCTCACTAAATTATTATCAATAGGGCACCAAAAACTTACACAAGGGAAACTAAAGGTGGGCTAGATTCAAATGAAATTAAAACTAGAAGAAATAAAATGCTAATAACTAAAATTCTTGAAACTATAATAGAGATGTGATAATAGAAAATTGTAATGTAGAAAATTCCTAGAAAATGCCAGAAAATATAGTTTAGAATGTGCAACTAGACTAATTCGCCTAGGGTGGCGAATGAATCCATTGATGAATTTTTTTATATTTTTTCAAAAAATTTAAATAAAATTTGATTTTTTTTAGATGCACAAATGCAACTATAGTATGAAAATGTAGAATTTCAATGTGTTAAAATGATTTGAAATGCAAAAAATGAAAGCTATATGATGTTTTTACTAATAGAATTTTTGAAAACCCTAGGATGAAAAACAATGAAAACCCAATGCAATAATGATGCAAGCTAAACCCAGGATGTAAATGCACTTAGAATCAGAAGTAAAAATGATCTAAAGTCAGGTTCACAAAAATGTAAACAAAGATTTTGGCAGCCGAATGTCATTATGCTCCTTGTAAGTTTTTTCACCTAAAAGGAGGAATGAATTGGAACAAAATGAAATGTTCAACATTCAAGGATTTATTTGATATGGGTGAAATATATCTAAATAGGATGAACTAAATGTAGAAAACTAATGAAATAGATCAACTATTGAATGCAAACTAGGAAAGATGAAATGTTTGAGAACACAGTGTTATATGCAAACATCAACTAGAAACATGCACAAATGAAAATAGAATTGAATGAGACTAAATGGAGTGCACATGGAAACTGAAAGAATATCTAAGAAAAAATTGGAATGTTGTAGAATTCAATGTTGATGCCCACTGGGATGCATTCGCCACTGATGGTGAATCAGTCCATGTTCTAGTAAAATCTATCAAAATAGGTTTTAGGATGCCGAGAACTTAGAACTGTAGGAAAATATTTTTCTAGCCTAGCAATGGGACTCATTCACCACTCATGGTGAATCGTTCCACCTACAAAAATCTACAAATTCAATGGTAAACTCCATGGGTCTTGGTCTGCACTTTTTTGCTTGTCAGGTTATCGAATCTAAACTTTTTGCTTGTCAGGTCTTTAAGAATAAAACCCCAAAATAAATTTGAAATTATTTTCAATTTTGTGCCAAGGGCGACTCATTTTCCACCATGGGAAAATGTGTCCCACTCAAGGCATATTAGTGGGTGTCAGAAATTAATTTGTCTTTCATGCTATTTGTTAGGCTTGTACTCAAAAATATACTTAATTAAGGCTTGTAAGTGCATAAAGGGGCCAAATAAAGCATAAGAAAGGTGTATTTGATGATGACAAGCCTAGAAAAGCATGAAATTTTGTTACAATAATTTACAACACTTTAGAATAAGACTTAGTAAGTGATAAAGAGAGGGGATGTAGATGAATTATGATAAGAATGAGTCTAGAAAAGTCTAAAAATGTCTTACAACACTTCACAACACCTTTACAAGACATCATAAATTCTTAATGATTCATAAAGATTCAAGACCTAATGTGAATGTGTGGGAAACATTGCAACATTAAATCAAGGTGAAATCAAGCAAAATAAGCACAAGAAGGGGATGAAACAAGAAAAAGTAAAAGGCTTACTTTTTCTGTGTCCACAATAGGATGGATGTATTATGATGATTCTATGATGTATGATGTTATGACTCTTTTTTTGTATTTTCATGATGAATACATATGATTACTATGTAGGATGTATGATATTATGTTTGATATTGTATGTATGGATGCATGCTATAATGTTATCAAGGTACTAGTGATTTGTGGATGCAGGATGTGATGTATATTTTTTGTTAATGTCATGATACATGGGTAAAAAAATTAGTATGGTGAGTACTACTAAAAGAAATGATAGATAATTAGATGGATAGATGATTATAGGGATAGTTAGAATAAGAGATGATGTTGATAAAATATCCATGAAATTATTGTTATTGAAATGATTTGATATTTTTATTGCAAATATAATGGATATATGTTTTTTTTTTTAAGTTACGCTAGAGAATGTAGAGAAATTCCTTATTTTGATATATAAATAAGATACTATGCACCAAGGTATGAAGAACCAGGATGGTGTCGTATCTATTATATGGAATTTGACTCTACAAATAAATAGTATTATCCTTGTTCGTACCTAACATACAAAAACATTGTTTGATCTTGTGAGAGAATGAAGCTTGAATAAAAGTTATGCCTTATGAAAAAATGTATAAAGAACTTAGTATGTAAAGGTCATTGTATTTCTTTAGACTATCCCTACACATAAAGTAAGTATTCACCATGGTCATATTACAAGAATATCCAAAAAACATAGCAAATGAAAACAATGAATATGCCCCATTGCATACTCCTCTAGACACAACAAGATATTAGAGATCAAGGTAGGTTCAAGTGAGTGATGGAATGAGAAAAAAAATAAATCAAAAGAAAATACTAACTCACAAAACATATCAAATCCATCATATATCTTGTCAAAGAGATTATAAAATTTGTTAATCCATGATTGTGCCTATTGTAGGAATGATGTATCCATTGAGGCCATGATGTTAGATATTGAATTAGGTTCATTAAGAAATTGGTATGTCACTTATTGATTTGTTCCAACAATGATCGATCCAAATAATTTCAATGAATATTCTACATTTTGATGATTGCCACATTTGTTTTTGCTTAATTTTTCAAAGATGAGGGTGATAGGTTCAATATGGGTAATTATTTTATTGTGGATGGGTCATTTTTGTGATAAATTTTTGAACTTTGTGAAATTTTGAGTGTTTTTAAACATTCATTGAACGTATTATAGGTTTGAACTGTTGATTTTTGGTACCATGCACTTCTCTTGCTCTCCTAGGGTTTTTCACCTAAAAGGAGAGAGGTAGGGCCAAAAATGCTAAAGGTTCTTTCAAATTATGCTATGTATGATGGTATTTAGACTAAATGAAGTAAACTAAATGAAATTAAATGATCTATATGATAAATTATGAATGTGAAACCAAGATCTATGCTATGTTTGAAAACACAGTGTTGTTTTCAAAAAGCTTGAAAGAATGAACAAAAGTGCAATTAAACTAAACAAAAGGTTGTTTCTTAGAATGTGTGCACCTAGAATACTATAGATGAATAGAAAAAAATCTAGAAAATTGATGAATTCTAAATTTGAGCTGACTAGGACTCATTCACCACCCTGGGTGAATCAATCCCAGGTTTGGACTTTTGTACATAAAAGTTATTTTTTTCAATTGGGAACCTGGATCTGCATCTGACTCAAATCTTCACCTTAGGAGAGACTCATTCACCATGCATGGCGAATCATTCCACTTTCAAATTTCCACAACTTCAAATTTTTTGCTTGCACCTTGACACCTGCACAATAATTTCTAACGGAAACTTGATTCAGGATCTTAAAAAATTCCTGCAAAATAGCTTAAAATTATTTTTCTAATGGGGGGTTTTCCTCGGTCAAACCCCTAGGTGGGTAATTAAACCTTGAATGGATAAAAATCTACATAAACCCTAGCCTTAGATGTATTAAAGACTAGGAAAAAGCTGAAATATGACAAAGGTCCTATTATGTTTCTCTAGAATAAGAAATGAAAATATGAATGATATGATGCAAGATATCAACTCTAGAAACATTAAAACACATGAAAAATGGGAATAAAATGACATGAAAATGATAAACAAGCAAAATGCAAACCTTAGTATAAAGATAGAGTTAAAATGGAAGATGCAATCAATATGAAACCAAGTCCTTAGATGTTATTTGGTGGCTAGTTGCACCTCTTCACCCTAGATTCACCATAGGAATCCATCATCAACCCTTTGCAATGTTGGATCTTGACAAAAAGAGTGAGCTTCAAGACCTGCAAAAACCCTAGTTTGCTGCCCTAAAACTTCAACTTTTGCTAATGAGACTTGTCGTGGAAGACTTGACTTTTAGGAATTGCTCTTGAGAAATGATGAAAAGATAAAAAGATGATAAAAGGATGTGTGAAATGACTTGAAATGAGTATTTATATGCAACGACACCTTATTTTCCCATTATTTGGACCTAAGAGGCTAACATTCACTAGAAATTAAAGTTAAATTGATCAAATTCCTGCTTAAATTTGAATTTTCCCTCAAAGGGGACTCATTCACCTCCCTTGGGAAATGGGTCCCACTAGAGGAGACTTATTCACCCAAGGTGGCAAATGGGTCCCACTATTGCTATTTGAAGGTGGGTTTTCGGGGTATGAGATAATTAAATGTTGTTTGTTAGGTTTTATGTGATTTCTTAAGTAAAATGGGCCTCTAGATAAAAAATAATGGGTCTAAGGGGCCTATAAATGTTGTTTTGAAGGGGAAATGACGTGTAGGGACTCAAAAGTGGGTCCAATTATGTGTGAAATTTTCTATTTTCTAAAGAGGGTCTAATTTTCTATGGCACATTTAGCCCCCACTTTAGCACCCATATGACTCTATGTGCATATGTAAGCTAGAGGACTCTAAATAATGCACTTTACTACATAAAATGATACTCATTCAAAAATATGGGAGAACGAAGCCCCTAGTGTAGTAATCTACACAACCACAACATTAGGAACTGCATCCTGCAACACACATTCATTAATTTCCCAAAAATCCTTTTAACTCCTACGAATCCAACTCAATGGTAGATGTATGTCCCCGCTTGATTCCCCTTGCTTTACGGAGGTGGAATCAAGGTAGCAATCTAGCCACGTCGAATAAGAAACATCATATCATAGGGAATTTCCAAGTAACATGCCACACAATGATAGATGTATGATGATGTCAAGTGTGGAATCATGATTCCAACGCATCAAACTCCATTGAAAACAGATTACCCTAGCTCCTCTTACGTTGATTTGAAGAATGTTTATGTTATGAGTTCTTGAAAAGATGATAACCTTATGTTAATGTGTAAAAGTAAAAAGAGATGGAAAGTGATTAAAAGAAGGAGAAGAAATTAACTTTTCACTTACTATTCATTTTACCTTTGTGTAGCTTAAGAGTGACGAGTAAGAGAAGAACATGTCGAGCAGATGGGATTACACACCTTCGCAGCTAGATGATCTTTGTGAGCAGTATCATGAGGTGAGTTGATTCTACAACTTTCATCTTATGAATTTTAAATAATTTAATGATTTTAATGCATGGATAGGTTAATTTAGGGTTCTTGGGAAAAAGTTTACAAAGTGTCCCCTTTTTTTGCAAAGTGTCCCATTTGTTTGCAGAGTGTCCCTTTTGTTTGCAAAGTGTCCTGGTTCTTCACAAAGTGTCTTGTTTCTTTGCAAAGTGTCTCATTTCTTTACAAAATGTTCTAAAACGGTTATAAAGTGTCCAGGGCCATTATAAAATCACACTAGATGAACTTTAGCACACTTGCATGATGAAAAATTTGAGAATTGAAGATATTAGATGAACTTTAGAGCATTTTGTGAAGATTTTGATAGGTTCCCGCCTAGTCACGATAGCAACTAGGGGGAAGACAACTCACATTTATGAGAGATCATGCACTAGCGCTATTAGTGGAAAAGGTAGATCATTTACAATTAGTGGGTATCTATTGGTCATATTTGATGCCACCTATAAGATACCATGATGTCATGTTAATGGCTTTGTGCGGGCGTTGGGATGCTGATACTTGTACCTTGCATCTTCCCAGCAAGGAAATGACTCACTCTCGAGGACGTACACCGCATTCTTCGAGTTCCCATTTGGAGAGAGCGAGTATACTTCTGGGGGGATCGGTCATTCCAAGAGAAGAAGAGAGATATGCAATATTGTTTAGGTGGAACTATACATGATGATAGGGTTAGAGCATGGATTGAGCTTCCCATGCTGATGTATTCACAAGCTCATGTGGTTAGATGGATTATGATGCATATAGTGGCACTGGTTCTCAATCTAAATGGATGAGTGACACACTTAAATGGAGGATTGGTACACCTGATATGAGGGATGTATGCCCCCCCTTGATTCCACTTGCTTTACGGAGGTGGAATCAAGGTAGCAATCTAGCCACGTCAAATAAGAAACATCATATCATATGGAATTTCCAAGTACCATGCCACATAATGATAGATGGATGAGGATGTCATGTGTGGAATCATGATTCCAATGCATCAAATGATGTCGAAAATGGATTACCCTAGCTCCTGTTACATTGATTGGAACAATGTTTTTGTTATGAGTTCTTGAAAAGATGATAACCTTACGTTAATGTGTAAAAGTAAAAAGAGATGAAAAGTGATTAAAAGAAGGAGAAGAAAGTAACTTGTCACTTACTATTCATTTTACCTTCATGTAGCTTGAGAGTGACGAGAAATAGAAGAACATGTTGAGCATATGAGATTACACACCTTCGCGGCTGGAAGATCTTCATGAGTAGGTGGCATGTGGTGAGCTATATCATGAGGTGAGTCAATTTTGCAAGTTTTTCCTTGTGATTTTGGAATAATTTAATGATTTTAATGCATGGATAGGTTAATTTAGGGTTCTTGGAAAAAAGTTTGCAAAGTGTCCCCTTTTTTTGCAAAGTGTCCCATTTGTTCAGAATGTGTCCCTTTTGTTCACAAAGTGTCTCGGTTCTTCGCAAAGTGTCTCATTTCTTTGCGAAGTCTTCTGTTTCTTTGTGAAATGTCCTAAAAGGGTTTAAAAGTGTCTAGGGCTAGTAGAAAAGCACACTAGATGAACTTTAGAACACTTGCAAGATGAAAAATTTGAGAATTGAAGATATTTGATGAAATTTAGAGCATTTTGTGATGATTTTGATAGGTTCCTTCCCGGTTGTGATAGTGACTAGGGGGAAGACAACTCACATTTCTGTGAGATCATGCGCCAGCACTATCAGTGGAAGAGGTAGAGCATTTACAGTCAGTGGGTATCTATTGGGCATATTTGATGCCACCTATGAGATACCATGATGCCATGTTGATGGCTCTTTGTGAATTTTGGGATACTAATACTTATACCTTTCATCTTCCCACTGGGGAAATGACTATCACTCTCAAGGATGTACACCGCATTCTCTGAGTTCCCATTTAGGGAGAGCAGGTATACTTTCATAGAGATCGGTCACTCAGGGAGAAGAAGATCTAGATATGCAATATTTTTTAGGTGGACCTATACATGATGACAGGGTTAGAGAATGGATTGAGCATCCCATGCTACTATATTCACAAGCTCATGTGGTTAGATAAATTATGATGCATATAGTGGCACTGGTTCTCAATCTAGATGGATGAGTGGAAGACTTAGATGGAGGAATGGTACACCTGATACAAGGGATGTATGAGAAGAGGATGGAGGGTTCACCAAAATTAACCATTGATTTTTGGCACCATGCACTTCTTTAGCTCTTCTATGGTTTTTCACCTAAAAGGAGAGAGGTAGGGCCAAAAATGTTAAAATTTCATTCAAATTATATTATGTATGATGTTATTTAGACTAAATGAAGTAAACTAAATGCAATTAAATGGATCTATATGATAGATTATGAAATCAAAACTAAGATCTATGCTATGTTTGAAAATACAGTGTTGTTTGCAAAAAGCTTGAAAGAATGAACAAAAGTGCAAATTAAACTAAACAAAAGGCTATTTCTCATAATGTGTGCACCTGGAATAATGTAGGTGATTGGAAAACAACCTATAAAATTGATGAATTATGAATCTAAGCTAATTGGGACTCATTCACCACCCTATGAAAATCAGTCCCAGTTTAGGACTTTTCTGACATAAGCTATTTTTTGTCAATCAAGAACCTGGATTTGCATCTGACTCAAATTTTCACCTTAGGATAGACTCATTTTCCATGCATGGCGAATCAATCCACTTTCAAATTTTTGCAACTTCAAAATTTTGACTTGCACCTTGACACCTACACAACAATTTCTAATGGAAACTTGATTTGGATCTCAAAATATTCCTACAAAACAATGTAAAATTGTTTGTCTAATGGGGAGTTTTCCTTGGTGAAACCCCTAGTTGGGTAATTAAAACTTGAATGGAGAAAAATCTTCATAAACCCTAGCCTTAGATGTATTAAAGACTAGGAAAAAGCTAAAATATGACAAAGGTCCTTTTTTATTGTTCTAGAATAAGAAATGAAAAGATGAATGATATGATGCAAGATATCAACCATAGAAACCGTACAATACTTGAAAAATAGGAATAAAATGACATGGAAATGATAAAAAAACAAAATTCAAACCTTAATTTGAAGATAGAGTGAAAATGGAAGATGGAATCAATATGAAACCAAGTCCTTAGGTGTGATTTGGTGGCTAGTTGCACCTCTTCACCCTAGATTTCTTCATGATTCACCATAGGAATCCATAATCAACCCTTTGCAATGTTGGATCTTAGCAAAAAGAGTGAGCTTCAAGACATACAAAAACCCTAGTTTGCTACCCTAAAACTTCAACTTTTGCTAATGAGACTTTTTGTGGAAGACTTAACTTGAATTGCTCTTAAGAAATGATAAAAAGATAAAAAAAATGATAAAAGGATGTGTGAAATGACTTGAAATGAGTATTTATATCCAACAACACCTTATTTTCCCATTATTTAGACCTAAGATACTGACATTCACCAGAAATTAAAGTTAAATTGATCAAATTCTTGCTTAAATCTGAATTTTCCCTCAAAGGGGACTCATTCGCCACCCTTGGTGAATGGGTCCCACTAGAAGGGACTCATTCACCCAAGGTAGTGAATGGGTCCCACAACTATTGTTTGAAGGTGGGTTTTTTTGGTATGAGATAATTAAATGTTGTTTGTCAAGTTTTATGTGATTTCTTTTGTAAAATTGGCCTCTAGATAAAAAATAATTGGTCTAAGAGGCCCATAAATGTTGTTTTGAATTGGAAATTATGTGAAGGGACTCAGAAGTGGGTCCAATTATGCGTGAAATTGTCTCTTTTCTCTAGAGGGTCCAATTTTGTATGGCACAAGATTGTTCTTGGACTTTTGATATATTTGAATGGTTTTGGATTTTTGAATATTTTAGGCTATTTTTTGGATTTTTTCATTATTTAGATGTTTTTTAGTTTTTTGCATTATTTGGATTATTTGGATTTTTGTGATTTAGGTAATGAGCTAGGATCTAATTTGACTAAAAGGTTTCAAAAAATTCCCTCATTTAGATGAGGGATCATTTTATAATGGACTAGATTAGATGACCCTAGTTTGATGCTAAGTTATATGGGTAACACTAGATACTAATAAATACTAGGCCATGCTAGGTGTCTACACTAAAATATGATGGATGGATAAAATATGGATGAGGTTGTAGATTTGTGATATATGGAATGGAAGAGAAAATTGATAGATTGTAGATGATGCTCATTAAAAATGGTTCCTTCTCTCCATGTTTTCACCAAGTTACTTGTACAAAGCACCAACAAAGTGGTTTTCACTAGAAGATGATTTTTTTCTTTATTATTTTTATCTATATTTTGGATTTTTCTACTTTTTGACTCTATTGGTTATTTTTTATGAACCAAACTTAATATTACCTTTCCCTGTAAATTTTCAATAATTTAATCATTAGCAAGGGTCAATATTGGCCAACATCTAAGTAAGAATTCTAAGGTCCTTACTTCTTAACTTTGGGCTCTATGAAACCCAGGAGGGTGATCCCAGCAATGTGTTTATAAATATTGTTGTGTATAGGTTGTCCGCCTCCTACAATGATTTAATAACTAAGCCTTTACAACCATGATTCATAGATTGGATATCTAACCTAAATAGCTATTTCAATAATCATGAAGGTGCATTTAACTTGTCAACCCAGGGACGTGAACTTGAAATGGATCAGCACAGTATGTGCACTAGGAACCCAAAGCATCCATTTTTATTCTACAGCTAAGGAACTCATAATACTTAAAGTAAATTGCTTAGAAGGGAATACCATAAATTCCAATCATCGATAAACAACTACATCAAACTAAAATGCAGAACAGAAATAAAAATCCGAGCAAACAAACAGGGCACTACTTTGTCTGGTTTGGCTATAGTAACAATCACATAATGAAATTCTAGTGGCTATAGGAACTTTCGGTGCCAAATTTCTAACTAATTACTAAACAACAAGTATTACTAAACTAATACTAAACTAAAGGATGGATTATTCACCAAGTGGGCCTCCTTGGATAAGTATCCTCTAAAACTAATGACAACTCAGATGCTTGAACTTAGAACTTCATTTTATTCACTGTAAATCATGAGTACAAAAGAGTAATATATCTATATTACTAAAAAATAAAGAATACAAGTACAATATCAAATCGTGCAACCTCCAAAGAAGGAGCATCAGATCTTTATGTATACTATCAACTAAACAAGGTAGTCAACCCCATGACTGGGAGGATGCCATTTATGGAAAACATAGAAAGTGGAGTGGCGGTGGTTATGCATGCATGGAATCTAGTCAGACATGCAGGTCCAGATGTGGATTTAGAACAGCAGCAACACCCACATCTGCTCAACCAGCATTAAAGTTTACTATAAGGCGGTTACATTCAATTTGCATGAGGAATCTTCTACCATCCATCTCCTTTGACCTTTGAGTGATTCTTTTGCTAGACATTACGGTGCATGCCCAGCTAGCAGTGTCTTCCTCAACTTGGCATCCTCAAATTAAATCTGCATGGCAATTTTAGTACACACAATAACTGCATATCTATAACCACCTTAAGGAACATTCATTGACCACATGCAAAATTAATATGGATAGTCCATTTAACATGCCATTATCATTAAAGGTTTTTAGAAATAAGATAAAGCTCAATGTCTATAGTTTGAGGAAAATATCATAAAAGTATCAACACTTAAGGTCAAAGTCTAGGGTATGTGCAGGATCATAATGGGCCAAAAAGTGGTGATATGATGGGTATTTGTAGGGTATGTGGCTGACAACTTTTGTTTACCCAAAATTGATGAAACAAAAAGGGTTTTTAAAGGAAATTCTCATCTTTCCACCAATATAAATTATGCTTTACTTTGAATTTAATAAATAATTATTATTCATTTTCTATTTGAATTACTACTAAAGTCCTAATTGATAGGCTGATTGAAAAACATCTATAGCTTTCAAATGGTATCACATTTTTGAAATCCAAAACATGCATCACATTCTATGTTTCACATACTATAGGATTAAAAAAGTAAAAATTGAATTTCATGAAGTTTTCACCAAGTTAAGGTGGTCAGACATACAAGTTTTTATATTTTTTAAAAGTTGTAATAAAAAATTCATAATTAGTTATTTACTTGGAAACAAATTACAAAAAAATATGCATCACATCCAGACATGAGTCCTCTACTTGTCTAAAATCTTATAAAAAAATATTATCATTTTATTTTGGTTAGGGTGGTTAGACATTACTCTTTTTTTTTCCCGAAATTTAAGTACTATTGCATTGAAATTTCAAATTTTCACCAAATTATAGATTTTAAAAAATAAAAATAAGCCTAGTAGTTTAGAAACTACATTCAATTTTCTACAGATTCTATTCTTTACATATTTTTGAATTAATATAGATAACTTATTCAATTTTTTACGTCAAGTTGCCTAACTCTGATTTTTCTGAATTTTTTGCCACTTAAGGGCTTGTTTTTTCCATGATGATCCTACACATACCTTCTATGATAACTTTAGCAAAGAGATCACAAATTCTACCCAAAACTAGACCATATTCTAGACTCATCATAGGTATCAAACACAAAGTACACAGATGATTCTCAAGGAATTGTTTAAAAGACATAATACCCTAAAGGTTTGGCTAACCTTTTTAATAGTGTCTAACTTAAACATGAGAAATATTATGCATTAAATTCCACACACACAAACATACAGAGATAGATAAGTAAATTTGATTAAAATTTTATGGTTAGTTGTTGATTTGGCCATCAATATTGTAGTATAATTACCTTACTTAAAAACTAGTGCCATATTCTTGGAATATAGTCATTCCTAATACCCACATGATTTAACAATAATTTTCATAAATGTCAATACCTAAAGCCTTGAAAATATTGCATTACATTATTCCCACCTAACATTTCTAACATTCACTTCTTACTAACATCCTTATACATGAATTATTACAAACCTACTATTATACTCAAGCATTTACATACATTCATTGAATTAATGAGCAAGAATAGAGAAATACATATATTGGAAAGCAACAGAGACAAATAAGATAACCATTGATTATATTATTCATAGTTTGTGAAACCAGTACATAGGAGAGAAAATTGTAGACTTTTACTACTTTTTTATATATTATCACTATCATTATTAGAGAACCATGTACATATTGACCAACATCATCCCTAAAACATACTACTAGAAAGTTCAGTATTCTCTTCTATTTTTGGTCTGACCCCTTCAAAGAAAACTACCCACTGACCTCTCTCTCTAATCAACCTTGAAATCCCTTTTATAGAAAAAGGCAGCAAAAATCATCAGGATAAATTACTCATTAGACTTCCCTTTCATTTTAAAACTAACTTCACTTGAATGTAAAATATTCCCCAAACAGTTAAAAGAGTAATCATTTTATAAGACAGGGGAAAGGAAAACACAAAATTCCAAAAAATGTTAGTCAGAGAAGATCCACAAAGCTTCCAAAAGGAATTTTTGTCACAACATCATAAACATACACATCCTCACCAAACTAGAAAGAGTCACTATCAACCCAAAAGAACAAATAAATAGACCAATCAAAGGAAAGAAGTCAGCATAAAGGACCAAAAACCAAGCAATAGCTCAGAAAGAAAACGAGGTGCTACCCTACTTTTCCAACAACATATTAAGTACACCCACTTGGTATCCTTATTGAAATGGGAGAAGCTACCACCACCTCATCATCAGAGTCCATCAAATTAGTCATGGCCGCAAGATGCTGGCGATAGCTAGAATCATTTTAAGTCTCACTATCTAAGGCATCATCTGAGACTTCAATAGGAGAATGATTATTTCCTAGATAAGCTTGATGGTATTTTTTCTTCTTTGATGACTCCCTCTCAAGCCTATTAGGTTTCTTCCCTTTTCCTTTAACCAATTCCTCCTAAACAATTCTGCTTCTCAGATGATTTGCACACTTGACTACATTTTGCATAGATTTCTTACCCACTTTTGTATTGCTCCTCGAAGTTATAGGAATCACAGGGATATCCTACTCACTCTTGGGAGTGTCACTTTGAGACTTAAGAGGATTGAGTCTCTTGGACCTTTAGACTAGGCTGACAGACATACTTATTTTATCCATTTTTAGCAAACTAACTTCACCAAGACACCACTAACAATGTATGAATTCTATCAACTCAAGATTAGCTATCTCCAAGTCTTCAATTACTAAGAACAATTCCACATGCTCCTACTTAAATTCTCAACTCTCAAAGACATCAAATGATGGGAATAACAAGTAGGAAATCTTCATTAAATAGAGCAATTAGAGAGTGTCTACATTAATACTCCAATGAAGCTTGTGTGAGAGAGTTGATAATCAACTACTTTGATTTTTGAACTTCATTCGTTGATCAGACATTTGTGGAAAATCAATGGATAATCAATCATAATGATTAATTATGACAAAGGTAATTGCATGCACTTGATTCCTTTCATCCAAATGGATAAACACCCACTCTGTCTGCATACTTAATCACATACTTAGAATTTAATAGAACCTATTGTGTCATATTTATCCGCTCTCCTATGGGAATTAATTTGCTTGCAATTCATCAAAATAACACAATGGGGAGTGATCATGATTTGATCTTAGAATATCAGCCCATACTCTACCTTACTTCAATTTCATCTTCCAGTGTATGCCAACATCTAACAGAATTGATAGCCATGATCAAAAGGATTTCCCAAATCTTCAACACATGCCAAAAGGAACTAGTTTTATTATGATGCCTATTTTAAACTTAGTGTCATCTCGGCCAAATTTTAGCAACACTTTATCTCCACTAAATTCCATTTGAACACCTAAAATTATCCGCATCATCGTCACTCACTTGCCCACTGAGAATGAGAGGTACAAGTGGGCCCATCACGAGATGGAAGGGAATGGTCAGGATTGACTCACATCACCCAACATCAACCGTTGATCTCCTCTCTTATAAAGCTTTCTCCATCTCCAAAATATGGTGGGTCCCTCCATGAAACAACATGTGCCATCTTTTCTGCTAGCCTGTGACATTTTGGGTGGTGGGGAGCAATGGATATTTGACCACGTCACCCAAAAACCACCATAGATCTCCCTATAATACCACTTGTGGATCACAAAAGGATATTGGGCCCACTAGATAAAGGTAACACATGTCTAGTTCCTGCTAGCCTGTGTGATTATTTCAAATTAATACATAAAACATATGGGTGCACAAGGAATGGCTCGGATGAAGACACATGTTGTGACATCAATCATTCATATTTCTCATAGCTCTACCTACTAACCCTTTAGAAAGGAATGGTCCCACCATTAGGCATGACATGCAGCAACCGTCCATCAGCCTATTTGATTATTTTAATGAAAAATAAAATAAAATGGGCATGTAGGGAGTGGCTAGGATGTAGCCATATTACTAAATGACTGCCACTAATCTTCATTTAATACTGCTTGCTATATTCATTGAGGAGACTGAGCTCGCCAGTGAACAAGATGCATGGCCTACACTTGCTAGCCCATCAAAATAAAATAATAAGTAATGGGTATGTGCAGGATCATGGTGCGCCAAAAAGTGGCAATATTATGAGGGTATGTGGCTGATGACTTTTTTTTTACCCAAAATTAATGAAACGAAAAGGGTTTTTAGAGGAGATTCTCAGCTTTCCAAAAATATAAATTATGATTTAATTTGAATTTAATAAATAATTATTATTCATTTCTATTAGAATTACGACTAAAGTCCGATCGATAGGCTGATTGAAAAACATCTATAACTTTCAAATGGTATCATATTTTTGAATCAAACATAATTATATAAGTTAAAAAAAGAAAAATTAAATTTCATGAAGTTTTGACCAAGTTAAGGTGGTCAAGCAGAGATGAGTTTTTATATTTTCTAAAGTTGTAATAAAAAATTCATAATTAATTATTTACTTGGAAAAAAATTACAAAAATATGCATCACATCAGGACGTGGAGTCTTCTACTTATATATAAAATCTTACAAAAAATATTATCATTTTATTATGGTTAGGATTGGTCGGAGCGGAGACACCTACTTCTTATTTTTCCCCGAAATTTAAGTACTATTGCATTGAAATTTCAAATTTTCACCAAATAGATTTTATTTATTTTTAAATAAACCTAGTATTTTAGAAACTAAATTCAATTTTCTACAAATTCTATTCTTACATATTTTTGAAATAATATAAATAACTTATTCAAATATTTACGTCAAGTTGCCTAACACTGATTTTTCTAAATTTTTTGCCACTTAAGGGCCTGTTTTTTGCACGATGATCCTGCACATACCCTAATCAAAATGCTCGAGCACATGGGGAATGGTGGTGATTGGCTCGTGATGATCAAACGGTTGGTGCAAAAGTTATTTCTACACATGTCACAAGCATTTTTTTTAAAAGAGGTCCATGACAAGGAAAAAAATGATCGGGGACATGAAGAAAAGGATTAAGGCCCTAGGAAAATATTAAAACCTGATCATAGACCTAGGCGAATTTTCACAAAATATTTCAGCCTCAAAAAATAATGACAACAATTTAGAACGGTCATGGGCAACAACCAATATCATTAGGACTTAGGGGCCAATAAAAGAATGATCTTGATAGCACGAGTCACAACTTAAAATACTAGGAACCTGCATTAGAATTTAAACAATAAAATAGAACATCAATCAAGAATTTTAGACTCAAAGGTTAAAATGGAAAGGTTTTGACAACATAAAACATAAAACAATAATGAAGGACATATCCCTAAGCCTCATGTAAAAGGATTAAACCTAATTTTACAAGATTTTAAAATGGAACTAAAGAATATTTTGAGGGGTTCCATCAGTGGCTCCTATTGGGGACACATTCCTTTCATAGGCATGGTGAGATCCAAGAATCTCAGGTTGAAGTAGACTGGGTATACAAAGAGAACCAACAATAGGACTTGCTTGGACCAGGCAACAAGACCAGACCAAAACAACCAACATATATATAGTATTTACATAAGTTACAAGATTAAACCTAGAGATACAATCTCTATCTTCTTTTAAGCCTTCCTATGAGGTGAAAATTTTCAATCTACACTCTACAATTCCATTAGGCTTCAAATTTCTTGGTGGCCTCAAGCCCCCAAACTTAGGGCTGATACCTTCCTCTGTCAAAAGCCTTATTTTCCACTGTCAGTATCATGCTAAGGCTGAAAAATTTCTCATGAAATTCCCACTCACTAATCATGTTGCATTCACTAGACTTAACCACTATGGACAAGTGTTTGAATTTAGTATTATCATGATTAACCCTATCCAATTGGAAGCCATAATTAGATTCTAACTTGAATTGATAATCAATGTAGCATTTTGTCTTGTTCAGTTCACAATCATACCTTAGCAAGTCCTCCTCTAATAGGATAGGGAATTGGAAATACTCATAATCCATTTAATCACTATCACTATAAGGGCTAATATCATATTCATTTTGTGTGATGAACAACAAACATTCATACACATGCTTCTATTCAAATTGGTGTTCTCATTCATTAGGGCAGTATAAACAAATTATACTACCATATGCTTCACTTCCTTGGGAAAGTGATTTATCAGTCCCCATAGCATTTTTACTCTCATTCATATTAGGGTTAGCACTATCCATACCATCCCAAGCACCAAAAAATACTTATGTTCTAGGTTCATTAATATACTCCAATCCTTTCTTCCAATCATTGCTCAATTTGAAATAAAATGTTTCAAAGGATGGATCAAGTAACTCTATATTAATATGATCAATAGGAAGGTATTAAAGTGCACCATCAGTGGATAGGTTTGTTAGCTCAAAGGTGTAGGACTGGTTGCAACTTAAACATTCCTTATTTTCAACCAAGTAGATCTCATTGTCTCAATACTAACTTCAAGCCCAATATCATGAACACAAACATTCTTATCTTGAAATTCATCATCTACCATATTGCTAGGACAATCCAATTATGATATAGCTGAACTGTATTTCAAGAATCCATCATACACAATCTATCCATCTACTGATGAAGGAAAAATCTCACATGAGTACTGGTACATTTTAATCCTTTAGGCAAGAAGGATTCCTTCATGTCAACCTCACAAAAAGATTCAATTTCCTGATGATTATAGTCAAAATTTTCATTTTCATTATCTTGGTCACCAACCTTCAAAGGTATATCAATAGTTCCTACAAATATGACAATATCATCATACACACTACTAGACATATATTCTTCTTTTGGAACATCCTTATCCATTTCTTGGGAAAACCCTTGATCTCTGATGGTAGGATGAGAACCCCTGTCATCACAAGACATCATCTTTTTCTTATATTCACATTTAGCCTCCTTAACAATTCTGATCCAACCAATTATTTGATCAAAATCTTGAGGTTTCAATTCCTTGGGAAAGGTACTAAGCATGTCTCATAAATGTCACATAATAGTTTGATACATATTGAATCTTTAGGTCATAACCTTTTAGGTATTTCTAAAAAGGAATCCAAAACTCTTGATAACAATTCATAGGGAAATTCCCCCATATGTTTCTTCATGTTGGATAATCTGAACAATACCTAGTCATTATCACTTAGAATTTGTTGAATTTCATCTTGAATTCATTCATCATTAATATTCTTTGAAAGTGAATAAGATAATGTGTCAAAAACATCATTACCTTGATCATCTCCTTCATCCTTATGTATTCCATTCGTATGATGTGCATCAATACAACAAACATTTGCAGCCATATATCCCCTTGTCATTTAGTATTTCAGAGTATTTTCAATATCAATGGTAGTGTGACATGCCTAATGAAATGTTGTGGGTTCCTTATCCCTTATCAAATAACTCATTTCATTATCAAATTCACCTAGGTATACAATGAAACATTCTACATCACTAGGTCTTACATGCTCAAGAATATCACTTACTGCTTTTGTAAATTTGAGGTTAAAAGTAGGAACCAACTCATCTTCATTTCATTGAATTTCCATAAATATTTTTCTTATTACATTTGGACTAATCCTTTCACCAAATTCTTCCAAAAATTATATCATGAAGTCATCCCATGAAGCTATAGAACACACTAACAAATATGAGAACCAGTCTCTAGCATCTTCCTTCAAAGACTAAGCAAAAAGCTTCATGACAACATCCTCATAATCTACCTCAAAATCACCCATTAAATACATGAATATATTTAGATGTTTAGAAGCTGACACAAAAAAATTCCCTATAAATTTAGGCAAATGTTTCCTAATATCATTGGGAATCTTATTAGGAAAATCTTGAGTATCACTAAAATTCAATGGCTTATATCTCTCTATAGAGAATTACCTTTGATATCATGATAAAGGTCGCGCACCCTACATACTGCTATTTTATGTTCCACCAAGTGATGTAGGGGATTGATACATCTCTCTTTTATTCTTATTCAATCCTTAAATATCAACTTCATAGTTGATTATCCATTGTTGTATTCCTTTATTTAATCATGATTTGCATAGCTCAAACTCACTTATGTTTTAAAATTTTCTTAAAAGTATGTAAAATGGCTACCATTCCCTCTATTTGTACTTAATTCACATAATATGGAAGAAAAATTTCTCACCAAATAATTTCAATATGGTTTTCAAATGAATTTATTTTTTCTTGAAAACCAAAACATGGGAAAATACTCGGATATACTGTAGTTGTTCTAAATTGTTCTTTTGACTAGAAAACCATGTAGATCTACAACTTTACTCATGTCTTCATCCAGTTCTTTGCATAGAGTCACCACCTCCTTTTTAGAGGAAAAGCTTCAAAAATATGAAGTTTCTTTAACCAATTGATTTCACTATCAGCTTTCTTAATCAATAAAGTCACACATAAGTTCTCTATAATTTTCTTATTTTTTCTCCAGCAACCTTTTATTCCATTTCATTGGAGTCTCTCAAACAATTCATATTGGTATAGAGGCTTTTAGAGTTGCCACACACTTCTAGTGAGAAATTCTATAATTATTCGTAGACTTGTAGTAGATGTTGATAACACTAGAAAGTCTTCAAAGGAGACAACAAATTCCCTCAACATCTTGGAAGATTGACTCATTGATAGAAAGCTAGACTTGGCAATACACTTTGCTAACAAATATTTGACTCTTTAAGGAAAGATGATCTTGTAGAAAAAATTTTCTTAGGTCTTTCCCCAGCGGAGTCACCATTTTTGTTGGTTATTTTCTATGAACCAAACTTAATCTTACCCTTCCCTAAGAATTTTCCATAATTCAATCATTAGCTAGGGTCAAGATTGGCCAACACCTAAATAAGAATTATAAGGTCCTTACTTCTTCACTTTGGTCTCTGTGAAACATGGGAGGGTGATCCCAACAATGTGTTTATAAATACTGATGTGCCTAGGCATCAAACACAAAGTACACAAATGATTCTCCATCAATTGTTTAAAATAAATAATACCCTAAAGGTTTGGCTGACATTTCTAGAAGTGTCTAACTTAAACATGAGAAATATTATGCATTAAATTCCACACACACAAACATACAAATATTGATAAGTAAATTTGATTAAATTTTTTTCCTCAATTGTAGAATTGGCCATCACAATTATAGTATAATTACCTTACTTAAAACAATTCCATATTCTTGGAACAGAGTCAATCCTAATACCCACATGATTTGACAACAAGTTTCATACATGAAAATACCCAAATCCTTGAAAATGTTGCATTATAGTATTCCCACTTAACATTTCTAAAATTCACTTCTTACTAACATCCTTATACATGACTTATTGCAAACCTTATGTTATACCCAAGTATTTACATCCATTCATTGAATTAATGAGCAAGAATAGAGCAGTCCATCCACCGAAAACCAACTGAGAAAAATAAGATAACCATTGATTATATTATTCATAGTTTGTGAAATCAATACATAGGAGAGCAAACTAAAGAGACTTTATACGACTTTATTATATATTATCACTATCATTATAAAAAAAATATGTACATATTGATTGAATTCATCCCTAAATCATACTACTAGAGAGTTTAGTATTCTCTCCTATTTTTTGTGTGACCCCTTCAAAGAAAATTACCCATTGACCTCTCTCTATAATTAGCCTTGAAATCCTTTTTATAGAACAAGGGAGCAACAAGCATCAAGCTGAATTACACAAATGTACATTTCATTTTCATTTCAAAATGAATTTTACCAGAATGTAAAATATTCCCCAAATAGTTAAAAGAGTAATCATTTTATAAGGTAGGGGAAAGCAAAACAAAAAATTCCAAAAATTGTTAGTTGGAGAAGACCCACTAGCCTTCCAAAAGGCATAATTTTCATAGCATCAAAAAAATGCACACCCCCACCAAACTAGGAAGAGTCGCCATCAACACCAAAAGCAAAAATAAATAGACCAGTCAAAGGAGACGATTCAGCACAATGGACCAAAAACCAAGCAACAACTCATAAAGAATTCTAACAATGTATGAATGAATTCATACATTGTTAGTGGTGTCTTGGTGAAGAATTCTAGCAATAACTTCACCAAGACACCACTAACAATGTATGAATTCTATCAACTCAAGATAAGTTATCTCCAAGTCTGCAATTACAAAGAACAACTCCACACGCTTCTACTTAGATTCTCAAATCTCAAAGGAATCAAATGATGGGAATAACAAGTAGGAAATATTCATTAATTATAGCAATTGTAGAGTGTCTGCATTAATGTTCCAAGGAAGCTTGTGTGAGACAACTGATAATCAACTACCTTGATTTTTGAACTTTAGTCGTTAATTGTACATTTGATGAAAATCAACAGATAATCAATCATAATAATTAATTATGAAAAAGATAATTGCATGTGCTTGATGCCTTTCCCCCAAATGGATTAACACGTACTTTGTCTGCATACCTAACATTTAATAGAACCTATCATCATGTCATATTTACATGCTCGCTCATGGGAAATAATTTGCATGCAATTCATCACAATAAGACAATGGGGAGCAATCATGATTTCATCTCATAATATCATCCTATATTCTGGCTTACTTCAATTTCACCTTCCCACGTATGCCAACATTTGACAAAATTGAAGGCCACAATCAACAGAATTTCCCAAATCTCTAACATGTTCCAAAATTAATGAATTATAATATGACACCTATTTTAATCTTAGTGTTGTATTAGCCAAATTTTAGCAACACTTTATCTCCACTAAAGTCCATCAGAGCCCTTAAAATAATCTGTGTTACAGTTGTCCACTCGCCCACTAAGGAATGAGAGGTACAAGTTGGCCCATCACAGAATGGTAGGGAACGGTCAAGATTGACCCATGTCACTTGACATCAACCATTGATCTCCTCTCTTATAAAGCTTTTTCCATCTCCAAAATCTGGTGGGTCCCTCCATGAAGCAATAGGTGTTACCTTGCCCACTAGCCTACAACATTTTATAAGTATAAAATAAAATCCAACGAGGTGGCACAACCACTATATATCTCTCTCTCATACCGCTTGTGGATAACAAAAGAATATAAAAAACACTACATAAAGGTAACACATGGCTATGTGTAGGATCATGATTGGCCAAAAAGTGGCGATATGACTAGTATGTTTAGGGTATGTGGTTGATGACTTTTTTTAACCCAAAATTGATGAAATGAAAAGGGTTTTTAAAGGATGTTCTCAGCTTTCCACCAATATAAATTATGCTTTATTTTGATATTAATAAATAATTATTATTCATTTTCTATTTGAACTATGACTAAAGTCCTGATTGATAGGTTGATTGAAAAACATCTATAGCATTCAAATTGTATCACATTTTTTGAATCTCATGAAGTTTTGACCAAGTTAAGTTGGTTAGATATATGAGTTTTAATATTTTTAAAAGTTGTAATAAAAAAATCATAATTAGTTATTTACATAGAAATAAATTACAAAAAAAAATGCATCACATTGGGACATGAGTCTACTTATAGCTAAAACATTATAAAAAAATATGATCATTTTATTGTGGTTAGGGTGGTCAAACATACACCTACTTCTTATTTTTTCCCTAAAATTTAAGTACTGCTACATTGAAATGTCAAATCTTCACCAAATAGATTTTTTTTCTTTTTAAATAAACCTAGTAGTTTATAAACTAAATTCAATTTTCTACAACTTCTATTCTTACATTTTTTTGAAATAATATAGATAACTCATTCAAATTTTTACATCAAGTTGCCTAACTCTACTTTTTAAAAAAAAATCATCACTTAAGGGCCTATTTTTTCTATGATGATCTTGC
>VDFB02373365.1:339070861-339086811 GCA_007258455.2 Sequoia sempervirens
TTATAAGAAAAAAACATAAAGTAGTATAGCCTAATTAGTAGTAAAAAGTGTATTGACTTAGTGAAGGACCTCCTACTAAAATTTAATACCTTGAAGTGAATGAGTAGCAAAGGTATGCTAAGATAATGTACCACATTATCACCCCTTACCTTGGAAGGATGTGGTCCTAACTATTAGTGTAGGTTTTTTATTTTCCTTATGTTAGTGAATATTTAGTTTTACTACATAGATTATTAAGCTTGCTTAGGTTATATTAAAATGGTTAGGATGAGGATATGTGGCATAATCCATCAATCACATGTGCAACTCACACCCACCTTTTGGTATTTGAGTCTCACACCCTATTTTGGATTTATTAACCACCTCTTATAACCATTTCTTGTCTTTAACTGACTAGGCATAACCATGTAATCTAGCATTTACCAACTAGGTAAAACTCCCACCTATTATGGGAACTTGGGAGTTATTACTCCTCTTGGAATTATCTACCATTATTTGGCTATATAAACAACACTCACCCCTTCTCTTGGCTAGTAATATGGAATGCTAGTTCAATATTAAGAGAGTGTTGAGTTGTATTCATCTCTAGATCTCTTTTATTTCTTTCCTTCAATCATTTTGATCTTGGGTGATTTCACAACCAAATCTAACACTAACAAGGAATAAATGTCACCTCAAAAAGAGAAGAGTACATGGTGAGTATCTTCAAGTTAAGATAATGTACCTTTAACCACATTAAACCATTAGTTGATGGTATTAAAAGATTATAGAAACAAGTTTTGTAGTGTTCCTATGAAGAATGAGCCTATCTGATGATGCTTGATTCAAGGGGGGTCTCCCTTCTTCTCTCCACCTATACATGTCTTGAGGAACTAAGGATCTTGAAGCTTGCCTTATACGACACTAGATATAACTTGGGGTAAAACTTTCATTCTACCCATTTTATATATCTTTTAGTAGATGAGGTTAAGCCATCCATTAGGTGATAAAATCCACAAGCATGGCTCCTACTAAATTAGATAGAAGATACTAGTGTTTCTATAACTCAAGATCACACATAACACAAGATAAGATCATATTTTTCTTGTATTCTTTGGGTATGCATAAAATGTATAAGTTAATAGTTCATTTGATGTCTAATATCATACATAACACATGGAGAGAGCATACACACATGAAGCCTACCAATCACAAAAAGGGCATGTGCATGAAGATGTGGCACAAAAAAGTGACCAAATGCCCAAAAATGAATAAAACACATTCACTTTTTAAAGAAATTAAAATAACGTGATCATGTTATGGCTCAAAATTATTTAGCCATAACACAATAATTTTATTTAAAAAAATAAAATGCATGTGTTATTATAGGAACAAAACATGCACATGTTTCAATGAAAGAAAAACATGTACATGTTATTATCAATAAAGTTATAAAAATAAAAAGACTGTCCTTTTTGCTCACTTGTGGTCCACATTTTCTATAGTTGTTTTCCTTCCCTCAACTAAGAATAATGTGAATGTGTTTTGCTCTGTCCGATCTTGCTTCACAATGCTACATTGGAGAAGAGGTAAGTGATTTTTATATGTTTGACTTAAAAAAAATTTGCATTAGGAAAAATGGACTATTTTTATCAATTTCATTTTTTTAAAATATATAATGAATCATGTAAACCCTGGTCCACAAGAAAATTTAAATGATGAATTTCCTAAGGAAAACCCTAGGATGACTAATCCTCATCCTACCCTTCAATCAAATGATGGATAAATCCAAGAAGATTTGTTAGGGCATCTAGAGAAAAAAAAGTTGCAATTCATGAATTAGTTTCAAAATTAAGGGGTTCAATATCAAACGAGCATCACAAATCCCTTGCCTCAACATTGGAAGCCATGTTGATGAATGTTGACACCATCACAAATCAAATAAACCAATTTAAAACTTATAGATATTCATGTGATCAATATTATGCAACAAAATTGTCCTATGATGATGTGAAAAAGAAAGACAAGACAACAAAGCATTTGGTATCTTTTTACAGATCCTAAAACCAATCAACCTATTCCTTTGAATTCAAAGAGGTTTCCAATACATTTCTATAATCATGAGGAGATAAGAAATAGATTTTGGTATAGGTGGTGGATGGTATTTGACCAAACTCCATGTAATAATGATGAGGTACCACTATATTTTCTAACAATACTATACTATGAGTTTATCCTTCATGAAATACCCAATTACTTTGATATGAGGGTGTTTCAAGGTAGAGGTGGAGGCTTTGCACAAAATAGACTAGGATCTTGTCAAGTAGATAATTGTGTAAATTAAAGAACACTAGTATAAAGACCTACATATCACATTGAACCATAGATTTTTGTGTTCCTATGTACTCTCTAACTCTTCTAGGGTTTTTCACCTAAAAGGAGAGAGATAGGGCCAAAAATGCTAAGGGTTCATTCAAATTATGTTATGTAAGATGTTTTCTAAGCTAAATTAAGTGGAGTAAATGCAATTAAGTGATTTAAATGAATGATTATGAATGCAAAAACTAAGATTTAAGCTATGTTGGAAAACATGCTATGATATGCAAATAATGTACTAAAAGATGAAATTATGCAGAACATAAAGGAATGGAATGAATCTAAGTGCACTTGGGAAAGATTTGATGAATATGGAATGTTGTGATTGATGACTGGGGTTAGTGAAATTTTATAGTCATACTCATTCACCCAGGGTGGCGAATTAGTCCTGCTATTGGTGAAAAAAAGTGTCGGAAATAGGCTTCTGACTGTTGGGATCTCAAATTTGACAAAATTCAGATTTTCAATCTTAAGGTGGGACTCATTTTCCACTGGTGAAAAATTAGTCCTCTCCAGAAATTCTGAGAAATTAGGTGACAACTCTGCTTGTTGGGTTGCCAAAGTTAATTCTATAGGAAACAAAGAGAAAACCTTCTCCAAGCTTGAAAGATGATTAGTTTGAATTGAAGCGCCTAGTTGACTTTTTGACCAATCTTCAACACCAAAATGCTTCTTAAATCTACATACAAAGGTCTGCAAACACACATGCAAGAGGTGAAAGATGGTTGAGGGTTAGCAAATAGGGGTTTGCCTTGGTCAAACCCCACTTTTGGTAATCAAACCCTTAATGAAACAATAAAATGCAAGATAATGATAAGCTAACAACATGCAAATGCTATCAACTTACCAAACCCTTGAATGATGTAATTCTGAAGTAGTGTCAATGGTCGCTCCAAAATGCTTGAATAGTGCTTGATGAGATGTTGTAAGATGCTTGAATTCTTGAGATGAATGAAAAGATTGCTTGAATATGATGTATGAATGTTGGAGGATGAATGAGGAAATGTTCATACCTCTCACAAGTTGACATCAAGTGTTTTTGAATAAAAACATAAAAGGAAGTTTAAATATTTTGAATTGGGCCAAAGGGGACTCATTCGCAACCCATGGCAAATGGGTCCCACCTAGGACCTAGAAAATGGCAGTCAAGAATTATCTTGTATTTAATGTTGTTTGTCAGCTTATTCCAAAAATACACTTAATTAAGCATATGAGGGCATAAAGGGACCAAATAAAGCAAGAGAAAGGGATAGATAATGAAGTTATGCCTAGAAAAATGTGAAATCTTGTTACAAGACTTTACAACACTTTAAAATAAGACTTGATTAGTGATGAAAAGGTGATTTTTAGGTGAATTGTAATGAATAGAGTCTAGAAGAGTGTATAAATGTCTTACAACACTTCACAACACCTTCACAAGACATTTTTCTTTGAATCAAGACCTAAAAGGCCATGAAAACAAAAAGGGGCCATTTTTCTAAGGCACACACATAACAATTCCAGTAGCCATTAAGGAGAGTATGGAGGTGCAAAATCTCCATGCAATTGTTAGCTTGACAAACATGATTATAGAGAATGGCACACTAATATCTTGGCATTTTTCGTCATAGGATTGTGCACTAGCTTAACCATATAGTTGTAGTACCCCTTGCTTTCATATATTCCCAAACTCTTGTAATCTATGCTTTGGCAGAGATAGTCATGAAGAGGGTGTAGATGGTTCCAACTCTCATGTAAGTTCTTTGGTGGAGCCTAGAAAATTTATGGTCATTTTGAATTGATCAGGTCTTTGAGGTTTTGAAATTCCTCAATTGTATCCAATTAGGGTTTTAAACTTCAAATAAAGATTAAACCATCCTAAAACCCTAAATATTTCATGCCTTTGTTATTTTTTTAATTCATACCTATTGTATCTAGTCACCAAAATTTTAGTTATAACTTATGTTAGTTGTGGTTGTGTTTTGACTAGCTCCTTTATCTTTCTCTTCTAGGTCGCTACCCAATTTTAATATTTGATCAATATCCTATGCTAGTGGGTCATGGAAATAATTTTTTCCTAAATCTTATGGTGCCTTGGCATGATCCATTTTAATTCACAAAGTTAAGGCATGTGCCTTATGTTATCTTTAATTCATGTAGGTGTTCAATTTCCATTGGTTCCCCACCGTCCCACATGACTAAAATATTCAAAGAAGGAACAGTGTGAGATTGTTGGTGGTTGCCACGTGGTGATTTTTTATTCCATCATATTATCCCTTTTCATTGCATTTTTCCTCCTTAATGTTGGCTTCGTTGAAGAGATGGGTGATGAAAGGGTGAGGATATAATAGTCATCACATTATTTTAATGCATCACATTTGTGTTCCAAATTAAAGAAGACCTTTTTGTTATGTGTTATGAGTAGAATGTGACATCAACATAGATAGGTGGCAGTAGCCCAATATCCTATGGTGGGTTCCTAGTTTGGCCTAGCAAGAGTGTGGGGTGGCGATAGGTGTCCTAGTGGGACTAGGTTCTTGGTTTACAAGGCATCATTTTCAGTGGCTTAGATTCTTAGGAGTGATCAACAACCGCATTTTAAAGTTTCATTGTGACCAAGTTCTTTGTTTACAAATAATTTTATGAGTGATGAGTAGAATTTGACATAAGCGTGGATAGGTGGCAGTAGCCCAATATCCTATGGTGATATGGTGGGTTCCTAGTTTGGCCTACCAAGAGTGCAAAGAGGCAATAGGTGTCCTAGTGGGACCAAGTTCTTGGTTTACAAGGCATAGTTTTCAATGGCTTAGATTCTTGGGAGTAATAAATGACCAAATTTTAAAGTTTCATTGGGGAATGTATCTTGATTTTCCATGCTTGATCTGACAAACACTATTCAAACTACAACGGTCAAATACTCCAATTCATGAGAAAAATCTAGAAGTGATTCCTTAGTGAAATTCCCAGCTACCAGCTCAAATTGGATCAACTTTGGATCAATTTTCCATGCTACTCCAATGTTGAATTCATTGTGCAACAACGTCATTAATCCTTTATGTGTTGTAGAGGTTAAATTCTTCTATTAGTGTATGTTTTTCTAGGTTTTTTTGTAAATTTCATAGGCACTCCATACCTACATTCATGTGATCATCATTCTAGAGTCTACTCGAGGTTTTAGAGACTTTATGGCTTGGTTTTTGCTCAGCTCTAGAGGCAATTCAATTTTTTATAATCTAATCTAGGATCATCTTCTTCTAACCCTATTTAATCACATCATCATCATCATCATCATCGTCGTCGTCGTCGTCATCCAAGTTAATCACAACAAGAGGCCTAATGACAATATCCATGGAAGGTGCTTGTTCTTGTTGTGGTCGATGTATAGGATTTTCTTGTTGCGGAAAAGGTGGAAAATCATTGTGCATTGATTTGAGTTGTTTTATTTTGAGTTTTTAATTCATTTTTTCTTGTATTAGATGAACAATAACACAACATATATTCCTATGCTCTCTAGCATTTCAGTTTCTTTTTTTTGGTTTTCAAATTGTGATTATGCAGAAGTTGGTTTATCAACAATAGGTTCCTTTTCTTCCCACAAGGGATGAACATAAGGAAGCATGGGATGTTGTTCAACCACTTTCTCTTTAACTTTATAAAATTATTTTATTTTAAGATTCACAACAAGACTTGTCTCATGGTCTCTTATAGGAAATGGGTGAAGGATTGTTATTGGTTGGTCTCAGTTACTTGGAAGATATTTTGGTTCAATCATGGTTTCATCATGGATGGTAGGAGGCTCAATCATGGGTTGAGGCATATTGCTAAGGGATAATTTTTCTATGCACTTTTCTTTAAAATTTTTATAATATTTGAAAAGAAGTCCTCACGAGGCCTAATAGGTTCCATAGGTTTGGTCAAAAATAATTCCAATGAAAAATTCACATGAGAAGACATAGGATTAAATCCACTATGATGTCTTTCATGGAGTGAAGCCATGGGTAGCCTAACTTCACATGAAATTGATCCAACTTCAGGATGATGGAGAATGAAACATTCAATATTTTTGGCTCAACTTACAAAGGAAGAGTTATCAAACATATCGTAGGACATGGAAAACCATTATTTGTTCTGACTCATGCTTTCAATTGTTCATAAGTATCTTGATAAACTTCATTCACAAAAAATAACTCTTTAGTTATCACATTCTCTACACATATGGGATCAATTAATATAACATTAGTAGGCTTGTTATTGATTCTTCCAACCATGTAAAGAGGACCATCAGGTGCACATTTAATTATGTTATTTTGTGAGAAAGCAATATCAAGGGACATATTGGTTAGGCCCTTACGAGGTTGAAATTCACTAATTCAAATGATATGATCCATAGGATTATCCTCATTATTATTCATTCTATTATCATTCATGTGAACATTCATCACAACATTCTTGTTTTCACTATCTCTGACAAAGGAAATGTCATGGTTTGGCATAGGATTGGTAAATATTTATAAATTTTAGTTAGGATGGGAACTAGACTTATTTCCTTGATCATTAAAACCACCAATTTGAATGTGATTATAATCAATGCAATCTTGCACAATATGTTTAAGACACAATGTTCTATATCATGTCTTCTTTGTTGGTGAAAATGGAAAAAATATATATTTTCCTATAGTTTGTAGGTAAAGGCTTAGTTGGATTAGGATCTATAACAGTAGTAAGCAAATTAAGTTCCTTTTTATTAGCTGCACTATGATGGAATGAAGGTTGTCAGGTAGAGGGGTAAATTTTCTATTCTTCTCCCCAAATATATATGGATTTTTCAACTTTATAGTGGCCACCTAGGTATCAACATGTTGAGTTGGTTGAGGGGAATTGAGTTGTATAAATCCCTCATTTGGTTTCTTGAATAGTTGGTAGTTGGTTTGAGACATGGATTCAAAATTTTCAAGATGGTTAGAGGGAGTTTTCACTTTAGGAATACTAACTAAGTTTTGGAAATCACAAAGGGTTGTACACAATTTTTTGGAGGGAAATTTTATCATCCCAATCTTATCTCGAAGCTTATTTTGCAAATTATCAATGAACATTTGTTGAAGATCAAGATCAAGAGTCGTAATGTTGATTTGTGAGTAAATCAATTGATAACTAGAGATAAATTTAGGGAACCTTTCATCATCCTTTTGATTACATCTCATTAAACCTGCTAAGGTTATCTTAAGACCCATGTGCACTTGAAATCAATTGAGAAAGGAATCAACAATATCATTGAATGAATGTATTGAGTTATTCGGTAAGGTATAAAATCATTCCAAGGTGGTTTATTTCAAGGATCAAGGGAAAATTTTAGCCAAGTTTTTATCCTAAAAAATGAAGTCACTACATAACATTGTGTATGTAGAAACATGGATAAGAAGATCTCATTTCCCACCATTATTCTCAAATCTAGGAATCTCTATACCTTGTAGCCTTTGTGTTCCCAATATCTCCAAGGATAAAGGGTTTCTGTTGACATACTGTGAAGGTTGTCCTATTTGATTTTTGTTCAATATAGTATTTTTTTGTTGGATGGATGAAACACTTTGCAAGAGTTGGTTAAGGATGGGATCAATGTTTGTGTTTTGAGATGGAGGTAAATATGGTGGAGGTGTATAAGTATTTAGAGAAAAAGTGAATTGTAAGTTTGTGAGGGAATATTGGTTGGGAGATATTATATGTGAATATACAAAGCTAAAGGTATTCCCATTAGAAATAATATAGTAGTATTAACATTGCTACTAGGTTGTATGGTTGTAGTAACAAATGGATTAGTGTATCTTGAAATGGAGGTCATGGTTTTGAAAGGAGGAATTAAATTTCCACCTAACTTTTGGTATACCCCAAAGCTTGAGTATAAATATCAATTATAGGGACATATTTATCAATGATATGGGATATTTTATGCATAGCTTTTATTCCTTGTTCATTTTTAATCATTCTCCTTATGTTATCTACGATAGGAATCACACTACCAACAATGATTTTAAAATTCAAAATTTTTTGCAATTTGTTAAATTGTTTGTCCATTTTTCTAAGGTTCTCTTAAGGGACACTAAAACTACTGATTCAACATTAGGAACATTATTTTTTTGCAAGGATGTCATAGTAAATGAAGTTTCGGGGTTACAAACCATAGTGGGTTGACTAGTGTCAACACTATGAGTGAAAGAATTAGAAAACCCAAGATCTAAGGTGGGTGATGTATCTCAAGATCACATGAGTCTCGAAAAATGTATCACGACAATATTGGAAATAGGATACCAAGTTTTGAAGCTCATACAAGTTTCACTAAACCTAAGGTGAACCCAAAATGCATAGTACATAGTAGATAAATGAATAAACACTCAAAAATAAGAAACGCAATGCAAAGAGATAGCAATTTGTAGATTTTAAACTAGATAATTTTTTTATTATACTATGGAAAAACCTAAAAATGATGTCTTGTAATTCCAATTTTGATTTCTAAATGCACTTTAATTTGACTAATTAACCTTAATGTAAAAGATTTCAGAAAATAGAAATTTTGGAAACTAAAATAGAGATCTGAATGCACAAACATAGAATGTAGATTGAGGGTTTTTAATGCCCATAAATTGAGAAAAAATACCTAATCAAGGAATCATTCTCTCATGGGAAAATGAGTCTTGCTTCATGGTTTTGAAAAATTAAATTATAGATTTATGAGGTAATGCTTATGTTTTCAGATTTTGGCTGCAAAAAGGTAGTTACAATTTCAGATTTCTAGAAAATCAAATCTAAATACAAGTGTTAAATGATGGTAAATGAAAAGTAAAAGGACTTAATTTTAAATGAAACATTGATTCAATTTATCTAAGTTGTTGATCATGCAATGTTATGATAACACTCTGCAAAATGAATGATATTTTTGAAATTTTTGGATTTTAAAGAAAACAAAAATGCAAGCCTAAAACCCTAAATGAGATGCAAAGTAATGCAAGTTAAGAACCCTAAATAAGATGCAAATCAATGTAGCGAAATTCAAATTAATGAAAATACTAGATCTAAGGTTTGAATGGACTCCAAATTTTAGAATTTGATGTGCAAAGTTAGGTTCACTAGAATGAATGAATGGAAAATAGTTGTGTGTCACCAAAAAAAGTATAGTTGAAATTTTTATACTCACTTGAGTCTGTCTTATGGACTTTGGCTTGAATTTTTCCTATATTTAATGTTCTAATGTCACCAATACGTTCACATTAGGTCTTGGACCCTTAAGAATCATTAAGACTTCTAGGATGTCTTTTCAAAGTGTTGTGAAGTGTTGTAACCCACTTTCACACGTTTCTAGGACCCTCTCAATATAATTCACCTAAAAAGATCTTTTTTATCACTTACCAAGTCTTATTTCAAAGTGTTGTAAAGAGATTTAACAAACTCTCACACTTTTCAAGACTTGTCATCACTAATTCAACCCTTTCGTATAATTAAATGACCCCTTAATGCACTTTTTGACCATTCTTAAGTGTATTTTTTAGGATATTCCTATTAGACATTATTTAATGCACTTTAATCTCTAAAACCCAGTGAAATTTCCCTAGTGGGACCAAGTCGCTACCTAGGGTGAGTTATCCCACTGGGCACAAAAATAAAAATAATTTTAATTTCTTGGTAGGATTTTATTCTCTTATCCTTAAGGTCAACCTATGATGTGTTATTTTCAAGAATTAATGGAAATTCAAGTATAAATAATGGTTTTCCCTCTCATTTTAACCACCATTCATTCAAGCATTCACTCATCTAATCATTCAAGCAATTATCAAGCATTCAAGCACTTTAAGCATAATCAAGTCATCCATTGGAGCACTTCATTACATATCTTCAAATTTACACATCAAGGGTTTGGTAAGTTTATGACATTCCATGTTGTTTATTTATCATTCTCTTATATTTCATTTCATTATCTAGGGTTTGATTACTAGAATGGGGTTTGACCAAGGAAAACCCCTATACTCTAACCCTTAACCATTTTTCACCTCTTTGCATGTGTGTTGACAAAACTTGTATGCATATTTGTCAAAGAGTTTGGTGTCAAAAAGTGGTCAACAATCCATAAAAGTCAAAATAACCCTAATTAAATTTTGGATTCTTTTTAGCCTGTTTTTTGTAGAATCAAGATCAGACACCTATCAGGAAAGCAAGTGTAGACCGAAAGATACAAAATCCCATTTTGAAATTCTAGAAATCTCTAAGTGGACTAAGTTTCCATCTATGGAAAAATTAGTTCCACTAGCAAGCATAAAAAATAATTTTCACACTTCTAGACACCCATTTGGCAAATTCCTGTTGTAGAAGATTTTCCATGAAACTAGACAAAGTCACCAAGCTTGGCGTAAGTGTCCCATTCAACATTTCCAGTCAACTCCATAGGATTCCAGAGCCTCTCTGCATCAAATTCCAGATTTCAGGTCCATCTCTCCAGTTTTGTTCAATTATTTCATCACTTGCATTCTTAGGTGTTTTTGTATATCATAGTTTGTTTTCCAACACTTTGAATTTGTTAGGTTTAGCATTAAAAAAACATCTTTCTTTCAATTTATTGCATTAGTACATTACATTTAGATACATTGCATCTTTATTACATTAGTCTTGAATGTAGAAATTAGAATTTTGGCCCCATTTTCTCTCCTTTTAGGTGAAAAACCTAGAAGAGTTAGAGAAACCCTTGTGCAACCGAAATCATTGTTTACATTTTGGTGAACCTAAATTTTGAACATTTTTGCTTCTGATTTTAAGAACATCATAGGTTTAATTTGAATTAGCATTACATTAGGTGTTGCATTGTTTAAATTGCATCCTAGGGTTTTCAAAATTGCATTAGTTGAAAGCTCTTATAACTTGCATTTTTGCATTGAAAAAAATAAAAATTTTGCATTTTCATACTATAGCTACATTTGTGCATCTAAAAGACATCAATTTGCATTCCAAATTTCTGAAAAATCATAAAAAAATGATCACTAAAACTAATTATGCACATTGGGTGACTTAGTCCTTCTACACATTTTGCACTACAAGTTTTGGCATTTTCTGTCCATTTTTTGCATTTTTTTTCTATTATTGTCTTCGATCATACTTACCAGATTTGTTATTTATTGCATTTAGTTTACTTTCAACATGGATTTTTTCTTTAATAAGTTTTGGATGTTATTAAAATCTTTAGTGTACATGTCAAATTGTGCCTTTGGAATTGATCCTAATGACCTTGAGATTCCTCATGCTCCTTCAACTCCTTATGAATGTCCTCCTCCTGTTGTTGACATCAATGGAGAAGATGATAATAGCATGAATAAGTTCTTAAATGAATGTCTTGACAACTGGAAGATAATGCATCATTTTATCCATCCATGAGACAACAAGACCTTCCTATAGTCTCACCAACTGATACATTTGGATACCTACATCTTGAAATAGATGAATGACCTAAGTTCCCTCCAATAGGTGGACCTAGTTTCTCTAACCAAGCAACTCAACCATTTTATGATAACAAAGTCACCAACACACCAATCAACCTTGAAGAAACTTATGGCAAAGGTTCTACCATCTTAAGGAAACAAGGATGTGACACAACAACTGAACATGACATTCATCAAATTTTAGAACAAAGACCAACCGAGTAAAACACAACAGGGTTAGGATATCAAGATCCTCCTCATGAAAACAAGCCTCTTGTAGAATATTGGGGACTTTGTGATGATGGCATAGTGATCTTTGGTTCCCCCATAATCTAATATCCTTCTCCCTTACGAATAGTCGGTGCTTCTCAAAAATGAAGAATTTCTCTTTGGTTTTTCTCCTCAACCTTCACTTGATGAACGTAGACAATATAGAAAGAAACACAAGCCTTATAAATTCAAAGATTTTCCCTTTATTCAAAATCCCACAAGTATTGAAGAAAATTTGGAAGCACTTATTAACGGAGGATGGATTTCCATGCCTCCTCCAACAAGAATCAAACATCCTAAAAATGACAACTATTGTGCATATCATAGGACACTTGGGAATCTCACTGATGAATGACACACTTTATCCAATATACTTAAAATACTTAACCTTCCAGAAATAATTCCCTAAACCATCCACCTTATCTTGTAATAGTTGTAGAACATTCTCTTCTCACTATTACATGATATTTCCCATCACCTATCTCAGCTCATTCTTTCCTTGCACTAAGTGGGGCAAGAAATTCTAGCCTTGTCCTAGTAATGGATTTTTCCTTACCCCTTAACTGTGTTATTCACCTTTTTCTTATACCAATTAAGATTGGGAGGAAAAAGACTCGCTTGATAGTCGACTTGCTTTGCATTACTAGTATTTTTTATTTTTCTTAAATTATTTTTTATATGTGCATATTGTGTTCCCTCTGACATGAAATTTGATGTTCTCCTCTCTTGTAACAATCTTCTATTTGTACCTTCATTCTTTCTATGTCCTACATAGTTTTTTTTTTAGGGGATGACACAAAGCATGGAGATAGCCCATGTCTCTTCCATGTTGACCCAAATGGTCCTTTTTTACTTTATTTTTTGTGTTTTCTCCTTTTGGGATGATGCAAAGCATGGAGATTCCTGTCTCTTCCATGTTGACCCAAAAGGTTTTCCTTTTTTTCTTTTGGGGATGATGCAAAGCGTTGACCAATGTCTCTTTCATGTTGACCCAAAACAAATTTTATTTTTCTTTTCTTTTCACTCTCTTTGTGTCATTTTTTCTAGTCTCTATATTTGGGGAATGATGATAGTTCCTGAGCTCTTTAATAAAAACATTGCATCAAACATATTGACCCCAAACCATAGGTCCCTTATGTGTTTGGTGTGTTCCTTTTGGGGGAAACCCCTCTTTCTTTTGTTCCTTTTCTTTCACATGATGTACCCTTACTCAGAAACGTATGACTTGGCATAAGGGCCTTCCAAGATGGCTCTCATGTCTTCCTTCTTTTTTTTGCATTTTTCCTTTGCTACTTTAAAGTAATTGCTTACAGAATGATGTGTAGCAATTCCTTTAAAGTGGGGTCATATATTGGCATAATTATTTTTGCAATTTTCTTTTCTTGTTTCTTAGTGCAACCTTTTTACTTTATACGATATGTTTGTCACTTTATGGATGAAATTGGGTGTGATGTCTCTCATGAGCATGATCAATCTTATCATATTACATTTATCTTAGTGGCCTAATGTGATGCACTGCATCCCCTAATTTGTAAATATTCTATTCTTTGGTTGATCCTCTTTTGGAGACATTAGACATAATGTTCACTAAGTTAAAGACCTCGCATGAAATAAGTAAGACTCCTTTAAACATCTCTTTTCACGTTTCATTTTTTATTTACATGGCCACCTTGCATAACATAGCTTGCATTCTTGTGGTGTCATTGCATTTGTTCATGAGTTAGATAAGAATATGAAGCTTTGCTTGTCTCATGAAGCACGAAATGACATTTTCTTTTTGGTGCCTTATCAAAGTTATCAAGAGGTATAACTTTAGTATGGTTGAGCAGGAAGCCCATTTTGAGGCATGACTTTCCCCATAGCCACATTTAAGGATTTCTCACCCCACAGACAACCATAAGTTCTATGGTTGTAGAGTATGCTGTGGATTTCTCACCCCACCAACAACCAAAAGTTTCATGGCCCCAAAGTGAGTATACTTGGGATTTCTCACCCAATGGACAACCAGGAGTTCCATCACCCTAGAGTGAGTACACATTTCTTTGTTTCAAACAAATAGCCTAGATCTAATCCACAATGGGCTGGAAAAAATGATCAAAGCTTTCTTTCATTCTTTTTCATCACTTTAATGTGTGTTCCTTTGTGTCTATATTTGGTCTTCCATGAGATCTTGATCTTGGTAGCTTGATCATCCCTCTTGATTATTTTTGTCTCATCTTACTAGCATGAATGCATTTGGATCCCTCTCAATGTGCATGTTGGGCTAATTTACTGTGAGTTTGAAGCAAGTTCATCCTCTCACTAAAGTGGGGGCTTAATGTGTCGCTAAAAAATGTATAGTTGAAATTTTTATGCTCACTTGAGTCTCTCTTATGGACTTTGGCTTGATTTTTCATAGATTTAATGTTGTAATGTGGCCAATACATTCACATTAGGCCTTGGACCCTTAAGAATCGCTAAGACTTATAGGATGTCTTGTAAAAGTGTTGTGAAGTGTTGTAACCCACTTTCACACTTTTATAGGACCCTTTCATTATAATTCTCCTAAATAACTCCCTTTTATCACTTACCAAGTCTTATTTCAAAGTGTTGTAAAGAGTTGTAACAAACTCTCATTCTTTACTAGACTTGTCATAACTAATTCAATCCTTTCTTATGTTTTAATGACCCCTTAATGTACTTTCTAGCCATTCTTAAGTGTATTTTTTAGGATATTCAGATTAGAAATAAATTAATGCACTTTAATCTCTGAAACCCAGTGAGATTTCCCTAGTGGGACTAAGTTGCCACCTGGAGCAACTTAGTCCCACTAGGCACAAAAATAAAAATAATTTTAATTTATTGGTAGGATTTTATTCTCTTATCCTTGAGGTTGGCCTGTGATGTGTTATTTTTTAGGAATTAATGGAAAATCAAGTGTAAATAAGGGTTTTTCCACTCATTTTAACCCCCATTCATTCAAGCATCCATCCATCTAATCATTCAAGCAATTATTAAGCATTCAAGCACTCTAAGCATAATCAAGTCATCCATTGGAGAACTTCATTGCATATCTTCAGAGTTACACATCAATGGTTTTGTAAGTTTATGACATTGTATGTTGTTTATTTATCATTCTCTTCATATTTTATTTCATTATCTAGGGTTTGATTACCAAAGTGGGGTTTGACCAAGGCAAACCCCTATACTCTAACCCTTAACCCATTTTCCCCTCTTTGCATGTTTTTTTGCAAACCTTGTATGTATATTTGTCAAAGAGTTTGGTGTCAAAAAGTGGTAAAAAATACATCAAATTCAACATAACCCTAATTAAGCTTGGAGACTCTTTTCAACCCTTTTTCTATAGAATCAGGATTGGACACCTATCAAAAAAGAAAGTGCAACAAAATCTTGTTCTAAAATTCCAAAAATCTCTAGGTGGACTAAGTCACCATCTGTGGTGAATTATTCCCACTACTAGGCCTAGAAATTTATTTTCACATTTTTGGACACCCATTTGGTAGATTCCTCTTGCGGCAGATTTTCCTCGAAACTAGACTAAGTCACCCAACTTGGTGTAAGTGTCCCAGTCAACATTTCTAGTCAACTATGTAGGAATCCAAAGACTCTCTACATCAGATTCTAGATTCCAGGTGCACCTCTCCAATTTTGTTCAATTATTTCATCACTTACATTCTTAGGTTTTTTTGCATATCACAATTTTTTTTCTAGCACTTTGCATTTCTTAGGTTTACCATTAATAGATCATCTTTCTTTTAGTTTATTTCATTATTACATTACATTTAGATACATCACATCTCTTTTACATTAGTATTGAGTGTGGACATTAGCATTTTTGCCCCATTTTCTCTCCTTTTAGGTGAAAAACCTAGAAGAGTTAGATAAACCCTTGGG